>VKOC01000006.1:28511388-28524077 GCA_009364415.1 Spea multiplicata
TGGTATACATTATCTCAGGAGAAGCAATAGTTTATTTATTATTATTAAATCCAAATAGTGCCATTATGTATTGCAGCATTTTACAAAATATGACATAAGTAGTGCATCCCATATGAGTTCTGACCAACAGAAATAAATGACTATGGTAAAAATAAAATAACATATAGTACTGGTATATGCCAGATGTAAAGATTTCTTAATCTGCAAAATATTTAATAGATTTCAAGAGCAGTCAGGAGCATGGAGAATGTAGCAATATATTTCACTGATGTGTAAATAAGCCTCATTAATTGTGGGCTCTGTGGGTAATTCATGCATCTCATCCTCGCACCTTACCTGAAAAAGTAAAAGGAATGAAGAATAAAAGCAGCTAAGGGACAGGCTGGGAGGAATTGCTGTCCTACAAAAATGAAAAAGGATTTGCTAGATTTTTCTTATAGCCAGTTTCATTTGGCAGCAGGTCAATGGACTATCAATTATGAAAATAACTTAACCTTTCCATGTAAACATCTGTCAATCTCTTTTGAGAACCATGAAATGTTCATAGAATACTTATATAATGTCATACTTCTGGAATAGAAATGACTGCAAATATTCGACATTACTGCTAGTCAAATCGAGCTCATTGTTTTGCGTTTTAAGTATGTAGAATAAAAAAAATGCGGAGAATAGAGGTGATTGGCAAGTCAGACAAAAAGCCATTAATGCCGCTGGTGATCAATAATAATCAGCCAATTAAAAGCAAATACAAGACCGCTGTTTGAAAGCTAATGGAAGTCTGTGTGGCTTTTGAAATAGTCAAGGGAGAAAAGGAAGAATCAAATATCAACTGAGGTACGCCATTCAAGCTTCCTACAAAGATTTTTCCATTTGTTTAGCATTGCAAGAGCTTTATGGTTTCTGTAAAGTATGGGATGCTGTCGATGTACAAGGACTTTTAAATGTCTTATTTCTGTCTTGTAACCGAAGATCTGTGTACTTACCTTTACAGGCTTTTGTAGGGCTCAAACTCAGTGAGTTCCGTGTATGTCCAACTTGACTAGTTATACTGCAGCTCCCCAACAATATACTAACCATGTCCAACTGTTTTGTTTTATTAGCATTTATTACATTTACCCATACTTTTCATATGGTGTGTTCTTGTACTTACTGACAGACATTATAACGTGTCTAGTTGTTCACTTCCCACTGTGCACCAATAATACAATTTATATTGTATATATCCACAAGATACTCCTTACAGACTGATAAACGTCTTCATGCGTATATCTTTGTATTTCTTTAATGTGTTCTCTTTTTGAAGAGCCCTTGATTTCACCCTGCATGGTAATCAATGGTGTGTTCTAAAATGTTACAACCTCTTTAAAAAGCTAAATGTTTTCTTGAAGGCAAAAAAGCATTTTACTGATAGGTCATCAGACAGAAATTATAGCTCTGTGGTTTCCTTAAAATGAGCTTCTTAACAATTGAACATTTCATTTGTCAAAGAACGACACAAGTTTTCTAATGGAAATGTAATTGTAGCACCATTTTAAACAGTTGTCACTGTGCAGCATTGCTAATGATGCGCGGGTCAGAGGAAATTTTTTTTTTTTGTCATGCGCTTGGTCAAACATGCCAGTTATAATAAAGAATAAGGTCACTCTATAAAATTAAACACTACAGGGGGAACAGATCAAACTTTTTGCACAGTTTGCTCCTTGTTGAAATCATTTGTGGTAATTTTACACTTAGAAGATATTTAATTAACTTGGAAAAGTGGAACAAGGAGAAGGCAGCAGGCTAGAGGAGACGGAAATTAGTCATTTCTCCAAATGTCGCTTGTAATTTTAGTGAGTGGTGTCATGTCAGGCAGAATGTAGTTGTAGTCTCGTCCTTGGTTGTAGATGGCTAGCATCTAAAAAGTTGATTTCTCTATCCACCAAGTCAACCATGATATGATTATATCAGTACACTGCACTGTTAGATTATAAGGGTCACATTTCTTGTCTTTAAATTGGAAGGAAACTTATTAATGCGTTCAATTAAAACATATATATATATATAATATATATATATATATATACATGACTCCAATGAGGACATTGAGCAAAAGAGTTGGAAAATGAATGAGTCAAATAATATTTGTGAAAAGTATACAGCTAACACTGTGCATGCCTACGAAGTTAACTTTCATAAAATCACAACGCATCAGAAGTCACAATAGAAAGATATATACATTAAATTATCTTTCAAGGGACTGTAAATCCACACTCCTCTGTAACCATGTTGACTAAGATGAGCAGATCGTAATGCAACTATATGAAGGAAGGCTGAACAAGTTTGATCTTACATGCCTTGTAAAACATACAACAAAACACTCTTAAGATCTTGAAAAATAATATGTCCAGAAGCCCTTGATGTTTTCCATTAGCTTATCTTTAAGATCAATTTATCAGAAGTACATTTTTTAAAAAAACAAAAACTGTTTTGAACTATTTTAAAGAAGCAAAAATAATATAAAACTTTACAACTGAGCTCTTTCATTTCCTCACCTCTTAGTAATTCTATCCTCATAATAAAATAAAAATTTACTCACATAAGTGAGGTAGGACAGTAGGTGGTTTTGGATATGGCTCATTCCTTAGCTGGGGTAATATTCATAAAGCATCAGTAAGGGAGGTATTTGGGGAGGGTAGAAAAACACAAGTGGACAAATAAAATTAAATAAAAAGTTCTATATGATGAATAAAATAGACATTTTCAATGAGTTTGATGATAGAACAAAGTAGGTTTGAGAAAGTGGCAGTTAACCGAATCAGGAAATGATACCCCTTACATATAATATATTTTAATGTATTAGTATTAGATTTATGTCAAAGAGTAAGTTATTGTGCACAATGTTTCAATATGTTAAGTTTAACAGTGTGGTAATATGTGCTTGATATTAACAGCTTGGCAAATATTAGGGCCAGGCTGGACCAAATGCTCACAATTAGGACCATGGTGGCCAGTCATAGTTGCCTGCTTATGCACTCAATAGGCCATGAAACATCAGGTTTAAACCCCCACCCGTGAAAGATTTCTATTTCTGAGGTTTTAATCCCGTGTATATTCTCCTCGTGCTTGTGGTGTTAATAATGAAACCATGTTTAATTCTAAGAATGCTAAAGAAATCAATAATCTATTAAGAATTCTTTTGCAGAACATTTATGCTTCTAGATGGAAGCCTGATTTGGTTAATTGATTCATGAATAAAATAAAATAGCACAAGCTAATGAAAATGAAGGAATAAGAACCAAATTAAATAAGTATATTACTTGCAAAGAAATTATGTATTTTAATAACATTAGTTGAATTGCTTTATTTTCTTTGGTAAATTGCTATTTTGTTTGTTTTCATGTGATAACTCTACATATCTACCAATAGCCTTATAAATTATGAATAAAATACACATTGTTAGAAACATGATGACATTTCTTTAGCAGTTTCAACTTCATTAAAAGTCTCAATGCTAAATTGTAATGTTTATCCCCTAAACCAATTTTTAACGTGCATTGCTAAAGAAATCCTGACGTGATAATCCAACAAGAAATGTTTTCAGTGTGAAAGATTAGCAATAAATTACTATTACTGTTTGCTATGCAAGTGAACGGGGCCTATGCCTTTTATTGTGGTAATCCAGTTGGGGAAAAATGCTGAAAAGGAGTATTTTTTTTTGTAATCCAGGTCTATCTCTTACTAGCCAGTTTCAGCCAGATTCAGTTTTTAGTTTTGTGTCTATTTTATTTAGAAAGTATTTAAACAGGAGGAATATGTTGAGATGTATCTCTTTGTCAAGTGTGTCCTGGGGAGCCAAGTCCAGAAACAGTTTTACATAGAGTATACCGATTTAATACAAGTAAACAATAGAATCAAACAATAATAACCATAAACATGAACAGAACAAATAGAAATAAGTGCTCTAATAACAGGTATGTTCTGTTTGTTTATGTTAGGAGACGTTCATTTTCAGGGATTTTATGCTATTTGATTAGTTCATTCAAATTTAATATATGGTGAATTCATTTCTCTAACACAAGTTAAAAAAGCCTCTCGCATATTTTGTACTGTCACTTTCATGAAGTAATGCACATGAATATGCTACTACATACATAATATATTTACCATATTTTTTTTAGTTATATCATGTGATGTGATCCAGAGTTTGCTTTAAATGTAATTTAGCTAAATTTGTTATAAAAATAATTCTATGTTTTCCTAGTTAAAGTGTAAGCTGTTTAGAAGGATGTCATCCTAAACATAACAAAACTGGATTCACAGGGGGAAATACAACTCATTAACTACTTCAGGGTATGATATGCCTAATGAAGAGACCTAGCTAGTCTCAAAGGCTTGCAATCCATTATAAATTTACCAAATTAGCTTTATGCCTTTCTATGGCTAACAGAGTACAAGTATACATCTTAGCCAAAAAAGCCACCGAGATATCAAAATGATTTTTTTTTCTTCTTTTTTTAAACTCATACATGTAATTGGGTGTTTCTTTTTAGTATGCACAGCATTGTAGAAATCCCATATTCTTTACATTGTTTTAAGTCACCAGATGGAGATGGTAACCATATAGCAAGACATTTGTCTACAACGTACCAGGGTGCTTTTTATTTTTTTATTTTATTATAATAAATATTACATTTTGCAACACAAGTATTGATGAATGTCTCTAGCGATTCTATAGGCATACCGGCCCTTTTAGTGAGCCAATTAAAAGTTACGTTTTATTTTTACTCTATTTGTTGATATGGTGTCCAGTCTTGCTCATTTTTGATTGCAGTAAAAACATAACCTTGGCTGTGTATCCTTCTGTGCTCTATTGAACTTGTTCAGAATCACAATGCAGCCAATTCACTTACGGGGTCAGATTCCAAGGTTATGATAAATCTATCATAAGTAATTGAGTAGGAATTCTTGCATTGATTACAATAGGATAAATTTAAAAAAAAAACCAGCTAAAGTAAATGTATGCACTGGTTTCTATTTAATAACGTGTACCGGATGTATCCTCAGCATTGAATCCAGGCCATGCAGCATCTAGTAAGGGTTCTAGGAATGAAGATGGTGTGCTGCAAATATTTTTGTATTTATGTGCTAACTTTGTATTCATGTGTTAATAAGACATTTTATTGTCACAAATGTCTTCTAGGACTTTGTCACAGACAATGTACAATATATAAATCATATTCCTGAATTTCTGCTGTCTGTTTTCATTCTGAACTTATAAAAAGGTTGCATCAATGTCACATTTAAAATAACAGTTTTTCTAAAACTTCTGCCTATACATTGGAAAGCCATAATACTGCTGCTCAGATCATAAATTTACTCTTCAACGTACAGATGGAAACATCGCTTGTAGCTCCCGTTCAACAATTTTTCTTTTTTTACAAATAAAACTAATACATAACAGTACAAGAGACAGCTCTCGTCTTTTATCTTCCATCCCTTTTGTCTATTCGATTAGCAGCACAAGTATCTGCATGACTGTGTTTTCAGGGCAAGAAGCTAGTTATTGATTGTTGAAGCTGAGGACTGATTACAGGACCAATATATTTCTCTTCCCTGTTTGGCTCCAATTCCCGTGTTGGTGATATACACGCTGGCAGAAAGTCTGAAGTGTATAATGAAAAATGCTACTAAGTACTTGAATTTGTGGTACTAAAGAAGTTCATACCCAAGGTCATTCTTAAAGTTATGCAGACACTTGGTGTGATTTATTACCTTAGAGAAGTGTGTACAGGGTTAGATGGATGCAATATATATGCAGCTGTGTTGATTATACTTAATCAACCCATATTCAACGTCAATGAGATAAGGAACTGGATAATTGAACTTAACAGTGTTAAGAGGTTCCTTGAGATAATGCGTGTGAAGTATGGTACCAGGGGTAGCTCCCAGGCAGCTTCTTCATCTGACGTTGAGCCAAAATTCCCATGGTCCCCTTACCTAGCCTTAGACTCACAGAGGATCTTCTAGCTGTAGTTCTAGAAGATACCTACCTTTAAATGTAGCACGTATATTTTTCATGAAGCATTTTCTAACGCATCACTGACAATGCAAAATATTGTTCAGAAATATAGTATGATCTATGGAAACAAAGCTATTTGTAGGGTTTGGCTCCATTTTTATTATTATTTAAAACCTCATATTTGGTACAGTCAGAATATCCCATACTAAGTATTTTTTGGATTTGTTATCTCCACACTATATTGATGTCAGTTTCTATAAATTCAACATACCTTTACTAAGAAGGGTGTTATAAAATACAGGTACAAAACAAGCACACAAAGGGTATAAACCATGTTTGAATGGGCCATAGCTAGTCACTGGTTACACTAAGTAACTGGTCAGTGGTAACCAACTGAATGCCAGTTTCCAACATCTTAATAAGGGCTGCCCTCCACCACTATAAAGCACTACAAAAGTTACAGCTAATAACCTAGGCACACATTTTAAATGTGCAGTTATTTGTAATTGTATTAAAGTGCATCCAATGAGTATGCAATGCTGCATTAAGTAGACAAAGCCATCTCTTCAGTGAGGACGCATGTAAAACAATTGCTTGCCATAAATATGAGAGATTCTTCTGTCACCATGAAGAAAGCATTGTTTGTAGGCGTCTTCTATTGTGATTCTGTGTTCTATAAGCATGGCATATATGCATGTCACACACATCCTCTGTTACAGCGACTGATCCCCATAAGTGAATTAAATACTAAGCTTTAGCACGTTGCTGAACATCTAACCATTCGGATCTGAAATCACAGGGAGGCTTGCCAGGGCTCACAATTTCCGGGTCTGTAGCTTACAATTATCACTGTCATTAAACAGGTGCAGTGACTCTTCCTTTAAATCGTGTCCTGTTGTTAATTGAAAGAATCACATTTGAGAATGGCAGTATTTTACTCCTACCTTCCCTAATTGGTTTGTCATTACTTTATCAGAATCCACTAACCCCATTAGCCGGTGATTAGCATGTCGTTTGAAGTCTCCAAACCACCAATTAAAGATGCCGCAGCTCAACATCTCTAGCAAATGACACTGTCTGATAATATATTACAATAAAAACTGGGAAGCACTCCTAATCCTTATTACCCTTGAAATACTTTATACAGAATATAACATCTTGGAAGGATTTTAAAGATGAAAATGATATTTCAGTGCAATGGCCAAGGAAAGTCCACAGTGACCCATCAGGGAACATTTCAGCCCATATGACATATTTGTTAACTGGACACAGGGGACTTGGCTTTGTGACAGCAGCCTCTGCAAAGAAGGCAGAAAATAGGAGGAGGGAAGGATAAACAGAGACATTGTATAAAGGATGTATTTAATGAGACACATGTTTTTTGCCCGTAGAACAGCACTAGAAAAACATTATTTTTAATAAATCAGGTTTTCCAAGGTATTAGTATCATCGTATACCGATGTAGGCATAAGTGGGGGTAGAGTCTGTACCAGTATGTCTCACATAATGTTAGGGTTGTCACCTTTTACAGAGCCATTTCATGGACGATCAAAAAAACACTTTCACACAGAAAAGAGACAAAAAATAATGAAAGATAAGTGAAGGGCGAGAGGGATAAAAGAAATAAAAAAGGAGGAGATGAGAGAGAGAAAGATGAGAAGAAAGAGGAGTGGTACAAGAGACACTCACACTAACACCCACCTAGACAGTGACACTCACACATACACCCATTTACACTAACACACACCCAGACATTTACACTAATGCATACACCCAGACACACACACCTCACTTACCCTTTGTGAAGCCTAAGCCTATCTTCAATGCAATTTGCAAACATTCCGAGCTGCGAGGCTACTGTGTGGTCATGCAATGTTATGTGACCCTGCCAAACTCTGACTCTATTTTGAAACCACCAACAGCCCAATGGTTGCCATGACATAGAGGTAAGTCCGGGACTCTCTGTTCCGAGATTGTCCCGGTCAAACTTGGAGGTGAAGCAACCAACCCTAATTATTGTTAATTGAAAACAGTGTTAATCTTAATGGTATTGTTAATTATCAGACTTACATCACTACAGAATGTATATATATGAACATATGAATAAATATAATGTAATAGAAGAAATCACATGGAACATTAGTATTGCATGTAAAGTGCAAATCTTAAACATGCAGTATTCAAAATATATCAGGCATTTCTTCATTCACTGTCAGTTCTCATTTAAAGGCAAATGTTTATCACTGTATGTGGGACAACTCTTATAGTCTCATTTAGTATTTATGATGGCCGCTTCACATTTAATAACTGGCACAATTAAAGTATAAGACCATTATACTCTAAGTAACAAGATTTTTTTTATTATAATGGTTGATAATATGCATACATTTACATGATGTCCTGCAATAAAAGTAACATGACTCCCTGTAGATAATATTATGTATTTATCAGCAACTAGGGAGCCTCGTGCTACCTAACCTTAGATGTGGCCCTTTCAGACCGTTCAGGCACTTAGGAGGTTACTCCATGTATGACCATACATTCCAAGGATGTACGGATGGCATTAAACTCCCTACCATCACAGAGTGGCATTAAAAGAATTGTTTTATATACTAGCTTGGCATCAAGAATGTTAATTATGATTCCGCTAAGTCTATTAGTTCTGGCTATTTCTGACACCCGTGTAATGATAACTGCCACCTACTGACATATACTTAGATTTAGCTGAATTGATGACATCTCCATTGAAATATATATGACTTAATGGCACAATGTTGGAGATGGTTGTCCATTAGAAATAGCCATTTGACATTAGACTTGTAAAAAAGAAAAGAGATACATATTAACAATAAGTGGTGCTTGGCAAGCATTTATATTAAAGTTTATTCTTATTGTTACATCCTTAATTCTATTACTATACTGCTGATACATTTTCTTGATAGAGAAACAGCAGATTATGCAGCATTAGTACAATAAGCAGAGGATACAAGAACCATATATACCGTACATACAAACATGAGACATGCTGGTATAGATTCAAAAGGGTTCCCAATCAATCTGACGATTCAGGGGGATTGAGACAGGAGTCAGGTCCACCCTAAATTAACCTTGGACAAGACCTGATGTGTTACTGTTAAGAGCAAATTGTTTGAATAGAATATGTTTAGATATAATAACCTGGCATTAAACTACTCTTTGTACTACGCTAATCCTTCAGTTGTGATCTATACCAACTTTGTACAGCTGCGTTAGTTGACTAAGTTTAAGAAGCTAGACACCACATACTGGTTGTGGGTGATAACCTACTGCCAACGTGTGACAAAGGGTGATAGTAGGAAAAAACCTGTGTAATTGAATAACAATATTGTCACATACCTCCCAACATCCCAGGCTGTCAATGTGGGACTTCCCCTCCCTAATACCCCTCTCAATCACTGCAGCCCCACTGCCCGCAGGGGGCATGTTCTGTGGCTACTTCATAGTCTTTCTGGTTTATTGTACTCTGTAAAACAAAATTGACTTCTGTCTAGGGGCGCTTAAAACCGCGATCTCGAATGGCTCGTATACCGATATAAAAAATGGAAAAAGGAAAAAATATAGTGTGATACAATAAAAACAATATAGCTCCGGCACAAAACCTTAATGAATGCACTCACAATGTGGATAAGCTTTTAACGCGTATATCACAACCACTCCTCCGTGTGTGTATTGATTCCTTGGCTCCACATATATGCAAGAAAAGAAAATCTAATAGGGTGATACCTTTATCATCAATACGTGTGCTACACAGTAATGCACTCACATTTAGTGGAAGAATATCAAGCTCATCTGATTTGTTGTCCTGCAGTGGAGCCGATCCTTTGATAAGATTCCTGGGAGGTGGTGCTGGTTTCCACGAAAGAGTTTCTTCAATGCTTCAGTGTGAATATGAATAAAGTGCAAGTGCTTATATGTATGATAAATAGTGTGTGTTCATTAGATATGTGCCATAAATAGATCCAGAAAAACGGGATATAATGGATAAATAAATAATTTAATATGGGACTAAGCCCTTACCGCGCACTCGTCTGCAACTACACCATATAGGTGTTTACAAAGTTGTCCGGATGTGCTAAAAAAGTACTTGAGCAATGTTAAAATGAATAAAATCTGTAAAAATAGATTTAAAAAAACAAATAAAGTTCAAAAAAATAACAAACGCGTTGAGGATTGTTATTCTTTCGAACTTTATTTGTTTTTTAAATCTATTTTTTACAGATTTTATTTATTCATTTTTAACATTGCTCAAATCCACATCCGGACAACTTTGTAAACACCTATACGGTGCAGTTGCCGACGAGTGCGCGGTAAGGGCTTAGTCCCATATTAAATTATTTATTTATCCATTACATCCCGTTTTTCTGGATCTATTTATGGCACATATCTAATGAACACACACTATTTATTATACATATAAGCACTTGCACTTTACTCATATTCACACTGAAGCATTGAAGAAACTCTTTCGTGGAAACCAGCACCACCTCCCAGGAATCTTATCAAAGGATCGGCTCCACTGCAGGACAACAAATCAGATGAGCTTGATATTCTTCCACTAAATGTGAGTGCATTACTGTGTAGCACACGTATTGATGATAAAGGTATCACCCTATTAGATTTTCTTTTCTTGCATATATGTGGAGCCAAGGAATCAATACACACACGGAGGAGTGGTTGTGATATACGCGTTAAAAGCTTATCCACATTGTGAGTGCATTCATTAAGGTTTTGTGCCGGAGCTATATTGTTTTTATTGTATCACACTATATTTTTTCCTTTTTCCATTTTTTATATCGGTATACGAGCCATTCGAGATCGCGGTTTTAAGCGCCCCTAGACAGAAGTCAATTTTGTTTTACCTTTTTCAACATTCCGTGGAGAGTGTTTTGTAGGGTTGCAGCTATAAACCCGACCGCAAGAAAAGGGAAGTATTTCGGTTTTATTTCTTTACTTTTTCGACACTGGGTTTCACTTCTTATTGTACTCTGTGCCAGATGAGACAGCACTGGTAACTGTATAAACCAGGCCAGTGAAAATTGCATGTACTGGTTGCCTGAGCATGATAGGAGTGTGATTGCTAACAATTGCTAGCAGCTAACATCAATCACACTCATACCATGCCCAGGCAGGCAGTACAATAACTTTATGTAATATTTACATTTTTAAATTTCAGCCCTCAAAATTATACAGGGGAGCGTCTTATACGGGGGGGGGGGAATATGGTATTTATAATTTATTATATAGTACTCCTGGTGCTAGTATATCCTTATTTGTGAATATTACATCATTACTCTTCTAGTCCTGTTTTTTTCCACAGTTGTCTGTATAGAGCAGTTCTAAAACAGACTTCAAAATAAATTATAAATAAATTATTATATCTGGAAGCTCATTAAAGTTTGCATTGTAAACCCCATGTACTACAGGAGATACCAGGCCTCCTATTCTACACTTAGTGCTAACTATTCTTACTCCTTACTCGGTCCATTTACAGCCACAACAGGTCTTTTTAAATCCCAGTTATTTATTCACATATCTTGTACTTCGTCTTTATGAATTATGCAAACCCACACAATTGTAAATACTTAGTATGAAACTAATTACTTTTGGTGCAAATGATTTGAATGCAAATTGTGTTTGAAACTGTTTTCATACCACTAAAAATGGTTTGGTATTTTTCTCAATTGATCTATGCAGCATTCGCTGATAATTAATTAGGGCAGAATGGTTAGCATTAATCTCGCATGTTTGCCCTTAACTGTTGAGCTGAAAATGGTGTGCTCCTGATATTGAACACAAGAGGGCGACAAAAGGAAAGTGTGCCATGGGCAGCCACAAAGCACATTTAGGACACCTCTGGTTCATCAAATCTGAGGAATGCAATTTATTAGTATTATTACCGTATATTCCGGCGTATAAGACGACTTTTTAACCCCAAAAAATCTTCTTAAAAGTGGGGGGTCGTCTTATACGCCGGGTACTTACCAAGCCGGAGGTTCCCACGAAGCCACCAATCTCTCTAATCCCTACGCGCCGGCTATTGATGCCAAGCGCAGGGATGCCGTCATGTCCCGGCGCCCGGCATCAATTGCCGGCGCGTAGTGATGAGGGAGCAGGGAAGCCCAAGGTCTGGCACTTTCGACCTCGGCTTCCCTGCTCTCTAATCACTACACGCCGGCTATTGATGCCGAGCGCAGGGATGACGTCATGTCCCGGCGCTCGGCATCAATAGCCGGCGCGTAGTGATTAGAGAGCAGGGAAGCCGAGGTCTGAAGTGGATGGAAGAAAGAAGACAGAAGATAAGGTAAGAGATGGGGTGAAAGGGGTGAGAGTGCACACTGGTGTGTGTGTATATATATATATACATATATATATATATACACACACTGGTGTGTGTATGTGTGTATATATATATATATATATATATATATATATATTATATATGACACACACACACACACACACACGTGTGTGTATAATATATATATATATATACATACATACACACACACACGTGTGTGTGTATATATATACATACGTGTGTGTGTATATATATATACATGTGTGTGTAAAGGCAGGGGGGTGTGGTGAGGGAAATGTGTATGTATGGACAGGCATATGTGTAGATATATATATATCTACACATATATAT
>VKOC01000006.1:28538411-28553257 GCA_009364415.1 Spea multiplicata
TGCATTTTTAAACTACATAATATGTACTTATCTCTTTGAAGTAAAGACCCTGATTGAAATATGATTTCAAAATAACAGCTGAACTGGCAGTTAGTTTTCATTCTTTAATATTAGACGCAGGGTCAATATATATATTAAACCTTGCTGCCGATATATATATATATATATATATATTATTTATATTATATAGTATTATATATATATTAGACCTTGTTGCCAATACATTTTATATTGAAACAATTGCTCAACATGCCATAGCAGGCAATCACTCCCTTCTCTCCCGCACCAAAAAAATATTTGCCACACTGAATCAGAATCAGATATACAAATCCTGTATTTGCATGTATACAATAATAATAATGCATATATGGAAACATAGCATTGCAGGTATAGATCAACAGAACACACAAACCCAGCATTGCAGGTATAGATCAACTGGAAATTACATGTAAATTTAGCACTGATGGTATAGATCAAATAAACAACACGTGAAAACAGCACTGCAGGTATTGATCAAGTGAATAAGACATTACAAACCCTGTATTTGCAGGTATACATAAATAATGTATGAAAACATAGCATAGTAGATATGGATCAACACAATAACACACAAACAGGTATAGATCAATTGGAATTCACTTAAAAACTCAGCATTAAAGGTATAGCTAAAACTCCCTAAATTACAGGCATATATCAAAGGTCGCACAACCCAAAGCCAGCCCTTGCGTCCACATTGCCCACATAGAACCTGACCAGCACCCAGATTACACACATAGGACTTGCCATCTTTGTCCCCAAACAACCCAGCTTAAGTCAACTTTGTCCCATAAACACCCTGTCTGTGCTATCTTGGTCCCCAAGGCTCAAACACTCTGCTTGTGCCATCTTTGCCTTTCCAGGAATCACTTATACATCTATGATACACACAAACACTTTTACAGTCTCAGAAATTCACACTTTCATTCACATAATTTATTCAAACAATCATTTATTCACACAAATCATTTACACATATTCATTAATGTACTCTGACAAATTCATTAATTCATACTCTCACAAATCATGCACACATGAATTCATACTCTCACTCATTCACACAATGCATCCACACATTCATTAATTCTCTCACTCATTCTCACTCTTTATTTCAATATTCTTACCACCCCCTTTCTCACTACCTACCCCTCTCCCCCTTCTTACTATCTACCCTCTCTCCCCTTCTCACTACCTACCCTTCTCCCCCTTGTCACTATCTACCCCTCTCCCCTTGTCACTATCTACCCCATCTCCCTCCTTCTCACTATCTACTCCCTGTCTCTCCCTCCCTTCTCAATATTTACCCCCTCTCCCCCCTTTGAGGTTCACTTACCTTGCCGAAGTCCTCAAGTGGGAGCACAAGGCCTCTGTCTCCCTCTTCTGCCGAGGCGCGCGCTGCTTCACTGCTGAGCGCCGGTATATGATGTCATATTCTTGTTACCAGTGAGATACCTCAGGGATCTGTACTTGGACCCATTCTCTTTAACATTTTTATTAGTGATATTGCAGATGGTCTTGTTGGAAAGGTATGTCTATTTGCTGACGACACAAAAATTTGCAACAGGGTTGATGTTCCTGGAGGAAGAAGCCAAATGGCAAATGATTTAGGTAAACTGGAAAAATGGTCAGAGCTGTGGCAACTGGCATTTAATGTGGATAAATGCAAAGTAATGCACCTGGGACATAAAAACCCAAGAGTATAGAGTATTTGATACTGTCCTAACCTTAACGTGCGAGGAAATGGATTTAGGGGTAATTATGTTTGAGGATTTAAAGTAGGCAGACAATGCAGTAGAGCAGCAGGTAATGCTAGCAGAACACTTGGCTGTATAGCGAGAGGTATTAGTAGTAGAAAGATGGAAGTGCTCATGCCGTTGTACAGATAAGTGAAAAAAAAAAAGATGGCATTTCAATTCAGATTGAGGCTGCCCGTGATCTGGGCAATCCAGGACATGTGGTCACCCTATGTGGATTCTGTAAAATTGGTTTGAACTTTTTTACGCACTTATTTGTTCTACATTGCGTGTGCAATAATTGTTCAATATGGATACCGCAGCGCCCATAATAGACTTCTTTTATGTTTTTAGGTTTATTTTGAAGTTACCACTTCTGAACAACATGGATACCTGGCTATTGATGAAGTGAGGGTTCTAGGACACCCATGCTGTAAGTTACCCCAGTGATTTAGAAAGTAATACATTATATATTCATTATCCAATTGCTATTAATTTAAATGTGTTGAACCTTTTAGTAAGCCATTATTAAATTATAAATTATACAATTCTATAGATAAATGTCTGTAGTACCAATATCCAGCTAGATATGACATTTCCTTTATCCTTATAGCTAGCTCTCTCTGTAGGTTTTTTGTTTTAGTGCTGTTATAGTAGTTAATATATGTGACCTTACACATCAGCCGCAGTAGGTAGAATACTGTTCCATACCACTTTGGTGCAGAGGGCTACATGTATTATTAAAGAGAGGCATGTCTGTAAGCAACCCTGCTATCATCTCAAACCGTTTCTGTAAAATAATGCGTTTTTGGCAATACCTGTAGTTAGCGTAAGTACAGTTTAAAGAGATATCCTAATTACCTTTTATGTTCAAATCACTGCATTTTTGAAAGAACTGTTATTCACAAGAAATGTACGTTATACAATGAACAGAAAAGTAATAAGACAAGTCACTTTTTAAAAGAAGCATATAGTGTACCGATTTAGCATCAAATGATTCTCACAGGCTTCAAGGCTATTTACCTCTTTATTTGTGATTCACAAATTCAAAATATTAGTTCAAATATTAATAAGGAATATTAGGTAGATATATTAAGTATTGCAAGAATTTGGGTAAAATGACTGATAGGCAAACATGGCAACTTTGCCTGTTTCACCTGGAGTTAGCTTCAAGCTCTAGGCAAGGTTGTAGTGTTTGGTCATGCCCCCCCACTCTGGGAGTTAGACTACAAAGTGTATTACTGGAAATAATATATTTTCTTCTACTCTGTTGTTCTAACAATGTACTTTTATGCTTGTGTTGTAACAGTATGATGCAGTTTCTGCATTTAATGTTCTTGATGTTTCTCTGCTCTTTTTCTCAGCTAAAACACCTCATTTTATACACATTAAGAATGTTGACGTCAACGCTGGACAGTATGCCACATTTACATGCATGGCAAACGGGAAAGCAACAGCAAGCGACCGGCTCTGGTTACAGGTAAAATGCTGGTTTATGTACCTGGGAACTTCCTTGGATAAGCTATCTGGGGATCCAGACTTCAAGTGATTGGTGGAGTGGGTTTGACCTGGGTAAACAGGGCTTCAGGATAAAACCTAGAGAGTTTTCGAAACAAACATTAAACACCCGGACAATAGAGAAAAAATGGTGTTACATTCTGGATAGACCTTTTTAAGATCAATCCAGTACCTTATCTAGACAGCAGATCCTGGTAGATACCTGTAGTAGAGGGGAAAAATGTTCTCCTCCACTGGAAAAAGTCAGGTGCGATTACTGCAATTACAGGCAGGGTTGGCTCTAAGGTTTTCGGGGGCCTTAAGCAAAGCATTCAGATTCCCCCATGTCTAAAACAAAATTAAGGATTTTTTAAAATAGGTTTTTAAAAACAATTATTTTAAAGTAACCTATTTTTTTAAACATCAATATCACTGACTTTGTTATACTGTATAAACATTTGTGTAATGCCAGGTAATCAAACAAAAGGGGATCCAAACTTGAGCGTTTAGATTTGTACCAAGTGGTGAAGCTTCCAACCATACCCTCTTCGTCAATCGGAGGAACGGTGGAGAGGGTGTGCCTGGAGCCTCAGCCCTTTTGCGGAAGTTCACCGGGAGTCCAGAATAATGAAGACAGATTCACTGAGAAAGAGAAGCATTTCTGTTAATCTACCTGCATTATTCTGGCGTCTCTGTGCAGTTTGGCAAAAGGGAGCAGCCAAGGGGGCTGACTCTTTCCCGCTCCGCCATTTGTGGGAGAGGCTGTGCCTGTAGGCTCTACCCTTTTGCAGAAGCGCCCCGAGAAGCACAGTTCACGCAGAAGCGGACGAAGAAAGAAGACCCAAGGAGCAGAAGAACAAGAAGAAACAAGAGAAGTACTGGAGCTGCACGGCATGTAACAGGTGCAAGGATGACGTCGGCGGAGAAGGTATGGAGAATATGAGAGAGTGAATGAGGGCGAATGACAACACATTTTGTTTACAAATGTAAAATGCCCTGCATGTTGCTTTGCTTGTCACGGTGAAACCTTGTTTAATACTTTGCCCCATAATCACTTTTATACATAACTCCCAGTAAATCCATACCCTGAGACAAAAATTACAATAAGATAATTTCCTCAGGACCCAGGAAGCAAAATACATTGATAGACTTTGTAAAACTAGAGTGAATTGTAAGTGTACTCTATTGAAAAACCCAATAACGTTCTTGGTTTGTGAACTTGTTAAAAGTTTCATTTTTTATTAGATTATGCTTTTTGAACCAGAGACACAAATGTCTGCCAGCTGGTGCAAGCAAGCACTGTTGTCTGCGGCCAGAAGGTACTTTAACACCCATTTACACTAAGCCAGAATTAGTCTTGGCAATAGAGGCTGTTTTAGTGCTTTGTATCATAATCAACTGAAATGGCCCTTTAATTATCTTAATACCCAGCTCATTCTGTGAACTGGTCAACCAACCCTGCTCACAGAGCAGCCAACTTAACGGTCTTTAAATGAAACTATTTGTTTTTATGTGCCGATTTCACTCACATGAACCCTTAATCTCATGTTGATCTTTAGCAAATCTACAGCATACATATGTGCCGTCTTTAGAAATCAATAAATAGATAACTCCATATGCTCAATATGAGTAAGTCTCCTGTGTACAAAGGTTAAGAAAAAACACATGTAATTATGAGGTTTAGCAAATGGAACCTATAATCAGTGTTTCTATCACAAATATTAGAATGCACCACAATATCTCCCATAATCTGTAGTTATCAATCTGAAGGTTTTATATAGGCCCATTGTCTGCCCAAAAATGCATAGACCTTGTACTTTATATATTTAATAAGGACTAACTGCACAGCTCAGACTACCTTGATAAACTGTCCTTATGACACTTGGGAACATTCAGATTCCTTCTAGTGAATCCTGCTTCCCTAGTTCAGTTTCTGCGTTCCCCGTGCAGGCAAACAGTATGGAGCCATGCCCAATGTTCTCTCTATTCCTTACTCACGTTCCAGGATCCCTGTCTACATGCCTTCCCTTTAATTTACCTTCTTCTACCACAGTTCTTCTCCAGTTGTTTTAAAAGTTAAATGACTAGTTAAAACAGAGTGAGGCCAATAGGAAGTCATAAGCAGAGATTAGATCTCCCATTGACACTTCTCCATTTTAAGACTTCTCTAGGCAACATTAGTTGATTCTACCATGGATAATGGTTATCGCACCCTGCTAGATATTATATGTACTAGGATTACCATAAATAAGAAATAACATTAGTCAAGGAAAACTTTAAAATAGCATTGTGAATGCAGAAGTATCTTCCCTACCTTCCACATTAAGTTAAAATGCTTAGTGTGCATAAATGGTATTGCATGGATAGAGCAGACATTTAAAGTTGTCATTAGTCGATGCTGTAAAAAATCAACCTTACACCAAATAAATGCAATGAAAGCACTAATGAAAGGATGTTTATGATTAACAGATGTATACCATCTGCTTAGATTTTCTTTGTCACATCTGCTGACAACACAAGCTAGCACTGAAATGGGGATAATATTTCTTTTATATTGACTGACTAAACAAGAAAAATAATTCTAATGCATATGCTAATCGAGGTGTTTATATCTCGCTTGCATTGTGTAATTATGCTGCGGGCAAAGAAATAAAAAATGGATTTTAGGGAAAGCTTGTCACCATGGAAATTCAGATAGCGGAGTTTAGTTTCTGTATGATCAGACGCTTGACATTTCTAAATCAAAAAGTAATTAATAAAAGTTGAAGATTATACATCAGATCCAGCCAAGTGTTATATTTTGTAACCTGAAGCCATCAAACTTTGGTTTGCATTTTTATTATTATTAAATAATATATGTTTACTGGCTCTTACAGTTAGACTTTAAAAATAGCTTTATTTTGCGGGGGTTTTTACTTTTAGGAAGAGTGCATTGGGATAGGGGTCCCATGGGACCCATCAAAAAGCATGCGGCGCGGGCGTTTTTTTGGGTGTGACGGGTTTTAGCGGCCGGTCAGACAATGTACCTGCGGATCCCAGTAACCCCACACACTCCATCAAGGCTGTCTTCGCATTGCTCCCTCCCAGCGTCTCTTCTCTTGTTCCGCCCAAGAACCCAGCGGAGTCACGTGAATTTACGTCACTTCCCGTGACTCTGCTGGGTTCCTGGGCGGAACAAGAGAAGAGTCGCTGTGTGCGAGCAATGTGAAGACAGCCTTGCGGGAGTGCGCGGGAAATCTGCAGATCAGGTAAGGGGGTGGGAGGGATTGACCACATATGTTGCGGGAGCAGACGGAATTGGACACAAATGTTGCGGGAGCGGGCAGGAGTAGAACAGATATATGTTGCAGGGGCGGGCAGGATTGGACACATATGTTGCGGGAGCGGGCGGGAGTGGAACACACGTTTTGGGAGCGGGTGGTAATGGTCAGAAATTCTGCTAGAGCGGGCAGGAGGGGGATTAAAGAACAGTCCCACGCAGGGCTCTACCACATGGCTACTTTGCATACATCATCTAAATACATACCTCAGTTTCTACAGCTGTAGTTCAGCTACCCTATACGGCCAAAAGCATGTGGACACCTATATGAGCTTCTTAGCTCCACTAACAAAAGTGTGAAACCTACAGAAGGTGGGAGCTATGAAAGCACTTTTCTTTTGGCAGGGATACGCAGAATTCCTATCCTGTTTGCTGCCCTCAAGGATTAGCATTGCACTGTCCAGGAACATCGTTTAACAAAAACATGATGAGTGCCTTTTGAAGTCCCAAAAGCTTATGTTACATTACAACTTTTAATGCTGGCCATGTATACGATATATGGTTGGCAAAGTGGACCCCATTTTTATTTCCAAGTTAGCCCAACTTTAAGTAGAGACTGCAAGTTAGAGCAAAAACCATAGATTGCATGAACTAATGAACCAGGCTGCCTGATTTTATATATAAAATATATTTGAATATTGCTTTTTTTCATCTGACAGGTGACAGTTACCTTTCTTTTAGCAGAAAGGGTTAAGTAAAAGATGCTGCGTAAGTAATCATGTAGCTTTAAAGTATTACATTATCTTAATTTGTGCAGCCAGCAACCGAAATGAGATTATTGTTATGCAAATTAGACTTATAGCTACTTTTGTACAATGTGCTAAAGCCTTAGATCTTAACACCCGAGTAGCAATTTACTAGGAAAAAACACTTATTATGCAGTTTCAGCAATAGCTGTAGCAATAACCAGACTCATAATTTAAATAAATTGTGGATCCAGAAGCATGGCTTGGAAAAAAAACATAAATCAATCTAAGAGTTTTGTAGCACTTATCAATGTAACCGCTACTTTATGGAACGTCTATAGGGTGTCTGGGTCACTTGTCTGTTTCCATCCACCGAGGCAGATTAAAGACCTTTTCACTTTTCTAATAATCTGCATCCTTCCAGTTTAAAAATGAACCTTCGTAAATTATTATAGTGAGTGTGCCAATGCCAACATTTAATACTGTCATCTGTTCTCAGAAGTCATTTTGTTTAAAACATTTTTATCGTTCGACTCACATAATAATATAGCATCTTCTCCTGGGACTCCAGCTTGCCATTTGGAAAATTACATATACTATGGTCATTCAAATCCCCACTTGAGTTGATATAAGTAACAGCTGGTTATCAGTGGTAACCTAAGGATTATTTTCATGGATTATATTCATAAAGATGATGAAAAGTCCTTAAGTAATAAGATTAATATATATAAGTGTTTTTTTTTAAAATAGACTTTGACCTTATCCATGAAGACTCCTTTTAAGAATGATATATGTTCAATAAAACCAATAAAAAGATCACCACCTTGCTTCTGTTACTATATCTTGTATACTTCTGAAGCTTAGAACTAAGTTCAAAGGTTCTGATGTCAAACACAGGACTCTGGTTAGCATAGCAAACCACAGAGCATTTCAAAAGGAACTTTTGCGTTATGGGTTGTGGTTAGATGTTTGGCTTTTCTTGACTGTTGCCTGTTAACATATTTTTATTCAACTAAGTAAGCCATTTAGAATAAAAGCAGTATGTCTTATTTACACAATAACATTTATTAATTAAGGGGTTATACATCAATTATGTAAATAAAGTACATTTTTATAACTTGTAAACACAGTACTCCATTAACTAGCTTCCAATAGGTCACAGATCGACATAAAAAGTCTTGGTAAAGCCTTGCTCATAGCCACAACCCCAAAAAAGTTCATTAAATGAAGGGAGCTATGATAAGCAATTCATAAACACCTTATACATATTTCTCAATATGTTACTTTGCATAAAAATATATCCAAGATATATCTCCAATGGTTATTAAGGGTCAGGAAAAGAATGATTACTTGGGAACATGATTCCTCCAGGCTTGATGTGAATTGAGCCATAGCCAAGTCATTGTTTTGTAAGATGCATGTGTGATTTTTTTTCTGATTTCTGTAGTATGGTATGCATGATGATCTACCTGTCTAAACCATACAATTAACTATACAGTTACACTTCACAAAATGATTTTGCCTTAGTATACTGATTGGCATACCTAGGAACTTCCCATGGCAGGTTGCCTGGAGCTCTACCGCTTCGGAGGGGTGGCTTTTCAAGGTCAAATGTGTGATGGAGCTATCCCCTTATAGTATTACATTGTCTGGGAGTGTGTGTGTGAAGGGGGGTTAGGCAGGGAGCAATCATGGCTCAACACCACTCCCCTGCCCCAGAGAAAGAGGAGAGTGACCCGGAGATCCAGGGAAGCCGCACTTCTCCTGGAGAGTTCCCAGGATTGACACTCGGACAGTCTGGAGATTGTGTGCTCTAGGAATGACCTATGCTTTTAATAATAAACTGAAAACAGAAATGTCCTGCCTTTTATTGTCAAGTGTAGAGTAATCTTGTTGTACATTACTCTGTGTTTACTGTGGTTATTTCTTTCCATATTACAAAAACTTTCTTTTTTTTATCTGGATGATTAATGCCAACTTTAGGTTACCAAACGTGGAATTTCCATAACAATAACCTCATTAGTTTTACAGCTTGCACAAATTAAAAGACATTGTTCATAACAATCCTGTTTTAATATGTTTAATTAATGCTTAGTCTTTTCTCCACATAACCTTCCATTTACTAAAATATGGCACGTTCCTTTTCTTTGGACCTAATCATCCAAAGTTGAGCCTTGTGTCATAGTATGAACGGGAAGACTGGAGTTAATCCTTGGTGGAACAATGTGGATCCAGTAATAATAGGATAAAAACTGTAAACCAAGATCAACATATTCTGTGACAGAGGCGCGATTAATATAATGAATGGAATATCATCTCATACATCATTGTCATTTGTCAATGTCATTTGAAATGGACAAAGAAGGGGTGGTAGAGGTGTGGCAAGGGGGCTCAGCCTTATCAAGACTTTATATATGTGTTTCTGAGCCATACATGTTTATGTCATAAAGAATAATGCATTTTATTAAGAACATGCCTAGCTTCTAGAAAAGAGGGACCTCAGGGAAACAAGAGGGATCTGGGTCCCAAAGGGGTACTGTTCCTCCTGATCAGAATACCTGGGAGGTTTGTCATCTTAATAAAATGTAAACGACCAGAGGCATAACTAGGGCTACTGTGTCTATAGCCAGTGACGAGTGCCCACTGTGAGGTCATGAGACCTGCAAATCACCAGTATTGTTAGTATAGGGAACGGAATGTTTGAGTAATATTCATAAATAATAACAACAATAATAATGTTATTATTAATTATTATCATTTAAACATTATTATTAGTAGTAATGGTAAACTGCAATGCGAGAGTGAGTAAAGAATTCGGGGAGAAAATTAAATAAGAAATAATCGAGTATAATTGTTTCCTGAAATAATATTTTTTTAGATCTAATGATAGCTGGACAGCAAGTTCCACATATGGTAGTATGTGACAGACACACAACGATTAGTGTAATGTAAAAATAGATAATTTTCTTGTGTGTGTTCAACAGAGAAGGTATGTTTAAGTCATTAACGTGTATTAAATATAAAGCCGCAAAAGACACAAACACATTGAAAACTGCTTCACAGCACTATGTGCATTAACCTCTGTAATGCTCGAGTACACCAGTGCCGCGGGATCGCTCTTTGGGTAAGGTGGGTGGTCCGCGTCTCCAGCCACATACCCCGGCAAAAGTGTAGGGACTTGGACAACTGAAATGTGGGGGAATGCACGTACGTGATTATCTTATCCTAAAGGCTGAGGCACGCCATTACAAATAATATTAACATTTTATGTAATACTCCGTCCCAGCAAGATATGTTAATGTGTGCTCGCAAATTATGTGTTTCTTTACTGTGCATCTCATTTATTTGCATTTCTACACTACAGATGTCACTGTTAAGCTTCAATTCCCTCCATGGGTCTGCTGCCTAAATAGCTGTATCTGTTATGCTAAATAAATATTGTGCTCTTCCATATTCGCTGCGGTTTAATCCAGCTAACTAGGGATTTTTTATTATTATTACATCATATCTGTTTTAACTAGCAGTTAACGAGTAAAATTATTTGGAAATTCACACAGAGAAACAGCTCATTGTTCTCATAATTCAAGTGAAGCATCTTCGAGTTTTGTGCACAGAGCACATTGCAAGGATTATAAAGCGTTTCATTTAATACCTAACTATGCGTGTCACACATGTCAACATATCATATCTCCCAGGTGTCCCTCTTTACGTTTGACAGTCCCACTTTGTGTCATCGCTACCCTTCTAACGCAATACTTAAATTAGTGTTTCTGCGGGAATTTTACCCATTCATCCAGTAGAGTATTTGTGGGGTAAGGCACTGATGTTGGATGAGAAGACCTGGCTCGTAATCTCTGTTCCAGTTCATCCCAAAGGTGTTTGATGGGGGTTGAGGTCAGGGCCGGTCAAGTTCTTCCTCACCAAACTCATCCAACCATGTCTTTATGGAGCTTGCTTTGTGCACCGGAGCTCAGTCATGCTGGAATAGAAAAGGGCCTTCCCCAAACTGGTACCACAAAATTTAAACCATACCATTGTCCAAAATGTCTTGGTATGCTAAGATTTCCTTCACTGAAAGTAAGGGGCCAAGCAAAACCCTGATTTCAGTAATTAAGAAGTGTGTCCCCAGTACTTTTGTCCATATAGTGGTGCACAAAGAAAGGTCCATAAAGAATACCAGTAATAAAATCTACTCCACGCAACTAAGAACTGTACCATTCCTCTTAATTCTTGTAAGTATGGGCATTGCATTTGAAAACTTTGCCAGCTGGATGTCTGAAAAAAAAATGAGGACAAAGATTTTAACAACAATGTAATCAATCAACTATTCTTTCTTCCAGCAACATCTGTTTCAGACATGTGACTGTTCCATACAGAGCAATGGAAATGCAGAAATAAAATGTTCTTTTTTTTGTCACAGGGCGCTAAAGGAAGGGATGCTTCTTTGAAGGAAATAAAAGTACATAATGCTCGGCGTTTTGCGGCCATGTTTAATGTAGTGAATGTGACAAAAAGAGATGCCGGCAATTATCGTTGCATGATTCGAACTGAAGGAGGAGTTGGAGTATCAAACTATGCAGAACTGGTTGTCAAAGGTACCTAACAATTTAAAATACATTTTATCTTTAGCTCTTTTTTTTTCCTTTCATGGTGAGGTTATTTTAGTTGCTTTAAAAACACCCACCTTGAAGTAGCTGTCAGAGTTTACAGGTGCTTCATTTCTCTGCGAAACTCGAGTGTATAAATACTTGTGGAATATGGCAACAGACAAAACAACCCACAATTTTTGGATGAGGTTAGGATATGAATACATTTGTTCTAGTTAGGGTTATTTCATATTAATTGTTTGGCTGTGGTTTGTGGATCCCTCATAAACCATGGCTTTACAGTGTTTTCCATGGAACAATGTCAATTCACTTTCATACCTTCCAAGTGTCTGTCTTTTATGCTTGACAGTTATTCCCGGGGAGTCAGATGTCTCAGTCCCTCTTTCCTCCCTGAGTCCCCCTTTTTTAGTAGCTGGAAAAGTAGAATTTGACAGCAGATAAGAATGATTTGGCCCATCTAGCCTGTCTGTTATTTCCTGCTTTAAAGACTCAAGTCTTAGTCCTTGGTCTTGTCTTAGATTCAGGATAACTTTATGCCCATCTCATGCATGTATCTTAGAGATAATTCTCTAAGACTCCGAGCCTCTAGTTTTCGGTTATAATCCCTCGTTCTACATGTGAATTAAACTTCTCTCCTGTACTTTTTAAATTTTGTATTTAAATGTTGAAATCACACCTCTTTTCTCTCTCTTCTCTGCCCATACTATAAATATTGAGATCGCACACAAACTTTAAGTAGTAACCTTTTCCATTTCCACCGGTTGCGACAACCTCAGAGCTTGCGTTGACAATCAAGTGAATGAGAAAAACATTTAATTAAATAATTATTTCTAAGATATACTGATGTTTCTAATACTGTGTTTTGTTCCGAAAAATGTGTACAACGGCACAGTACGAAATCAGAAATTGAGAAATGTGTTTTATTACTAGTGCCAATACCTACTAGTGCTATTAGCACCATTACTGTATGTAATATCACAGTATTTGCAAAATTGCACATGACCTGATATCAAGACGATATGATGGATTTATCCCCATGATTAAAAGTCTGCTAACCTTAACCTGGCGTGTAACTCTTTCACATTCAACACAATGCTGTTGGATGTTTATATTGTTGTACATCTAATAAAGACAGAGTATGGAATTCAGAAGGCAATGAGATGTGCAGAGTGGCTCTGTTGTAAAGTGTTCCAAATTCAATTTCGTGACTGTTTATGAACTGAAAATAATGTGTCGCTTCATCTTTGTCAAAGCGTGATAGCTAGAACAGGATATATGAAATCATCATCTTCATTTTTTTTTTCTTCAACCGGAACGTCTCTTCTTTGTGGTGTTATTAAAAAGCCCGGTGAACAAAAAAAGGAACCAGAAGGGTTGTATTGATTTAACGTGTTTGGAAAAGCATATTAGTCTCCTACATATGGTTCACCGACTAAACTTTTCTAATACTGGCCCAGTCACAGGTGCATTATTAACAAGACAAAGAGCACTCGAATGCTTCCTTCTGAAAAGACATCCGATTATTGCAGAGTTCATCCTATTTATTGAGTTCAGGCAAGGGGAGCCAAGATGTGTTGTGGCTTTCAGAAGAAGAAGGTTTTTGTTATTTAGCTTGGGGCACATGGGCGAAGCCATCAGCAGTAGCGATGACCCATTTCCATTCAAAGCTTAGTTCCTTCTGCTCAAACTTAACTTTGTTGCTTCTGAGAAGAAAAATCTCTCATTCTGCAGCTCAGTCATTTTCATTTTAAGCCTGCAGGAGGATTTCAGATGATATCAGAATCCTGCCTTTTTTAAAAAGCTGTGAAGGCATTTATTGAAATACTGGGTTCTTATGTGTTCTTTGAAATAGTAAGATCTGCAGTATTCTTTGTGTTTTGGAAGGAGACTGGCTGCATTTATTCTTTGTGTTTGTTAAAGAACTTGAGTAAGCTCTATTTAGCGATAAAATGTTTTACTTATCACAAACATGAAAAATATTATGACATTAAAAGATAAAGCTTCCAACTAAGACTGGGGCATGTAAAATCTACAGTTCTCCAAACGCATTAGCAAAATGCCAGTTAAATTGTCCTCTAAATACATGAAAGGACACTGATTCTTAAGAAATGCTGGTGAAGCTTTGCATTTATAGCAAAATAATATATTATGATATACTTCAGTCAATTATGCTGAAGTTAATGTCTCCATTTTTCTTGTATATGATAACAATTTAATAAACGGCTACAGTTGCAGTTACAAAAATTGTGATAAACGGGTCCCTTAATTCAAACTAAAGGGTTTTATGTGCCTACATTTTTTTGACAGTAAATCTTCATTTCTTTTAATAATGGCAATTATTAACTCGTTGTTTCTTTTTTTCTTGTCTTTCTTACTATTGGAGTTTGAATTTTGCAAACTGATATGATCACTTAATTTGTTCTGTATAGTGCAACATTATGATTCAAGCCCCTGAATGAGACAATGTATGTAAAAAGTGTGTAGAGCTGCACCAGGAGTAAGTGTAATAAACAGTAAGGGGGTAAAGAAGGGGGGTTTCTTTTGTATAGGCTGCTAAAGCACTTAATTGGAGGAGTTCCCATGTGTCGCTAAAGATAATGCAGATGTGTGGCAGATGTTAGCACCAAACAGATTTTTGTTCACAGTTTTTGATAGAAAATTGCAGTTTATTAGAAATGCAAGTTATACGATAAATATAAAATAATTTAAAAATCCTTAACATGAGTATGTGTGCAAGGCACGTTAAAAAAAATATATATACCGTATATTCTGGCGTATAAGACGACTGGGCATATAAGACGACCCCCAACTTTTCCAGGTAAAATATAAAGTTTGGGCTATACTCACCGTATAAGACTACCCCTCTCTACCCAGTATACAACAACCAGCCAATCACGGCAAGCGGTGTACCTTACCGGTGATTGGCTGGTTGTTATACAGACATATACATACATACACTGCCCTTACA
>VKOC01000006.1:28556038-28570357 GCA_009364415.1 Spea multiplicata
ATATGCAACTCTGTCCCATGATATGCCTTCTAACCCCCTATATGCCACTCTGCCATATAGGGGATAAAAGGCATATCATGGGACAGAGTGGCATATAGGGGGGTATAAGGCATTTCTGGAGGCAGAGTGGCATAAAGGGGGTTAAAAGGCATATCATGGGGCACTCTGCCTACAGAAAAGCCTTATGCCCTCTTTATGCCACTCTCCCTCCCTGATATGCCTCAACCCTCCTATATGCCCCTCTGCCCCGTGATATGCCTTTTAACCCCCTTTTTGCCACTCCACCTCCAGATATGCCTTTTGACCCCCTATATGTCACTCTGCATCCAGAAATGCCTTATACCCCTATATGCCACTCTGCCCCATGATATGCCTTCTAACCCCCTATATGCCACTCTGCCATATAGGGGGTTAAAAGGCATATCATGGGACAGAGTGGCATATAGGGGGGTATAAGGCATTTCTGGAGGCAGAGTGGCATAAAGGGGGTTAAAAGGCATATCATGGGGCACTCTGCCTCCAGAAAAGCCTTATACCCCCCTATATGCCACTCTGCCTCCCTGATATGCCTCAACCCTCCTATATGCCCCTCTGCCCCCTGATATGCCTTTTGACCCCCTATATGTCACTCTGCATCCAGAAATGCCTTATACCCCTATATGCCACTCTGTCCCATGATATGCCTTTTAAACCCATTATATGCCACTCTGCCATATAGGAGGTTAAAAGGCATATCATGGGACATTTTTGTTTACTTTATATGGCAAGCCAATCCAGCTTGCCATATTAAATAAAAAATAATATATGCCACTCTGTCCCATGGTATGCCTTCTAACCCCCTATATGTCACTCTGCCATATAGGGGGTTAAAAGGCATATCATGGGACAGAGTGGCATATAGGGGGTATAAGGCATTTCTGGAGGCAGAGTGGCATGAAGGGGGTTAAAAGGCATATCATGGGGCACTCTGCCTCCAGAAAAGCCTTATGCCCCCTATATGCCACTCTGCCTCCCCGATATGCTTTATACCCTCATATATGCTCCTCTGCAACATGATATACCTTTTAACCCCCTTTATGCCACTCTGCCTACAGATATGCCTTTTGACCCTCTATATGTCACTCTGCATCCAGAAATGCCTTATACCCCTATATGCAACTCTGGCATATAGGGGGTTAAAAGGCATATCATGGGACAGAGTGGCATATAGGGGGGTATAAGGCATTTCTGGAGGCAGAGTGGCATATAGGGGGACACACTTACATACACATACATGCCGATTTTTTTTTGTTTTTAATAAATACAAAAAAACATTATACAGTACAAAAAATACATTGGTTTACTCACCTTCTACTTCTCTTGACTTCCTGGTTCTTCTCTATGCTGACAGGATGCCACTGACCTGACATCCGGTGCTGCAGCAGTCTGAGTGCGAGGGGGCGGAGCTTCCACCCCTCAGGCTGCTCCCATCACTATGCAGCCATCAGACTGCTGGGAAGGTAATCTAACCGGCCGGTGCGTGCTGGTAAGCTGGATCGGCTTGCCATATAAAGTAAAAAAAAAAAGCATTAAAGTAGAGCCGGCCGGCGGCATCAGCACGCACCGGCCGGTTAGATTACCTTCCCAGCAGTCTGATGGCTGCATAGTGATGGGAGCTGCGTGAGGGGTGAAAGGTCCGTGCGAGGGGGCGGAGCTTTCACCCCTCACACTGCTCCCATCACTAGACGGCCATGGCACACGGCTGCTGGGTGCTGATGCAGGCCGGCCGCATCAGCACCCAGCGGCCGCTTTGATTAGATTTCGGGCAGCCTGGGGGGCAATTGCCCCCCTGGCGCCGAGGGAGGCCTTTAATGCCATGTGCAGCCGCTTAGCGGCTTCATGGTAAGTCTGCCGGCCGCCCAGCCCACGGATCTTCCGGCCCACCGGGAAATTTCCCGGTATCCCGGTGGGCCAGTCCGGCCCTGCCCAGCAGTATCATCTCATCACTAGCTGAGGGGATTATCTCCAGCAGACAGCCAGGGTCTGCCACCAGGGAGTGACCACCATTGTTTTAGTCTAATGTATAAATCAGTCTCCCCCACCTATTGTATTGTTAATCCCGTTACTGCCCCTGTTGTCTCTGGGAGGCAGATTAAGGGGGCGGTTTGTGTCCCAATATCTTGTTTTATGTAAATGTGTGTTTTGCTGGATATATCCAGCTCTGTGTGTCTAAAATAAATCAGTCTTCCTTTGGTTTTACCCTACACTGAGTCTCGGCTAGTGACTGGGGAACCGGGGAAAGTGTGTTGTCCCAGGCTAAGGGAGCACAAGATAGCGGAGGCAGTCAGTGGGACTAGCCAGCTCCGTTACAAGAAGCAACCTTCACTATTCCACCAGTTTTCGCAAACTGATACACTAAGGTATCTGGTGTCAGCCGCTAGCCCATCAGAGGCTTAATTATCTCACAATGTCATGATTTCTAGTAACCATGCAGTGTTAGTCATTTAAAGAATGCATCTGTATATCGGTGTCATACTTTATCTACCTTGTACTCAGATCTCAGCCATCAAAATGTCTTTCATGTTTCTAGTGATTGACAGATTGTGTAGCGGTAGCAGACATGAGATTGCTTTCAACAAGATGTGATATCCATAGCCCTCCTTCATTAATACCAATTGGCTTTCTGGCTGGCATGCTCAATTGATGGATACAGACTTCACACCATTAGGAAAGGGCAAACCCATTTAATGTTTGTACCATAGTGATTGATGTACACCGTGTACACAGCACAAGTTCTATGGAAACATGCTTGTTTAGAATATCATATGTTTATGTAGATGTGTACCTGACATACATATACAGAATATAAAACAAATCATAAAACGTACCACCATTCACCACCTCCAGACACTCCTTATCCAGAAAGATTCATATACACCCCATACAACCATTACGTTGTTGCACCGGTGTTACCCATATTTATTTATTTATTCTTATCCGTTTATCAATGTGCCATCTCCCGAGGGGGGGGGGGTATGTTATATAAATTAACATCTTTGCTAAGTTAATAGCCAAGGTATTCTTGTTATAAAGTTTATTTCGTGCCACTTTACTTTCCTTCAAAAATGTAGGTGGAAGTCACTCTCATGATATTTTCAGGACAAAAACACAGAATCTTATTTTTTATAATGACTAAATTATTTTAAGTGCACATACTCTACACTTCAAATAAATCACAATATAAAAAAATGCTGCGAGTAGAAAAGGTAGAACTAAATATGGACACTTTGTTGGCTAATCTCTTCTTGAAGCAGACCGTTATTGTTTTTAGTTATTATTAATATAATTATTCGCCCTATTTTATATCTTTATTGGAAGATACTATCCCAGTGACATCCCTAATCTAGTCTGAATTGTATTTACCAAGTATTGTAGTTTATGTCTGTTACTACTTTATTGTTGATGTATCTTTTTTATCTCATTTATCTTCACATACCTCCATTTAAAATGGACAGCATTAAAAAGTTTTCAGAAAATATATTGTAGATCTCCACTATTAGGTTACAGAAGCTTCGGTACAAACCAATAAAACAAAAAGTGGACAATTTAAGCTGTGTTTTTTAATTTGTAAAAGCATTCTAACGTTCCATTTTTTTGATGTTGCTAAATATAAAGACGAGATTCTCCATAAAATTCCATTCCTGTTCACTTTCTAAAGGACGGATTTAATACTTATTCAGGGATCCTTTCTCTTAAGAGCTCACTTAGTCAAAATTAATCCATCAAAAACATTTGTTCTAAAGGGACAGCAGTCTGTAAGCCATTTAAATATATTATAAAAAAAATGTAAATTTAGTTTAATGGTGCCCTGTATACCAAGCTGAAATGGATCAATGCCCAACATTTGTCTTAACATTACACAGCCATATTCAAGACATGTCACACTGAAGACATTAATATTTAAACAATTTTAATGTATAGGTATATTAACCCTATGCAGAATAAATGATTATGGCCAATATTTAGGTACCTATTTTAATATATTTGTAATATAATAATAACTGTAGCACTTTCCCTTTTGCTGGTGTAGGTTGTGAATAGTAATTTTGTGGAATGTTGTATTTCATTTGGATATTTATTGTTCATAGTCCACCATATGTATCAACATATGGATCTCAGTATGGTATCAATGCACAATAATACCTTATATTAATCTATTTTTAAGCGGTTTTAATAGGATAAATGTAATGCAAATCCGATGGATTTATAAATATTATTTTCAGTCTTTGACTCTCATAAAGTATTTTAGTCCAGGCAAGCATCTTTTTTTTGTTTTGTATTTTTAGAGTTTGTCATAATTGTTTGGATTTCTCCTCAAGGGGCTTATTAAACATTGCAAAATGGGATCAGGTCATAGATTTTGAAGGTAATGGAATTCTCTGGTAACACAACTTAATTAATTTGCACTAATTAAACAGAAACTACATTTATTAATATTCACTAACATCTTTCAACGCAAGTTATGGTGTCTTTTGGGGAAAAAGAGGTGATATTCTGTTCTTTTACATTTTAGGGTCATTCATGATGGTGAATACTTCTGGGAGGTTTGCTGGACAAAGAGCAACTCTACTGTTACCTCAGCTCAAAGAAAATGACACTCACTGTATTGACTTTCACTACTTTGTATCAAGTAAAAGTGGATCACTCCCTGGATTTCTGAATATTTATGTCACCGTAAACAATGGGGCTCTGGGCAGCCCGATCTGGAATATATCAGGGACAGCAACTGGGACCTGGAATCGAGCAGAACTGGCAATAAGTACCTTCTGGCCAAATTTTTACCAGGTAAGCTAATAATAGTTTATGATTAAAATATTTACAATCAGTTTCAGTGTGTTAAAAATGTGCAGTCATTTTAGAAAGCTGCTTATGCCTGCTTATGGAGGCAATAATAGAAGCGCATATTTCAAGTTCCATCAGTTCCTGAATATGCTGTACTCTGTCATGCTGTGCAGATTGATGACAATGTTCTATCTATCTAGAACAACTACATTATAAAGGCACACTGGACACATGCCTGATGACCAACAATGTCTTCCACACACTGTTAAGTCTCCACAAGAAATTGGGTCTACCTGCAGAACACACATGGGCTCAGACTGCTCTTCTACATAGTTGATAAACTGTGCGTGTAACAATACGGCTAATTGAACTACTCTGAAATATAGGAACATTATCAGCAGTGATATATTGGCTATACTTATATCATAAAAATCCCAGGGGTACCAGTCTCAAGATAAACAGGTGCAAATGTAAAAATATGTTTACAAGATAGTTACACTGTTGAAAAAGAATGGCAAATGCCAAAAAACTGGGGCCTAAAAGCTCAAGTCCATAACAAGCTTTTTCTAATTTTTATCAGCTTTTATTCAAAAACGTGTAATTTCAATATTGTTGAAGGTCAGAACATCTTATGATATATTAGCGTGCTGCTTTTAAAGAGTTCCTGCTGACACCTACAGCTGTATATTGAGTAACATCTAGTGCTAGTGTCTTGGGAGCTTAGAGCTTTTTCTCCTATAAATGTAATTGACTCATCTCAAAAGCGATCTAAGTCTGTTACTGTGCTTTGTGCAGTTCTACTGTGCACAATGACAAATCTTCTCCTGGAGGTGAACTTTTGAGGGAAAAGTATAGACATAGTGAATCTTCAGCCAGGTGAATTATTATGTGCTATTCCATGGATGCTTGATGCCCTCTTTGGATGGAGTTTTACATCAAAGATCTCCCGTAGAAGGAGAGCTCTGGCGTTAACCACTGCATTCCTACAGTAATGCTGCTAGAAGGCTCCACATGATACTTGAATTCTATGAATTCTGAGTGCAAATTCTGCCCAAACAGTCTCCTGATCTCTAGGCCCTAAGTAATATGCCCACCTCATAGCAATCTTTTATAATTTAATTATTTACAGACTGCTTCAGTGTGTTGAATATGTTAATGTACATGGTTGCTGGAAGCAGTTAGGTAAGGGTATCCTTTAATATTCAACGATTGCTGAAGGCGTTGTACCCGATTCAGTCATAATGCACTGGTTGTGCAGTCAATGTTTTATTGTTCATAACCACTAAGAAATAAATGCTCTGTGCCTTTAGGTAGTATTATAACAAGTATTATTTTATGATGTTGCTCCTTCTTTGCAGTTGAGTAATGAAATCAGGCCCACATTTGATCCACAGGCTTGGAGGACACAATTATATGAAGCTATGTGATATTTTGGTGTCTTCCCGTGCTCAAACGTCATGTTGTACCTTGGTTGCTTTAAAGATTGTTATGTCCGTGTTTAGCCGTTTCCATCCATTACTTATCCAACTTACCACAAGGCAGTAAGTTGATAACTTGTTATATAGTTCTAGCAAATCAGAATAGAACAACAGTTGTTTACTTATTTAGCATGTTCAAAAACAATGTATTTCATGAAAACTGGCAATGTTTTGGATTTTAACGCTAAACAATAATTTGAATGACTTTTAATTAGTAATACCATAAACAAAATGTGTTTTTTGTCACTTTATTTATTTAGCTAATTGTTAATGAGTTGGTTCACTTGTACATCTCAAAAGTACATCAAGTTAAATAAAGATATGTAAACATTTGGAAAACAAATTTATATACATAATACACAATGATTGCACTCTTCCCTATAAAAGGGACGACACATCTAATAAGGGAGTAGGTGAGTGGAAAGGGAGGGGAGTGTTGGATAGCGGGGATGCCCTACAGGGTGAGTGAAATGTTCATGATAGGAGGCTGAACCAGATTTGGTTTCGTTTTTAATTTTGGAGTTTCAGTCCCATAAAAACATTGCACATTTCACATGTGCACTGTATACACAATATTACACGCAGGATGCGGATTGCATTTGATATATGATTTTATATTACATGTTACTATTACTGATTATGTACTACATACTATACGCCATGAGTATTGTTAAACTGGGGAAGAGGTCTGACGTGGGCCACTTGGATCATGTACTTGAGCAATTTATTGACCTGTATTTCTGCTCCTGCATACTGGCTAATGTCTTTGGAGTGCTCCCTCGATGGCTTATTTTGTGAAACTCTGTATGACGATGAATAGCAATGGTCAAACATAATCTGAAACCTCATAGCCTTCTTGTCCAAGCCAAAATTCACTTTCCGAACACGGAAATTTTTCTGTGACTCTCACCAAGATCTCAGGACCGTTCTTCAGTACTGAACTCTGTGTCCACCTTCTAAACCTGTTGGAATAATTCAGATGAGTTACACCAAGTTCCTTTTTCAGTACCTATACTGTGTCTTGAAATGTTTATTAAGCAAAGATTTGGTGTTTGTCAGGGCAGTCAACTAATTCTATATGTATAAAAAATCATTTTCTAAGTTGAAATGAAAAAAAACATTACTTTTCATGGCACTATCTTGTAAGGGTAACCTTCTTGATAAATAGTCACCAAGGAGTGGGAGTTGATGATGAATGTGGCCTATATTTAACAGTTCTGAAGCTTATAATTACATAAGAAGGATATGTGAACATTAAATGTTGTCCCAATCACATTTTTAACCATTACAGTTTGAATTGTGCAGTCTTTTATCTGCAGGCCATTCTAAAACTAACATAAAACACAACAAAATTGCAAGATAATTATCAGTTATTGCAGTTTAATATGGTCATTATGCTAGGAATAGGATCTGTATTTGTAATTTACATTCTGACCAGTGCCACTGTACTTTTTACATTTGTAAGTCACTGAAAGTGTGTATATGATTTGTATTTTGCTAACAAAACAAATGGTATAAATCATCTCATCATCACATTCTGTTGAAAACTACAGTTCAGATTTAATGTTTAGGACCGTGATCCTTCAGAGGCTTTTTACAGAAGTGAAAGAGCAGGCAGGTTATACGTTAACTTTGCCCCATATATTAACTAGACGTGGAAGCTCTGACCTAATCTGGACCCCATAGTATTGTGCATGTATAAAAACCACTCGACTAGGGGAATCCTCAACTTCCCTTCTGTCTTAAATCCATACTCCTCCAAAACTCGCTCGATACATTAATTCACATAACCACTCAGACACAAAATGGATATAATAATGGCCACAGCAAAACTTAATTCTATGAGAGAAACGCTACTACCCACTGACATATTCCATTGAATATTTTTGCCGCTTACAACACCATGTCAGGGCAACACCATGTCAGGGCAGCACCCTGTCAAGGCAGCACCATGCCCTCACATCAACCAGTGAGTATTAGGACTGCATCTAACCATGAGAGGACACAGCCCAAAACCATAAGCCCTGGCTGTCACAACCTCTACAAGCCACGGTGTCGATCCTGGCTGTGTTGTGTCATGAAGAGAAGGCAATATATTTGCCATGATTTACCATTGGACTGTAGTAGAATTAATCTCAACTAATCCACCATGTAGAAATAGTAGAAAGTCTCCTTTCTCAACTGCTCAATCTTCTCAATTTCTGGCAAGGTCCTACTGCTGAGGTCACATCAAATATAAAAGTTACTGCCAGAACATCCAAAAAGCTTTCCGTTTCTTTAGGTTGTTACAGCTGCTAACGTGGATATCCCCATAGTCTGAATGGCCTGGCTACAGGTTACTCAGATCCATAGTTTATAGCTTCTGGGCCTTCTGGAAAAGCTCTGTCATTGAAATTGTGACATCTAGAGGCATAAGGAGATAAGTCATTTTATTTGTTCCGTACGGCATGTATACAAACAATGTGCTTATATATCCCTTTTGCCTAAACTGTTTCTTCATTTCACCCAAATGAAAGAATGTTTTTTTTAAAATACAGGCATTTTAGGCAAAGATGTTTTTGACAACATAATATCAATAAGGTCTTACATTTTAGTTTTCCTTCTTTTTGAGTATTCTTGTTCTCCAGTTTTGAATCAAATCTATTTTCCTAAGCATCAGTTGCATGGAGTTATAAACTTGTTTAACATGGACATTCTGTTGTCATTATTCTTGGAATTAGACATGTTGTCTTTGGTTTTCGTGTTTGGGTTGGTAAAGATAAGGTTTAACATGATCGGTACACACAGCTGGGGAAAGCGGCAAGGATGAAAAGCTAATTTTGCTCTTCAGTGATGCAGGGAGGATAGGGCTGTGGTACGCTGATTCACGGTTTCCTGTTGGCACACATAACATCTATAACCTTGTGGAAAGTGTTTCTCATGGAAGCACACAGGATTGCCAGTGAAGTTAGACTCTACTTTTCATTGTTTTAGATTTAGATTTTGCTACAGTGAGAAATATGTAACACATTGCCACGTGTAAGAACAATGGTATTAAAAGGTAAAACAGACAAACCCTCTCCTTTGTTCACCTACCTGGAATTTATAATTGTGAAAAATAAAACATATTGATTATGACACAACATCCGTTATAGCAATAGGGATTATATAAAATAATAATAATAATAATAAACAATTTACTATCTACCTACATTTGCTCTGCAAAAGTGTTACAGAAATAAGAGCATTACATGTGCAAGTTTAATTATCTCTAATATTCATTGAAGTTAAACTAGTATTGTTCCAACTTAATGAATACATTCAATAAGTATGATGCAATAAATCTAGAGAAAGCCGTACTAGCTTACATTTAGGAGAGGAGCACTAAAATGGAAAATCCATGCCTCTCATGGAATAGATGGCATGGATCCATAGATAAGTAGAAAGCCTATTGGCCCACTTGTGCTGCATCCACTGGAGATCAGTTCCTGGTACGTACCAACCTTTGTTGTTAATACATAGGGCTATTTTACATATGTATACAATGATTTCCAGGAAAAAAAACAAAACACATTCTACTCTATAACTATTTTCATCATTGAACAAACATAAAAGATGATTTTAGCCTAATAAGCAAAAGTCCAAGGGTATGAGGGACATCTTCATGTTTTATTGATGAATGGACAGTCAGGCTGCTAGCAGGATATGTTGGAAAATTGTAATGGGTATGACGATCAAGAGGTAATCAAGTGGTAGGCAAATTTAGTCCATTTAGTTAACATAAATAATTTTCCCTTTGTTTCTCTTGGCGCCATTAGTCCTTGTAGCTCTTGTTAGAAGAGTAAAATACGTGGAACTTAGACCATGCTAACATTGCACATGATCCAGATGACACTTATGGGTGGAATAGCACAAAACTGGGGAGATTACAAGTAGAATGCACATTCCCTAATTTATTAAATCCATCTCTCATGAAAGAAAAATTACTTTAGTTGTGCTGCTCTCAATAAGCATGCCTTTCACTTGACTAAAGTGTTTCATATACCTGCAGAAGTCACGTCCAGTATGATAAAAAGCATGCTGATGAGGATTGAATGGAAATATCATTTGCAAGCCATCAACCAGAAATGATGGAAAACATAGAGATGTTTTTCCACACACATTTTCTCACCAGAGATATATTGGATGTGTCAATGTTGTTTTAGTACAAATGCATAGGAATGCTTGCCTAATGACTGTCATTTATCTTTGATGATTTCTAGAATATGTAAGCACTGAAAATGGAACCAAAGCTGGGAAAGATATTGGCATTACCAGGCTAGAGTTTGCAAATACAGTCTTTTCCATGATGTTAAATATTACATTTTATGTGTAATGTATTTTGCAAATGGACTGCCCTGTTCACAGTTATTCAATGGGAAGATAAATCTCTTGTTTAATAAGGACATATGTTGGTATTGATTCACTGTTGATTTTATTGTTTATGAAGCCCCCTCTTAATCATCCACCTGTCCCATTGTCCCTTTCTATTGTTCTGTATCGCTAAATAGTATTTAAGAAAACTAACCTTACTAAAAACCCACAAACCAAACATAGAAAGGTCTCAAACAAAACATAATTTCTACCCGAAACCTGGCTGCACCTGACTCTAGATTCACTGTTGGGGACCCAGCCTCTGGTGTATTATTTGGTGTATTATGCAGACCCAGCCACTGGTGTATTATGTGGTGTATTATGTGGACCCAGCGTTTGGTGTATTATGTGGGGCAACCTCGCAGAGTCAACCCCTAGCTTGGACTTCTGTCCCTTGCACTGTTCATCCTCAGTTTTGAGCACAGGTCACAGTGTCATATTCTGTAGCTCCAGATCAAAGGGATGCATGGTACAGGGGAGGACTGCTATGGAGTCTGTGCTGGCTAGGCGTAAACCCTTTGTGGTGTAAATGGCCCTTTTACATGGGACAGATCTGGTGTGTTAAAATATTTGCCGGGAGACCAGTTGACCAATAGGGGGATCTACCCTCAGTAATGCAGCACATGGGGCAGCTGCACTGCAGACCTGCCATCTTAGACCTAGTCAGCCTGAATATGCTGCTAGGCACAAGGAACAAATTCCCAGCTTTAAAAGAACAATAGGTAAAAACAACAAGATAAAACACAAGTATAGTGAGTGGAGAGACAGAAGTAAATATAAACGTAACCGCACCAATGGGTTATGCAGAATAAATGACATAAAAATGATGAGAAAAAAGGATAATAGTGCACTCTGTATGATAGAATATAGCAATTTTTTTAAAAAAAAATGTATAAAAAACTCACATTCTGATGAGTCAAAGACTGACTCAAATAATCAGCGCCTGGTGTTATTAGGGATCACACACCCAACTGTACTTGAATGGAGATATCTTGCCTAGAGTCTGTAACCTTGATCCAGGGATAAAGAACACTGTACTGACTTTGGGCAGTCCTCCCCCTTTAAGATGATGGAAAGTTACATTTGCAAAACACACTAAACACCCATTGCAATGAAGAGTTTAGACAACGAAAGCAAGACAATGCCTGCTGAAGGTGTATGCAATACAGCTACACCTCGTAATTGTTTTATGTTACCATTAGCTGTTTGCGCGCCCCTGGCACGGAAAGGCTTGGTTATTAACATGAAACCCTGTGTAGCTGCTGTCCTCTGAAAAAAGGCAGATGGATCATTAAATATTCCACTTATTGATAAACTAACTGGATGAGCCAGAGGGTGTAAGCTCACTGTTTTTTGTTTGTTTGTTTGTTGTTTTTTTATTTGGTGTCCTATATTATATCAATGATAATAATGCATCTGGACAAACAGTTTCTCCTAACAGTAAAATCTCCTGGCTCCATTAAGTTCTCCGAGGGTTTTCATTATAAGATAATTTGCCAAACATAGATCTTTTTTGGCAAACAGAGCAGAAAGCACTTTAATCTAGTTCACTTGGTTTACCTCCATTAGACAGTCTCATAGATGCTGTAAACATTCCTGTTGTGACATTTTGTATGTCAATAATTTGTTAGTTAAGTAGGACAGCCCTTGCTTATTAGGTTACAGCTCAAGCAGAATATTGTGATTCTGAACAAAATTTAGCACAGGAACTGAAACAAGACATTGTGTTACAACACAAAATGCATTAATTTACTTCTTATGCAAAAACCTTTATGGGGAAATCAGTGGGCTATCAATAAAACACACATATGAACTGGATCACCGCTTTTAAAATGGACCACTTTAAACGACCTTACTGTTGTGTTGCAGCCAATGACCTTGAAGTGTCTTAGATGGGTCATATGTAATAAGTAACGATATGGTGCCCACCAGGGAACATATCTTCATGGAGTTGGACAGGAGAAAGCTTTGGGTACCGTGGGGTATTATATAAAAATATTAATCCTGTTAAAAGTATTAAGATCACAGCAGCAAACAGTTGAGTTTTGTTGTTGATTGATTAAAATTAACCATATTGTTGTCTTGTTTAACCCCTTAAGGACAATGGGTGGTCCCAAAACCCATTGAAAACAATGCATTTTGAGCCCGTTCATTTACGGGCTTTATCATTAAGGGGTTAAAACAATGTGGACTCAATTTCCACAGGTTTGAAGTCCACTTTTCCAAGTACACTGTTTTGTAATAAGATATACAGTATTTCAGGTCCAGTTTGTGAATTAATTATTTAAGATGTCAAGGGACATTTTACGAAGATATAGATTGTACACAAAACTCACATGGCACAAATACAAAAACTTAATTATTAACTGCTGAAATGCTTGTTATCATTAAGCTGGTGTACTACTTAATCTCAGCCCAAAGTCTGTTAACTTCATTTCAAAACCAATGCATGTTTAATCAGATCGAAGCAAACTGCTGCGTCTCCAATAAGAACATATTGAAAACTGAAGTGTGTAAATACAATCATATTTGTAGGGATTGTCATAAACTTTATGTCTTAAGTTTTCAGTAAGTATGCCAGCCTGTGAAATTATAAATTGGAGTTGTTTAGGTGTAGGGTGGTAACCTTTTTTATATTATTAAAAAAATCAATTGGTATTAAATGTTTCACTGGTGTATTGTGTTTTCACATGCGCATGTACGGTGTTTGTTCTGGCTACCATGATGTGTTAAATCTCTTTAAATGTCTTAACATTTGTATGTCAAGTAGTTTTATGGTCCGGAATATATGGGCAAAAATGTTCCTCTACTGTTCAAACCTCACAGAATTGTTTAATTGCTTTTAATGTACATTATTTGAGTTTAGACAGGGACTTGAATTGATAAAACCATGTATACATACATAAAAAAGCATGCCTGTGCTCTCTGGGTTTCACCCAGGTATGCTAATCAGGTACAAATGGGACAGTGAATTGAGCCCTTGAAAGTAAATATTAAAAAAACAAACATTTTTTTTGTTTTTCTTTTCCAATAGAAAAGAAATTATTTGTTTCTGTCTGTCAAAAAAAAACAACAAAGTTATTCTATAAGATACATAACTGGAGAGCGATAGAGTAAAGTTGCATTTTGTCATCACTTATACCTTCACAAAGCTCAACTGTTCGTCGTAGTAATTTAAATGTTATAATGAAAAATAGTGAGAATACCAACTATCTTTGCTAACAGTGTTGGAAATACAGATAAATTGGGGCCGTAGACACTAGGTTTAGGTGTAGAGGTCAAAGAAATTGGAAAAAAGAATTAAGTGCTATAAATAAACTATGTATAATCAATTATTTTGATCTTTCACATCTGTCTATTGAAGAGAACCATGTACCATATATCCTTCCATATATCCTTGTCAAGTTTGTAAACACACAAAAGGGGATATAAGCTATTGTGGGATTGTATTGATTGACAAAAACGTACAACAAACATGTCCTTCAAAACCATTGAGTTCATTGAATCTGTTATATGTAGGGTGACAACATTTAATTTCTGCCATTAAGGGACACACTATGAAGCGCTTGAGATCACACACACAGGTATATATATATATGCGTTAGACATGCATTTTTAACTACATAAT
>VKOC01000006.1:28570457-28582038 GCA_009364415.1 Spea multiplicata
TATTGATGCCGAGCGCCGGGACAAGACGTCATCCCTGCGCGCGGCATCAATAGCCGGCACGTAGTGATTAGAGAGCAGGGAAGCCGAGGTCTGAAGTGCCAGACCTCGGGCTTCCCTTCTCCCTCATCACTACGCGCCGGCAATTGATGCCGGGCGCCGGGACATGACGGCATCCCTGCGCTCGGCATCAGTAGCCGGCGAGCAGTGATTAGAGAGCAGGGAAGCCGAGGTCTGAAGTGCCAGACCTCGGGCTTCCCTGCTCCCTCATCACTACGCGCCGGCAATTGATGCCGGGCGCCGGGACATGACGGCATCCCTGCGCTCGGCATCAATAGCCGGCGCGTAGTGATTAGAGAGATTGGTGGCTTCGTGGGAATCTCCGGCTTGGTAAGTACCCGGCGTATAAGACGACCCCCCACTTTTAAGAAGATTTTTTGGGGTTAAAAAGTCGTCTTATACGCCGGAATATACGGTAAATATGGAACCTTATTCAATGCTGCCTTTTTGTTTCTCTTCCTTGATTAAATCAATTTGCAACTTAACAATATAATATATTATATAATCACCAATTGCAAGTATAACTACCTATGCAGTTTTTAAAATAAATTATATATGACCCAATGCATAGTCTGCTTAGTTTTGTTCTTATTAACCCTCTTTGTTCAACCGTGATTCCCCTTTTCCATGTTAAGTGTACCCACACAAATTACTTGGGGTTTTTTAAGGACAGTTAGGGCTTTCTCTTTATACTACTTTTTTAAATAACCTTTCATTTAGTGTGAATAATATATAAAAAACATGAATTTTTGTTAGGATCTCTTCCCCAAATTACCGTATTGGCTCATTTATAGGCCGCCCCTGATTATAGTCCGCACCCGCACAGTTTGGTGCTATTTTAAAGAAAAATGTATTTTTAAAGAAGAAAATACACATTACTGGAATGGATAAACAGTATTTTATCTAATGAACAGGAATACATCATCATAGAAGCCACGGCAGAGGTGCCTGCAGCAACGGAGGTTGTCTACTTGCACCGCACAGACGTTCGCCGGCTGCCAGAGAGGTCCCCTGCAGTGCTGCGGGGGATCCTCCTCTCTGGCAGCCGGTGAGCGCCTGCGCGATGTGCTCAGACAAACTCTGCTGCTGCTGGCTGGTACTTCCACTGGGGCTTTTATGGTTGAGCACCGGAAGCTCATGTCATGACACGCAGACATCCACCGGCTGCCGGAGAGGAGGATCCACGTCCCCTGCAGCGCTGCAGGAGACCTGGATTCTACCCCCTGCTGCTTCCCCACAGCAGGGCTAAATGAAAAAGAAAAAAAAACACCTGCCCGGCACCCTGAACTGCATGTACTGGGTGTCGGGCGAAATGAATTGCGCATCCCTGCGCTAAACCCCGATTATAGACTTTAAAGTATGTGGGGGGGGTGCACCTATAATGCAAGGAGATACCTTATACGTCATGGTCAACAATTTGTGGGGAAAAAAATGTGTTCCAGAAAAATGGTATGGTAAACCTATACGGCACTCATATAGCTTTTTTTTTTAATTAAAGAAGTCATTGTTAAAATCAACACATCTATTTACTGCCATAGGTTTAGAGACTGTGTTAGTAACAGTTTCGCTCTTTTCCTGTTCAATATAAGATCTGGAAAATGAACAATGGAAATCTATATAAATTGCAATTTAACTTTCTCTGGCTTTGTCATTAAAAGAAAGTATCGTTCCATCTTCCAATATGCGCTAGTTAATTAGCAAAGCATCAATATAGACACTTTCCATCAGCATAGCGATAAAAAAACTACAAATATGGACACTGATTGCCATACCTGCGAACGGTCTGGGATTGACCCGGAGTCTCCGAGTGACGCCCTGCCTTCTCAGGTCTCCGGGTCAGTTTCTGCTTTCTCCAGGCAAAAGAGTGGTGTTTGGCTAAACAAACTCCCAGCCCACTTTTAGAGAGCTCCACGTAGCCTACACTGAGGTGTTTGTTCCCACAACCCCAGAACAGCTAACATTATGGTAGGCACAGGCCGATCAGCAGCAAGAGGAGGGAACGTTTAGTAAGCATATACTTTAATGTATGCATATAATCATAGCGTTGTGTATACTGTTGGGAGTAGTGCTTGTAACGCTCATCTTTGCACAAAGCTATACACTGGCATGAATGGGATCGATAATCAGAATAAATAAATAGATATTTGTTAAACTGTTTAGATTGCATTCAGGAATAAGGAGTAAGGAACAATTTATTTGTCAAGAATAAAACTGAAATGTTTTTTACTGAGCCTGCAAGTCCTCTTTAATGTAAGCTCCGTCTGCTTAAGGTATTGTACTTTGCTGTTGAATTATTTGCCTTCAGCGCTAGACTAGACTGTAAGATCTTCAGGACACAGATACAATGCCTTACTGACAACTGTACATTAATAATATACATATTTGTTGTAGTGAGGTTTCCTTCTTATGAAGAAACATTCTCAAGACTTGTATAGCATAGTGAATCACAGCACATCCCTTTCTGTCATTCAAAGGTTTTAGGCCATGATGTCAAGTACTAGTATGACACATTTTATATGCAAAGGGTTGCATATGCCTGTGAAATTTAATGGGATAAAGGTCTTTAAAATGACATGAGCTACCTTCCATTTTTTAAGTCTCATAAAAAAATTCTGGTGCGACGTAACAATAGGAACCCTGTGCATTGTGTCTCTATGTGATTATTTTTTGTAGTATGGCCGTAGAATAAGCCATAGACATTATGACAACTGTGCTATTTGCGTCTACTGAGTGTCTGAACGTTAGCATGATGACCTGATTGATGTTACAATATTCCCAACATAGGATCATGAATTCTAGACATTTCAACATTCACTCTACTATATATTATGAAGTGCCACCCTCGGGCATACTGGAAGGGAAAGAGTTAACCCTGCGTAACACAACATTTCAGGGGTCCAAATTGCCAAAGCACTGATCTTAATCAATGTCACAGATTACTGGGTCGGTGAGGAGAGATCAGAAGATATTCCCAACCTACCCATGATCCCCACTGTCCTGAAAAGTATGAGAATCTGGTATGATAATGATTAGTTAATAGGAGGAGATGTCTTAAAGGTCTTACTATGTTTTAAATAAGGCCAGCCCAGATCTCGCAGGGCAAGCTTCTTGGGAGTAACCCTTCATAAATGATATTGAATACTCCTATAACGATTGTGCGGCCATATTTTCCCCACTGTGCCACACCTGCAAAAAGCTTTACATAATATTATTGACGCTTTATTCGCAGTTCACACAGTGCCATTGTCAAAACTAATCTCTCCTTATTCCTTCAAACCCGTCCTTAAAAGAAATAAGATTGTCACTTGACATGGCCCCAGTGGAAACTTCCCACCAACCTTTCTCACCTGTTCATGATAACCAGAGCCTTCCTGTAGCCGGGCCACCCCCTGGTCATGCTCCCATGTGGATAGGCAGGGGGTAGAACTCCTGGTATGCTACCTCTTAACATCTTCGACTTGCTTTGATCATTAAGGGGGATATGACTCTAAACTAAACTAATCCCATCAGTAGTTCTGAGCGAGCCCTGCATAGTACCAACTTCATTGTGAGCTGCCACATGTCCTAGAGACCCTGAAACTTTGCTTTATTACAGATTGTTTGCAGGTGTGCACCTGGCCGTTGTCTCATACAGTCCTCAGCAAAGTTAGACTAACACCATCAGGTGCATTAAAACATTTATGGCGCAGCTGCTTTTAACCGGCACATGTCATCCACTATTAATTTTACTGAAAGCACTTCCATTTCACTCAATGTTTGTATTCCTGTTGTACCACACACACACACACACACACACACACAAACACCCATGTACATATATACAGTGCATAGATCGATATAGGCACATGTTGGCTGACAAACAGCTGTGAAATATTAATTTAAAGATAGAAGCTTTCTAGTTTACACTTAGTCAACTTCCTTTCCTTCCTTTTTCAGTTTAACAAATGATCACGTGCGCACCAGCTAAATGTCTAATAAATCCTCAGGCGAATCTAGGCTGGCTTGTGTGGAACTGACTTTAAAGATATTTGATGGAACATTGCTGCAGTCTGTGAAGAGTTGTCAGATTGGATTTATTACAGCTGCTCCCATTACAAAGATGCGCACACAGGTCCTCAGGGATCGGCCTTTCTATAAGGAATACGGTTTTGACTATCGTGTTGTCACAGTCAATCAATTATTTACAGTGACACTCTCAAGCCTCGGAACCTGGTTAGCGCCCCCACTCTTAAAACTTTCTTCTCCAGACTTCTTTTGCACAAATAAGGATTTTCAAATTGATTGAGTGATTTCTAATCATAGTGTGCCTTGACCTTTTTGTCTCAGCAAGAGAACGAATTTACAAGAAACACAATTTACTTTGTATAATCAAATCTGTTCTTTCCATACGGTGTAGAAGGGGTCAAGCAATGCACATCGGGCTCTTCCAGTAATATGCAATATGTAAGGAGCAAATTAATTGTGCAAGCTTGTTTGTGGATCCAGGCCGTGTCTAATATAAGTGGTGTAAAAGACCGAACCGTAAAGGGGCACTGTTTCCCAGGGCTTTTTCATTGCCAATGGCGAGCCAAAGGCCCCACATGGTCCAGTGGATGTCTCAATTCCTAGAACTCACAGGTCTGTTAAACGGTAGCGTCTTGTGTGTGGTTTATAATTTAAAGTAATTTTTTGCATCGCAACTCAACGGTCAGCCATAGACACATTTTACTTGTAAGAAGGAAACAGTTTAAACGTGGTGATAAAATATTGCTGATATGTACAGAGCATTGAAATAACTCCCCGAGATTGAATTTTCATTACATAGCTTTCATTTATTGCTTCTACTGTAAACAGAATTTTGGCAGTACTTTCTTATTTTATGCATTTTAATATCAAACACAGCAATAATGACATTTTCAATTCCTTCCTATATTTTTTTAAATATCCGACTTCCAGATCTCCCATTCCTTATTCTGCAAAATTCATAATGAATGTTTCTGCGGAAACAAACGGAAAATGTGAAGTCCTGTGACCACTGTGAATCAGAACCCATTTTTATGCATTATAAACAACAATTAGGTACAGCTTTTATGCGTTTGTCACGTCTCTCCCTATTATAAAAACACTTTGGGTGCCAGGATGTGAGAACCATGTTAAATGATATTTGCTATGGCACTTGTATGGTTAAAGGTTAACCTATTTACCCTTTACATTGATTTGATTTATACAACTGCATAGGTAAAATTATTTCCTTTGGAAAATGGCATTTCGATATATCCCCTCAAGGAATTTATATCAGTATATAAAGGAATTCTACATTATGGGAAACCCAAAATTATATTACCCCATGATGTCCCTTCAAGGCCACAACAGTATCAAACTCTACTCTACATCGTTTGTGATCATATGTCTGTTGTGTAAGCTTTAAATCCTAGGAAAACCAGATTTTATGTATCTATTTATTGTCATGGATCTGTTTCCAGACATACAGTGCATTGGTTTGATAATCATATTTGTGACGGATACGTGCTATGTTAATTTTCTTCTATAGTAAATGTCCTACTGGTTCTACTGCTTCCAGGATTCAGGGCTTCCAGGATTTGGCTCTCCTATCTAACGTTTTGGTAGCCCTTAGGTTACGATACTGAGGTCTGATCAGCAGCATTGTTTTATTTATGGGGTATATAGGCCAGGGGCCACCACAGGACTGACTCAATGCAGCACCCCAGCGACCCCCTTCATTGTGTTGTACCATGATTTGTGAATTTTATGACAAGACACGGAGGCTCCTATTGCTTAACTCTTTCTTTACTGGAACAAATAGCAGCAAAGAATTTGAACAGAGAAAAATGAAATACCACATGTGGCTCCAACAGCCAATCACCACACAGCATACACTATAATACAAGTCTCCTCCCGGAAATCATCCTCTTTCTTTGCTGCTCACTGGATCAGATAAGTATCATCCAGTGTGTTCATTATTCTCAATGCGTTTTTTCATAATTATTGTATATTGTATATTTTATTGTATACATTATTGCATATATATTTTACTGCTGTCGTTCTGAAGGTGTCTGTGTTTTCCTTTCATAATTTTATTCTGGCTAGTATGACCTATTTTCTTTTGGTCCTTGCCCCCTTTTTAGGGTTACTTTCTTTGGTTGTTTTCCCCGTTTGGGGTCCCGTTTTCGGTCCCTTTACTTACCTTTCTTCTCCGGTATATTCTGCCTTATTGTTGGCTTTTCCCTTCTACCGGTTTGGCTGCCGAGATTGTTTCTTCTACTCTCATCTCTCCGCGCGTAGATCTCTATTGATCTTACGCGCGTAGATCTCTGTTTGTTCGTCCGCGCATGCGCGCGGCGTCCGCGTCTTCTCAGTTTCTTCGCGGTTCTTTCTCCACGCGGCTCAGCTGCTCTGTGGTGCTCTCCGTTCCCCGTCTTCCGGAAAACGTTCTCTATACGCCCAGGCAGGGGTAAGCTCCCAACCTGGTGCTTCTGCTTTCATCTCATTCAATTCCGTTTTCTCTATTGCGGTTTTGCATATTGACAAGGCTATTGTGCCAATTATTTAATTATTATTATTCAATTATTATTATTTAATTATTATTGGACCTGATTTCCATTATGCCTAAGCCTGTCAAAGAGATGCCTTCTCAGGCAGATAATGTTCTCTCCCTGGGAGACTTAGATCCTGAACCGGTTTTGCCTGTGGCTAGTGGGAGTTGTAATCTACCCTCCACTTCTGGGCCTAATTTGGATTTTCAAAAATCTGTATCTGATGCTATCATGGCTGCTATGGGTTCCATGACATCTACTTTGTCACAATCTATTGCCCAGGCTATTAATACCTGTTCTCTACAAGGTGCTTCAGCACCTCTTAAAGTGACGGCACATAAAAAAGCGGTGGCCAAACAAAGGCACCTTGACCCCCCGACCTCCAGAAATATAGAACACGGCGATGCTAATACCGCCCTAGATAGCGTGACTTCAGCACGCAAAAGAGCCTATCCGCGCCAGGCAGAACGGGCGCGGCGGTGGAAGTGTGCTAAGACACTCCCCGAGGACTCAGATTCGGAGTTTGACTCCACTGAGGAGGTCGTGTTACAGGAGGATTCCTCTGATGGTGATGAGGATTTGGATGAGGAACCTTTTGATTCCTTGGAACCAGGTTCCCCCAAACAAGAGGACCCTGGGGTCTCTCGCTCTACATCCTCACCAGGGATTCTGGATCCTCAGGGAGAATGCCTTTTTGACCCTGAAAGTCTTCACCACCCACGTTCATCTGAATGGGTTCCATCTGCTCACATTGCGCAGTATCTTGAAAAGTGGGTTAGGCGTCCTCTCTCTAAATCCGCTAGAAATAAATTGCGAGCGGAATGTCCACGCCCTATTATCCCTAATAAAGTTTGCGAAACCCCTTCGGTGGACCCTAAAATGGTCCAGTATCTAGCCAAATCTGGCTGGAACCCTAGGAAGGGTTTGGAGTCTGCCCTTAAGTCCTGCCAGGATAAACACCTGGATGTGTTTGGCCCTTTAACTAAACTATTTGAATTGGCGTCCTATGCCAAGGAGAAAGGGGAATCTGTTGACCCAGACACCCTGTTGGGGTGGATACAAAGGGCGATCTGTATTGCGGGGAATGTTAACACTTCCTTCTGCATAGAGAGACGTAAGGCCATCCTTCTAAAGGTAGAACCAAAATTGGCCAATCTTGCCTTATCGGAGGCGGGCAAGGATGCTCAGGGTCTCCTGTTCGGTGATTCCTTCATTAAGGAACTGGGGCAGTTCGTTGGGGCCTTCACCGCGTTGGACAAAGCTCAGTCGTCCATGAAGCGTGTGTTTGAACCTCGGGTTTCCACCAGGGCCGGCAGATTCAGGGGCCGTCTGGCCGGCCGTAATGCCTTCAGTTCTTCTCGAACTTCCAGAGGCTCCTTCACGCAACTCCCTCCACGACGGGAGTTCAAGCAACCTTCACCGTTTTTCCCTTCCCGAGCCAGACCATGGCGTGCCAGGGGTTCCGGAAGAGGTCATCGACGTCCCTATGGTGAGTACACCACTAACCATTCCTTCTTCCCCGTTTCAGGTGGGCGGACGTCTCCGTCATTTTTTCCAATCTTGGAAAAATCTTACTGCGGACGCGTGGGTCCTAGATTGTGTCCGGGGCTACACGATCGAATTAATCTCTTACCCGTGTCGGCAGATTCTTCCCTCTCCCATTATGTTTTCTCAACAGGACCAACTGCTCGTAGACACAGAATTGACCACTCTGTGGACAAAAGGCGCTATAGAAGCGGTCTCAAACGACACCCCGGGTTATATCAGCAACATGTTTCTGGTCCAAAAGAAAGGCGGCGGTTTCCGCCCGGTAATCAATTTAAGATCTCTAAACCTTTTGGTTCGTTACAGGCATTTCAAGATGGAAGGGATTCATTTGCTCCGCGACCTACTGTTAAGAAACGATTGGATGGTGAAGTTGGATCTGCAGGATGCCTACCTCACGGTTCCCATGGCGGAACAGTCACGGGATCTCCTACAATTCTATTGGAACACGCAGAAATGGCGATTTACGTGTCTTCCGTTTGGGCTCTCATCGGCTCCATGGTGCTTCACCAAGTTGCTTCGTCCTGTGGTATCATGGCTTCGCACTCAAGGGGTGAGACTTATAATTTACTTGGACGATATTCTGATCATGGCTCAAGATCGTCACACTCTGCTGTCTCACCTACACCTGTCGATCTCGTTCCTTTCGGATTTGGGCTTCCTCATCAACGAGGAGAAATCGTGTATGACTCCCTCCCACAGAATGGAGTTTCTCGGTTTCATGGTGGATGCGGACCAAGAGATGCTCAGTCTTCCAACTTCCAAGATTCGCTCGATTCGCAAGGAACTGACTCGTGCCCTGCAGCGCCCATCCATCTCCATTCGGTTCCTGGCCAGGATTGTGGGTTTGCTCACGTCTTCGATCCAAGCGGTTTTTCCAGCTCCGCTCCACTATCGGGCGCTCCAACGTCTGAAAATCGCTCATCTTCGCGAGGGGGCGTCCTATGCGGATCTCATTTCTCTGGACACGAATTCGAGGGCCATACTATGGTGGATCCGGAATCTGGAAGCGTGGAATGGCAAGGCCATCGTGGGTCCTCGTCCGGATTTCACCATCGATTCGGATGCCAGCCTGCATGGCTGGGGTGCTCATTGCGAAGGGCTCACTACAGGGGGCAGATGGTCCCCAGAAGAAGCCGGTCTGCACATCAACTCCCTGGAGTTACTAGCCGGGTCCTTTGCTGTCCGCAGTTTTTTTCAAGGATCATGCCAAGGTTTGCATCAGACTCCGGATGGACAATGTCTCGGCGGTGCGCTACGTCAATCATTTCGGCGGTACCCACTCCAAGACCCTGACGGATTTGGCTCATCAGTTCTGGGACTTCTGTCTCAGCAGGAACATTGTGGTCCAGGCGGAATATCTTCCCGGGTTGCGCAACTCCGTGGCCGACTGGTATTCTCGATATCTTCGGGATTCCAGCGATTGGAGGTTGGATCCAGCGGTGTTCCACTCTATCGTGTCGCTTTGGGGTCCTTTTTGTACGGACCTGTTCGCCTCCAGACTCAACGCACAACTTCTGCGATATTTCAGCTGGAGACCGGATCCAGGCGCGGTGGCGGTGGATGCGTTCACACAGGATTGGACAGGCGGCACCCAATATGCTTTTCCTCCGTTTTCCATGATTCCGCGCACCTTACTACAAGTTCGTCGCCAGGGTGTTCGCCTGGTGCTCATCACCCCGCTTTGGAGGTCTCAACCGTGGTTTCCTCCGTTGTTGGAACTGTCGATAGATCCACCCAGATTGTTGCCCCACTCTCCCCTCCTTCTGATGAGTCCGGAGGGCCATTCCCATCCTCTGATTCTGGATGGGTCGTTACGCCTGGTGGCGTGGCTGCTTTCCGGGGACCTTGGACAATCCACGGAGTTTCGGACACGACTTCACGCCTCCTGGCAGCGTCGTGGGCCCCGGGAACCAGGAAGGCTTATGGATCAGCTTGGGGAATTTGGGCTAGTTGGTGCTTGGCTCGGGATTTGGATCCCTCTTCTGCACCTTTAAATGCTGTTCTCCAATTTCTCTCGTCTCTCTTTGATGAGGGCAGAGCTTACCGTACCATCAATGTCTACCGGTCGGCAATTTCGGCTTCTCATGCTGGTCTCGATGGTTGTCCGATTGGACGACATCCTCTAGTTTGTCGCTTAATGAAAGGTGCCAGACTTAGCAGACCCCCTCGTCCTAGATATTCCTCCACTTGGGACGTTTCTTGTGTTCTCTCCTTTTTAGCTTCTTGGCCTCCAAATGAGTCTCTTCCTCTCAGGGACTTGTCGGCTAAACTACTTACCTTACTGTGTTTAGTGTCCTGCAAGAGGGTGGCGGACGTTCGCGCCTTGGATGTTGATAATCGTTCTTTTGACCCTTCGGGGGTTACTTTTAATATTTCCAGACGTACCAAGACTTCTATTAAATCTGTGTCTTATCCGGCTTTTCCTTCTTCTCCTTCGTTGTGCCCTGTGGCCTGTCTGAAGGAGTATGAACTGCGCACGGCGCAGTTGCGTTCTGCGTCTCATCCCAATCTTTTTATATCCTTCAAGGCTCCTTTCGGTCCAGTTTCCTCTACGACCTTGGCACGTTGGTTGAAGAGGGTTCTGGGTCTTGCTGGTGTGGACACCTCGGTGTTCGGGGCCCATTCATCTAGGAGTGCGGTTGCCACAAAAGTCATTAGTCTTGGTGGCCGTTTGGAGGATTTGATGAAGGCAGCGGACTGGTCCAGGCCATCTACTTTTAAGGAGTTCTATTTTCGACCTTCAGCACATATTTTCTCTCCTATTGTTGCTCAGCTTTGAACTTGCAATAGGAGCCTCCGTGTCTTGTCATAAAATTGCATGATTTTACTATTACCATGACGTAAAGTCATGATTTTATTAAAGACACGGAGGCGAGTATTGCTTCCCCCCCTTCTTCCACTGCGTGGGACTCACTCCCGCCCTATGGCTTATGGTTTGTATGGGGTGGTTGTTTATTTCGTTATGTATTCTTTGCCTCTTGTGCTACGTGAGTCTGTTTGATTATTGTGATTTGTCTTTCATTTATCATGCGCTTCTTTATTTTTTCCGAATATTTTATGTCATTTCTATATGCTTGGTTTTTTCCTACTTCTCTGCTTTACATGCATTGGAGTTAACCTGTAGATTCTTGTTTTTTCTTGTTTCCATGCAGTTTGATCTGATCGTCCGTTTCGTCATTCCCATCCTGGGTTCTACGGATGTTCCAGAGTTCTCGTTTTGTCTCCCGTCGGAAGTTTTCGGTTGTGGGGCTGATCAAGTTCGTCTATCAAAGAAAGAGGATGATTTCCGGGAGGAGACTTGTATTATAGTGTATGCTGTGTGGTGATTGGCTGTTGGAGCCACATGTGGTATTTCATTTTTCTCTGTTCAAATTCTTTGCTGCTATTTGTTCCAGTAAAGAAAGAGTTAAGCAATAGGAGCCTCCGTGTCTTGTCATAAAATC
>VKOC01000006.1:28601971-28693764 GCA_009364415.1 Spea multiplicata
TTGCATGCACACATTTTATCACCAGCATTTTTTCAAAGTTTGCAGTATTATTTTTTTGTGTGTATTTTTCCCCCACACACCTACTTTATGTATGAATTTACAGCTCCTGGTATATGCCCCAAAGGAAAGACACACACTGATAATTACAAAAAAAATATCCAGAAACCATATTCATTTTAGTATTTACTGTAGAACACACTCAATACTTGTGAAAACTTTCAAGATTTTATTGTAATTTAACTTTTGTTTTTTTAATTGTACTGGAACAATCCGGGCAACACAGCTGGTGAGCACATTCCGTACATTTTACCTAACAGCCATGAAGGAGGTTATTGAGAATGACCGATTCTGGTGCAAAATGGGGGAAAAAAGCGGTTTGTTGATTTCTATGGTGATTCTCTGCACCAGAGATGGTTATTACACACAAGCCTCTCAGCCAGCGTCAGGTTGTTTAGAAAGTTTTACCGGCGTATCACTGATCTATCAGAGAAGACTGTGGTTAAAGACATTTAATCCGCTAAAATATACATCTATTCCTCAATTATGTTAGAGTGCTGGATTTTTAAAAAGAATAAGACCCAAGTAGTATGTAAATGTTTCTTACCAGTGCAGTTTTTCGCTAAGATTGCATCCCCATAGAAGCCATCGGCACATCGTTCACAGTGCCGCCCTGCTGTGTTGTCTGTGCATTTGAGGCATTCTCCTGTCACTGCATTACAATGGCCATCCTCAAAAGGGTCTATGTTCCCATTGCAATCACAAGGGACGCACGATCCTCCGGGAACAGAGGGACTGCCATAGTAACCATTTGCACATCTAGAACATAGGAAGTATTTAGTATTAACAAAACGTACTGTTTCACACACAGTTAATAACAGAAGTAAAAAAATCAACTAAGTCACTGCTATTAAAATACATTTAGATTCACTATAACCATCATATTCCTCAATGTAGAGTAAATTCTGCAATGCTGTAAGTCCATAAAGAAGTTGAAATAATGGTTTGGCTTATATAAAATGTAGTTCAAATATGCAGGTTTAGGTTTTGAAACACATCCATTCTGGATTGTATTGCTCAGGAAATTCTCAAATTCCAAATAATTCAATCTGAATACAATGCATTTGATTTATTTACTATGTGTTTGTCTGTACATAACCGTTTGTATAAAGCCGTAAGTGCCCCTTTACACAATATTATTAATATTATTTATTGTGTATTAAAGACAGTAAATAATGACTTACTTTTCACACCGTGTTCCGGTGTATCCAGGGGCACACTGGTCACAGACTGCTTCACCGTCAATGGATAAGTGACACGTTGGACTGAAACTGAATTAGAAGAAATATAACATATAACTTAAAACAGAACTCATTTTTTTGGCTTTACATTGGTATCTCAAGTCACAAGATAATCAAATTAAAACTATACAACAAAATATTACATCCAAAAATGTAAATAAACAGTTCAGAGTGGCATGGTATAGAGAGTACATTGGCATGAATCATTTAAATGAAGGCTCACTTGTTAGTGGAGATCAGCAGAGGACAGGCGCATGGTTGGCAGTCATTAGGTGTTCCATGGTAAGGGTTTCCATAATAGCCTGGCATGCACTGATCACAATGATGTCCTGTGGTATTGTGCTGACAGTCCTAAGGGCCATAAATAATTATGTTAGTAAAGAAACAAATTCTCTCTCTCTCGTACATGTAGATGTAGACAGTTAAATTACTTACATAGCATGCACCATGGATGTCACACTCAGTCGCGTGGCCGTTGCATTCACAGGGTTCACAGATGCCACCAAACAGGGTTCCACCCACACGATAATGACCAGGGAGACAAGACTAGAAAAGAGTCATTTCTGGTTATAATATATACACTTTTACTACCTGCATGCTGTAAATGTATTTAACCTCTTGAAAATACTTTATTACTAAATGGCAAAAATGGAGGCTTGGCTGCAACTCTAACTGGGTCGATGGAACAGACCATGCACTCGCCTATGTCGATGTGTTTTAGAAGTGGTGTGGAAAGCAAGGGTTTGATTCACTCACCTCTGCCTATTTTAACCAATCTCCTCTTACTCTCTGTCATTTACAGCCATGCATTCTCCCTCCTACAAAGCCTTTTTATTTTATTTTTTTACATTTTTAATGTATAAGAGTTTTTAGAATCATGACATGATCACAACACACCTAAACTTGCCATCGATCATAATTGTTAATTTAATTTTCTCTGTATGTTTAGTTGATAGCTCTCCACCTTTACGTTTTGTCCTATTTATGCGGTGTCATCTTTGTAAGTCTGTCATTCAACATCTCCTGTATATGCTTTTGGCAAGAACAGGCCAAGAGCTCATTTTTGTATTTTGCTCTCATCTTGTCGCATAACTTGAACGATGTATATATTGTCTGTAAGACTATAATTCTGTATTTTACATAATTTTCAGTATAAACACATTTAAAAAAGCAGAACCAAATAAAGAAAGAATGCATCTCGACATTAGTATTGCCTAGAAATAATGTTTGTAAGAGCTGCTATGTTACCTCGCAAGATGTACCAGTGTAACCCGGAGGGCATTCACAGTTTTCCACTTGAACAGCTGGTAAGAGGTCTATAACATTTGGTTGTGCAATATCCAAGGTGACTGAGCTTAATCTGCAAAATAATAAGAGAGGCTAAATAAATCCATCAGTAGTAAGATTGACACATTTACTACAACAAATTAACACCATGGAGAGATAAAAATACGTAGTTGTTCAGCTGTATTCTTCAAAAACAAAAATCTATGGTGCAATGGTTGTGATTGGCTGGCTAAAGCAGCCAGTGGCAGGAAAGCACTCCCATTAAAATCATTAATCATTAAAAACAGACACCATGCATATGGGGGCATTCTACTATCATATGAATTAAGCTGGAAAGAGGTAATAAGAAGGAAGTTGAAGTTGTGGGTCGTTGAAGGTTCATGGAGAGTTTGAGGAACACGTTTGCGATTCACATATCTACATAAAAGTATTTAAAAACTATTTTGTACCTGGAGATTGTATTCTTGGCAAGGTTGTAGCTAGCCCTAATTTGAAGGTGGTTTACATTTGCGAGGACAGTCATGAGCCTATCCCTGTCCACTGGTCTCCTTGAATAGAAGTCTATGAAGTTCTCAGGAACGAGCTTTATCTCAGCTGTATGCTCCTCATAAGGCTGCAGCACGACACCGTCGGCCTTTAATCCCAACGTCTGCCCGTTACCCTGCAAGAACATGAAGGTTATTGTAGATGATAGATAACCCATTTTAATACAAGTGTTACATGCTTTAAAAAGTGGCTACATTGTGGAGAGAAGAATGATTCAGAAAGTGCTGCTTCTTAATTTTTGGATGCAGAACTTCCACTGCTGTATCTTCATATATAGATGGCGTTGTTGCTATTTAGTTGTGGACAGAGGATACACTGACATCTCTATCATGCAGCAAATATATGTGTTTTAATAAGTAAGAGTATAAGCGGCCAGATCATTTGTGAGGAAAAATGTTGGACATTACTGGAATATATGAAACATTGTATTACCTGTAAAATTACATCCACGCCAGACATCACTTCACTGTCTGCACTGTCCGCAGGAATATCATAAGACGCTGTGTACCTTAAGTATCCGCCAAAGGATGTTAGCTGGGATTTTAAAAAAGATATATTGGTTTTAATAAAAATAGACACAGTAAATGCAGATAATATCCAATGAAACCAAAAACTATATATGTTGTTCCAAATGTGACTGTAAATTTGAGTATTTGAGTATTTGAGTATGGAGCCATTAGGGTGTCTGTAAAGCACTGTTCAACCAAAATAATTGTGCAATGATAGAATCCCTTTCTATAAAGCAGAATTTCCTCACATTACTCCTGTCTACCACCCTCTTCTATTAAATCAATTCCTTAATATTGCACATAAGGGGGGGGGCTACTAAGTGGTAAAAAATAATTTTCTACTGTTTAAAACCATTTTCCATGATGAGCAAATTTTCTAATTATATTTAAAAACATAAAGCATGTCAGCATTGAAACCTTTTTGTGTTGCTCTACTGTCCAGTTGCTGGCTGCCAGTTACTTAAGTATTGCTAATGGCCAAGATGAGAGTAAGTTCAAAAATGTAGATCCAATGGTTTTTAATCTAAAACCAAACTCTGTATACCTGCCTGGGTAATGGGGTGAAGATTCCACAAACACCCTAGCATTTTTATTAAAAATACTTAAAATGGAGCGAGTCCTAATTCCTTTAACCAGTCCGACATGAATACATAAAAAACCACCTGTGTAGTATTTTAATGAGAACTTGCTCTATTTCCAAGTATATGCAAGTAAAACACATGTCCTGCATTAGCTACAACCTTTACAGTACCGAGATTAATGGTCTTTCATAAAACCAAAAAAAAACCTCACCATCCTAACTTGCAACTGGTATTGTTTGAAAGCATTATGGTTATGCATTAAACTATGCTCCTTCTTATGTATGAATGATTCCAAATGGCTTTATTGGCCCGATATCGGCAGATTGCATAAGAATACATAGTTATGGTATTTTGGTAGAACTTCCTTATGCACAAACACAGAAATACGAGTGAAAATAACTTACTTTATTTCCAAGATATGCTGAAGGAGCTTCCCAATAATAAGCAGATATTAAAGAATTTCTTGCTACAGTATGATTAATACTTATTTGATGAGGGCCATCAAACTGGTCTTGATTGGGTTGAATACGTGTTCCTTGTAAATCACTAATGTACCAGCCATTAATTTTGGAAACCTTTAACATGAAAAAGATACATACGGTTATATAAATATGAATCCTGGATAATCATAACACGTGGATTCTGTAGACACAAACATGATACTAGCGCTAGCTAATATAAGGTTTTATTCTCTTTAAATAATGTTTTATTTATCTCTAAGAGGTATATTATTATTATTTATATAGCGCGAACAGTTTACGCAGGGCTATCTCACCAGTTGTATAATATCACTTGCCAGTTTAGCTCTTGTCATCCAAAACAAATATTACTTTAACACATAGTTTAACGGCAGTAGTTTTGTGGGACCCCTAGGCACGCGCATGGACACCCACTCTCTACCAAGATTCCAATGCGGGGTGGCATGTGTAGAGTGCAACTCTTACTTGCCCACGGCTTGGGGCCCCTAGTCACATGCTAAGTGTGGCTAATGGATAATCTGTCATTGTTTAAAGATGCTGTTCCAACTACTCTACTGAATCTAAAACATTTGTAGTAGAATCAAGTCACTTTTTGATGGTAACAATAACATTCAGAGCGTGAATACTTTAGGTTGTAAACGACAGAGTGCGAGGCCCTCTGCGACCTTGTTATTGTCATCATTATGTATTATTCTGCATAGTGCCCATCATAATTTGGAGCAATAATAACAGAAATCTGTAATCACCTGAGTAGTATGCCAAAAGAGTCCATCGCAGACACCAGAAACACCAAAGCAAAAGCATTCTGTGCATCCCTCTGGGTTTTGTGCCTGAAGGTTGTAGAACCCAGGCTTACAGCGGTCACAGTTCTCTCCTTCGACATGTTCCTGAAAGGTACAAATAATGACCGTGACACGCATGCTAACAGACAGTGGCGGGCCTAACACCGATGCTGATTAAGGACACTATGGGCCTACATGGCCTCCAACCATAAAAATACACTGTATGTGTAGTCTAAGGTCGAGCGAAGCACTAGTGCCTATCAATGTGTAATGTATTCATGTATGCTATGTACATAGTCAAATATTCTACAGACTTCTTAGACTTCTTTAAATCTACTTCTTAGAACAGGACTAGGGCAAGTTATACCATTTGTTTTTCTATGATTAGCAAATTAAATTCTCAGCCTTCAAATTACATAATATAGAAAGACTCATGCTTTTCTTTCGTGCTTTTAGAAAGTCGTGAATAAGTATAAATAGTGTGAAGCTGTTAATGTTGTGGAGTCAACAGGAAACTTTCAACGGTTGCTATAGTGACTGCAGCACATTTATTACTCTTGCTCTATGTTACTTCTTCATACACAACCTCATTACACTAACCAGTGTAGGCGCTGTTCTTCTTTTAGTGATGTTATAATGAAATAACAAACATCAAAATATAATCTATGAGTTATCAGCCACACACATGGCATTACTCACCTTACATATACATTGTTCTGCACAAGGATCGTCATTTATGCTGCCCACCAGACTGCAATTACACTTCACACAGTTCGGGTACTCCTTGTATCCAAACGCGCATTGGTCACATTTTGTCCCTGTGAAGCCTTCTTTGCATTGACACTGACCCGGGAAGACACCTTTAACATACATTTAATATATAAACTTAACCTGAGCAAATAAGGAAATGAGATTACAGATCATTTATTGGCAATGTTACATGCTGCTAAAGATAGGCGGCATCTTTGGCTGAAAGCCTTGCCATCCCTTTTTAGGCTCTACTGACTTTTCTGCCTGTTTTATACCTATGGCGTTGGGCACCAGGGTTTTTGTGCTTGGGGGAGCATGTGCTGATCATGGTATATATACAGACCTTCTCATTACAATTTCCCTGTATATATGGAGCCATTTATTAGGCATGGAAGTTTAACACAACAATTAACAAAGGCTTTGGGAGCAGAGACAGCACTCAAAAAGTAAGGGAAATAATAAAAATAAAATGTTTTAAAGGAAATTCACACACCTTGGTTTATGTTGGCATGTTTATCATCCACAATACAAACAGAACTGATAGATCCAAAGGGGTCACATTCACAAGGATAACAAGGGGCATTGAGTAGGGAGAGACCTGTTAAGGAGAAAAACGTATATATTTAGTCGATATCCAGAATATTTTAAAGCTGTATTTTCAGTAACATAGATAAGTAGATACATAGATAGATACATAGATAGATAGTATAGTTTAATAGATAAACATATATGAGGACCTTATTTATTTCAAGATTACATTGGGTTTCTTGACAAATACCGTCCTAGATATTAAGTATGGGTCAGCATGGCTTTCTTTAGTTGAGGATTACTTTACATCTTCATACCTTGTGTGGCCGGTAGTAGCCATCAATACAGGTCTCACAATTAAGTCCTGCTGTGAATTGAGTACAGTTGATGCACACTCCTCCTCCAATGTACTGATCGTGAATGTTCAAACTCATGTTCCGATCTGCCACATCTTGGTCAAAGTAACAATCTTCTGCTTTGTTATGGCAATTGCATTCTAAAAACAGATCAGTATTAGTTTGTGATCATACATTTATTCACCTCTGACGACTTAAAAAAAATAATTTTTTGCAAGTACTTTTTTTGCATAGACCTTTAAAAAATATATACTTTGACTTTTACTTGGAAAGTGTGGCGTAACCCTCCAGAATTGGAGAAGAGAAGGGGAGGGCAAAGTTTTCATCTTTATTAATTCAAAGGTAAGCTGTAACTTAGCAGACAAATGACAAAATAACTCATACTATTTTTTATGTGGCACAAAATAACCTTAAAATAAAGTAATTTTAAATCATTTTAATATGTATTTTACATTAACACAACTATCAAATTAAATATTAACGCTCTTATTGTGTTAAAAGATAACATTTCTCTTCCTCCATTGCATTTTGTGTATATATTTGGGCCATATCCTCTTTTTATTGCATATTTTATATAATAATAAGGTATGAGAGTTCAGAATAGGACAGGCTTTCTCAGGAAAAGTGATCAAAGGCCAAACTTACTCTCGCACTGGCTGCCAACAGAAATAGTGCCCGGTCGCCATGGATTCTGGTGGTATCCAGGGCAACACTCATTACAGCTTTCTCCGCAAGTGTTGCGTTCGCATTGACACTGAAGTCTCTGAATTGCACAAAATATGATAAAGTCGTCACACAGTGATCTGTAATATATATTATTCTAAATAGACAGAACTGCCTAAATTACTTCTTTTAATCTAGAAGTCTATGAAAAAAAATCAAAGTCTATGAAATACAGCTTGATCCTGTGAAATACATTTTTATGGACACATTTTTAAAAATATTAATGAAATAATTAATAAAATTAACAACAAAATTTACCAAAGTAACTGGATCGTAGGGGCAGCTGCGAGCATGTCCATAGCAAATACACATCCCTCCAACAGAAATATCTTTTAATGAGTAGAAATACTGAAAGAGAAAAAGCCGCAAAAGAGGGATATAATCATTAAATCGGATATAATCAATCAATGAAACACTCAAGCCAAAATCTAAATCTCAAACTGGGAAATCAACAGATTTACCATGACAAACATTTGTTTTTATTTAACATTTAAAAATCCTGGGGATTTAAAACGCTAACAGTCTGCCATCACACGTTAATAAGACAGAAACCTCTGGGTAAAGATTTTCTCATATTCTGAAAGAAGTAAAAAATAAAAAAAAAAATTTGAATTTTAATTAAGTAGTAACAGAGCTCTACCATAATTTAACAACAACAAAAAAAATTCTTTCAGCCACAGAGATTCTCTCTCTCTCATGCGTTTTTCAAACCCTTTGCCTATTCTTAAGTCACATGAACTTTTTGGGTTTTACAAACCACAGCTATTTTTATGTACAAATACTTACCCTTCTAGTTACTATTAGATCTACATCCCGGAGATCAAGATGGTTAAGCGTCATGAGGTCGGCATTCAGAGTTCTAATGCGTTGCAAACGAAGACGGATGTATCTCGCAGAAGTAAACTCCAACAAAGTTGGGGATGGATCGTCGGCACTGGGTCTTCCATTAATCAGTGAAACGTGAATCTAGGTTTGTTAATTAAACACATAACACGATATTATAACTAACTACTCAGCCAAATCGGCACCTGAGTTAACATAACAGATGAGGATCCCCTGCTTAGGGCCGCAATCAGAATGCTCTATGTTGTATTTTTCATATTTGGTAGTTTGTGCTTTTGCCCATTGTTTTTTTCCCATTGGTTTCTTGGATGGATTTGTACCTTTGTACCTTTTTGTATATTTTTTATTATTGAATAAATGTATTATTTATTTCTGCTCATAAATTGCCACTATAGTTTACATTGTTTATTTTATGGGATTTTAGAGTAATAAACTAACATTTATCAAAAAGCCTTTGTCTGCTACCTTCTTCAAATTTTACTAAACCTCCAAACACCACGCAAACTCTCTTCACTATCAGACAGTAGGTGATGTATGACTGCTTTATACAGAATATGTTTGAAGACCTTGTAACAAAATGTGAAACTTCTTTCTATAGAAACACTATGACTGCTTGAGTGATATTCCAGCTATTTTGGTTTTTTCCTGAAAGCAACAGTTTTTATCTTGATAGAGACAGAATTCCAAAGATAATCAAAGGAATTTAACACTACAAATCTTTTTTGGTTTTGATGTAAATCAGCCAATTATAACTAAATAGTACTGATATATATTTTCCCAATGGGAGAAGTACTGACTGCAAAGATTACTGCTCCTCTTATCTTTCCTCCCTGGAGACAATGACCGCAAGGCTGGAGAGATCATCAAAGACAAGAATTTCCAACAAATTTTCCTTGCTGGTCATGTCATTGGTCTGTAGATTCGATGAGAAACACAACAGCAATATCATTTACTAACACAAGCAGAGGGCAAAAGGTTGTACATGATTTATCTGTGTGACAATGGAAGCACAGACTTCTGCTCCAGGATTCTGGAGAAGGCATCTAAAAAACAGGCTGTTGTTTACGTACATTGGAATGTTACCAAAAAAGCAAGGTTTCATGAATAACGGTGAAAGTGATGGGTATAAATACATATTACACCAGTTTGCAACTATTTAATCATTGGAAAAGTAAAATTTGAAATAATGATACCTCTCCATGTTCCAGTGGTACAAGTCTTGAATAAAATGACGTGCAAATCACTTCATCATCCCTTCTGTACGTTGGTGGCCCAAGTCTTGGTGTCACATTGTATCGACTCAAGCACTCGTAGTCACTGATTGCATAATACTGCCAAGGCGTGAACTCAACCCCATCCTGAGAACGTTCTAATATCCAGTTACCTGGCCGTGGTGAATTTGCTGCTTTTATTATTATGTATGCAACTTGGAAGATCTGCACACAAAAAGAATGTTTCATTAAATACATATTTCATAAAAATTGCTATAGGACACTGCACCTCAATTTGTATTTCCATGGTTATAAGTTACCTCCAAATTGTACCAGCCAAAACACTTGTAAAGTTACATTTTCCTAACAACTTGCACCAAAAGGATTAAAATATGGCAGCATTATTTTTTTTTCTTTCCATAATACACATAATGCACAAATATGGATATTTGCAAAAAGAGAATACATATTATAGATCTTAACTAATTATTATTTATCCATTTCTCATATTTTGCAGAACTGTACTGTAGGTAAGCAGTACAAAATAATTTGGATTTACAGGAAGAAAAGATAAGGAGAGCCTTGCTAACTGAGCTTACAATCTAAATATGTGTTTCCCATTCTTAAGTGAAAACCTTAATATATATTTTTCAGGGGTTTGTAATGTGCATTACTATTTATCCATGAAACTGCGCTTATATTACCGTCACAGTATTTTCTCCCCCACACTGTGTATTCTGCTAACTTGCCTCCCTGTTTGTTATATGGTTGAGTGAACGAGCAATGAGCCGTTTCATATTGTACTGAGATTTTTTTTGAATGGACCCAGAGTCATGAGTCTTAACAAAGCTGCAGCCGATGTAGCTAATTGTAAGCCCACATTGTACAAGTATTTGCAACAGTATATGTTTCTTCTATAGCCTGTTTCATTCTTCAATTTAGAGAACATGCAGAAGCACAAATTTAAAGGTATACGGCTTACTAGCCAATATGAATTATACATTTTAATTAGACATATATAAGGATCTAAATAATGACATCACCACCCATTTACAATAACCCCATTTATTGCAACAACCACTAGGAGGAAAATGGCTTCTAAAATCCAAATTCTATTATTGTGTTTTGTTTCTTTCACAAACTTATATATTTATATTGTATGTAATGTTTCCCCCGTAAATACAGTGGAAGTGTTTAAGAGTTTTTAAAGCAGTGTGCTGAAAAATATATAATATCAAATGTTCTTAGAAAAAAAATGGTCCCATAATTTCTAACTGTGGTTTCACAGTTTGCTAAGAATATAAGGCATGAAAAGCAGCCCTTGACACCGAATAAATGGCTGTATGACAGTGGCCAGGGGAAAAAACCCATGGAACATAATAGGCAGTCAAGCAAAATGCTGTAAAACTGTCTCCTTACAACATAATGGATGAGCAACGTGACTCCTGATTCTCTCAGGATAAACTTACCAGATCAGTGAAGTCACTTCTTGCTGCACAATATTTGACACAAAGAGCAAATAAGTAGATTCATGCATGAATATCTTATAGCTTGTATGGATAACATGCAAACATGTAAGCAATGTCTATACTTGCGCAAATTTAGGATGCATTATTTTAAATTGGACATTGCGATGATATCAAGTATTGTTTATCTAATGAAATAATCTCCTCAAGTCAGTAGTCAGAGTGTCCACTCCATTAATTAGACGAGACATTCTCCTTTTAACAGCAAGGTAGCATGATGAGGACCTAGTTTGTCGTCTAGATGATTGGGCTGAGACAACATATAAAACATATATCTAATATGGATACACGCAACTGTTCAAAAGTTTGGGGTCACTTACCAACTTGCTTGGTATTGTAAAGAAAATACATTTTTGTCTCTTAGAAAAACATTGAATGGATGAGAAATAACGTGCAGACTTCATTAATGTTGTTAAATGACTATTGCAGCTGGAAATAGCTGATTTTGTATGGAATATCTTCATTGGCGTACAGAGGCCCGTTATCACTCCCATCACTCCTGTGTTCCAATGGCATGTTATGTTCGCTAATCCAAGTTTACATGTAAAAGGCTAATTGATCATTAGAAACCCCTTTTTGCAAGTATATTAGCACAGCTACAAATTTCCATGACCCCAAACTTCTGAAGTGTATTGTATCTAATGTCAAAACATTGTATTATATGAAAACCACAACTGTTTTGAAACAAATAACGTCATTTTTTCTGCAAAAATGTAGCAAATATATTGGCACATTAGCCTTTCTGAGTAGGGACTGAGTTCAGGGTTGGAAACAAAAAACACGATTTGGAAAAGGGGCAAACACATATGGGGTGGGGGATTCTACAGAACCCTAAACCCTAGCCCCATGTATTCACAAAGCAGACGACAGGAACATTTAAAGGAACCACGTGAATTGAAGTGCATATGATGGCTGGAGTGTCCCTTAAATAAGGAAAATGGATATAGCCATGTTTGTTCAAGAGGTCCTACATTAAAGTTTATATATTTAATTGGGCTAAAGCCGTAGAATAACATAAATCTTTGGAATCTCAGATGTGTCAAAAACGTACATAATTTGAAAATAACAATACATTTTCATATAGCTTAATTTAATCTATTTTTTAATATAATGCGACAATGTAGAGATGTGACCCTAGCTTTCGCATTAAGGTGGTTAAGCATGGTTAATAAGCAGACAAATGGATCCCCTGGTTAAAGTAAACTGAATTAAAATGTAAACCCCTTATCATGCATTAACCAACACTGGAAATGAGAAGCACTAATACAGGGTTTGATTAATTATTCCTAGTCACAAATGCTAAAGCTGTCCTTATGTCCTGAATAAAGTTAATTTTTAACACACCGGAGGATTTGGGGCATTTATGATACAGTGGTGGGGAAAGAATTGGCGAGAATTGATTCTAGTATTGATCCTAGTGATATCTTTGACCAGCTATGTCCATTTCATGTAACAATTTAGTATTACTAATACGATAATAATAATACTTATTGTTTTATCATAAACAGTTTTGTATAAACGTAAATACAAAAAAATAAAAATAAAAAATAAATACATAATAATAATAATACTTATTATTTTGAATATCATTTACTTTGTAAACTTTCAAATTCTTGAATTGTGATCAACCACACTATTAAAAGGGAATACTCACTATTTATATCACTTAGTACCAGGTTACAAATATGGTTTCCTTACTTAATAGTTGTAGTTTTAGCAAAATATAATATTTTCAGGCAGACATTCATATTTGTGATGTAGCACTGTTATTTGAGCCCAGCCTACTAGGCAACACCCTTACTCCTTTCAAATAATTGAATGGCTCAGTCCTAATCACCCAGCAGGACACTCTGATTAATGAAAGTTTAAGGAGAAACAGACTTAACAAAGAATCAGAACAAGTGTTTGAACAGGAAAGACATCCAAAATATGCAAATCAGGAAGATTTGTAGAACAAAATAAGCTAAAATCAGGTTTTTGTCAATGATAACCTACACTTTTGCATAAGGCAATATATTTAATCATCAAGGAGAAAAATATTTTTTTCCTATGAGATTTTGACTTTATCAACTAAATGTAAAGCGTTGTGTGCTGCTATTTTTTCTACACAGTATTACATGCATTTAGAAAGATAAAGATAAAAGACATAAACACGACAGATAAGCAGTCCATAAATTTCACAGTTTACAGGTTATTTATGGAGAAACAGAGGACAGTATAATGAGTACTTCCAAGTGGAACAAAGACTGTACATGTGAGATTTATAAGGATCCAGAAGTTATTTGGTTAGCTTCTAATTTAGATGTTCAAAGGAACTGGAAATGTGATATCTCACTCTCTTTTCAAATACGACTGACATTACACATTTGGTAGATGTGAGGTATTTCCAATCCAGGATGCTTGTAATTAAAGAGTAATAAAGGTCTTTCTAATACAGTAGGGATTGTGCAGTACTTGATCCATACATTTTGAAATGTTTAGGCAATCTGGTTCTAACTGTGCTAACTGAAAGATAAAATAACCCTGGTGTCACACCATACCTTGACTATTCGCCCACAAATACTACATAGATGCCATAAAGAACTGCAAACGTGTAGGACTATGCAGAAAGGTGCAGAAAGGTCAGAAAAAAGGTATTTTTTCCTGACCTTTCTACCTTTTTAGGTAGAAAAAAAAAATAAAACAAGAAAGTGTCATAATTACTTGTCTTAAATCCAGTGTTATGGTGACCCAGTGATATATTCTGCCATTCTGAATACTGGGACTCTGCCACCAATCATTAGTGCCATCGATTGCATTGGTTATTGGGTGCCGTTCTGTAAATAAACAAATAAAAAACATATACCAGCTTGCAAGTGAAAGAGAATAGAAAAGTGAAAGTATCTTATAGAAGATTATTGGGCCCCGGTGAGTAAACCAAATACTACAGAAATAACGATGCCTGTTTGCAGTTAACCAGCAAGATGTACAACACATAATGAGGTCTTTTAACTACAATGAGAGTGCCTGAGAGTAGGCAAAAAAAATCTTAATTTGTAGCAGCTCATTCATATATTCACTATTACTAACTCACATACTCAAACACACACAACTTATTCTGCACATTGATTGCTTGAAAAAAGCAAGCAATGTGCAGAATAATTCAACCCCCAGGTTGCTTGTGATTTATAAATACAGGCTGAAGCTCGCAAATTTCTCTTTGTAGCCTCAGGGGGTGACATGTAACCTCCCCACAGACACAGACATCAACAAAAAGATTAATTAGCAACGAAACAGGGATCCCCTATACCCACATTAAGCAAGGGGGTCAACAACCTGGCCACCTTTATAACCTACCCTGTATGTGGTGGGGTAATAATAGAATATCTTGGGGTATAAAGCCCACCATGCTCTACATAATTGTGTGTTTACTGGGATGAGGTTTAAAATATACTGGGGGGAAGGGTTTTTTGAGTGACTATATGAATTGCTTGCATGCAATGACATGTGAAATCTGGTCAGTCGACTAAACCATAACCTCTATTTTTTGGTGAATAGACCCAAAGTATATCAGAAGATGGGTTACTTACCTTTGGGATTGGAACTGTTCTCATCACAGATGCTACATTGAGGGTTGCGTACGGGCCTTCCTGGCACATGTTCTACGAGTTTACAAAACATTTCCGGTCCCATTTCACCACATGTGGCATTAGTGGTAATAACGGCATTACTGGCAAGATTCAGGATAGCGGGAAACAAACCTAAACAGGAGAGAACACAGCAAGATTTACCATGTAGAATAACATTCAGAACACAAATTCATTTATGTGTTAGGGGAATAATGTGTTTTCATTTTTAAGGTATTACAGTTGATGATTTAAAACACAATATGTATGTGTATTTAATCAAGCGTTAATTCTTTTTCCCCCGGGTTACTTTGCTGTCATCGCGATATATTAGCACAATGTTAGTGATTTTTGGTATCGGCTGTGAACAGTTCTTGAACAATATTATGAAGCAATGTATTATAGTACGTTTATAAGAGAAGAATTGTCCTAAAATCAGCTATTTTGCAATAAAGTAAATATAACAGGTCAGTCCTAGAAAAACCTCCCAAGAAATGTTGTTAAAATGTCATGTTTTAAAGTTATATATATCCAAACAAGATAATCTGCCATGCCTGATGAGCCAATCTTAAAAAGAACATGTTAATAATATAACGTAAATGTGTTGTTGTCCATACACTTCTAAATTTCACACTTTTGTCACTTAATGAAACATGGAAACATAATTTCTAGTGCTGTCAAAAGTGCAAACAAAAGTTAATTTACTTAACATGCAAGAGCTTGTAATTAACATTGTGATAAGTGACACAGTGCCTTTGAATACAATTTTGTTTAAAATTCAATTTTGATGCTCTAGATAAAGATGTAATTCCGTACATTAAGGCAAACAAAGGGCTCGCTCAGGCATTCTTCCTGACCTGGGATCACAGTGTTTTCCTGTTTACTTTCTTGCTACCCTCATACTTGCCTGTCTGGTTAGTGCTCTACTTTATGAAGCAATCATGCAGTTCAATTGCCAAAAAAAACTGCAGGGTTTTGTTATCTGTGTTCATGTTCCTAGAGCCATGAAACTGCAAATCTGCAAATTCCTTCCATTATTTTGACTGGCTTTAGCTTATGTATGCGTCTGACCTTTTAAGCTCTGATAACTTATCTTCATAGCACATTCCTTTTATTGGGAGCTTTGCTCATTGATCAATACATATTTTCTTTTAATATATGTCACATTTTAACCTTTTATCATTTGAAAGAATGATATAAGCGCAGGATCATTATGAACAATGACCTTATTAAATGTAAGCTTTTTTCTGTATGTCCTACTTGTTATGTGCTACACTACTTGTCGCCCATTGTAAAGCTTTACAGAATATAATGATACAACATAAGTCAATTTTAGCTATCCATATTTTTAACAAAGTTAGGACATATATGGAATATTCAAAGATACTTTTCAGTTTGTGTTCAGGTGAGGTAAGTAATAGTAATATGCGGGTTCAGAACAGAAGTCCCATCATATTACTCAGCAGTCCGTGTTCTTTATGGGGCTTTGCTGTGTGGGCTACCCTTCCTACATTATTCTCCAGATTCTCCTTTCTCTCTCCCAGCTTCTTCCACTCTCACCCCTTCGATAGTCCACTGTACACTAGCCCAAACCCATGTATGCAGCTAACCCTACCTACCTGACTTGACCCCACTCACATGCAGCCATTGAGCGTTGAGACCCAGCTATAATAAAAATCGAAACCTGTAGGTCATAGAGAATCACCTCCTTCCAATACACCAATGGCCTTGAGAAATAGTACATTTTAAACATTTAGCATGTTTGATACTTTAAGTAACAGTTAACTATTATTCTACTAACGTTATTCTCAGACATGATTTTCTAAACATGGAATAAATGGCCTCACCAGTTGTTAGAAACACCACGTTGTGTTTTTTTGGGGGGGGTCTTCCTGTGGTTTATTATCTTGATATCGCTATGTATATATTTTAATTTATTTTAATATTTATATAGCTTTAGATGTAGAATTCCAAGCATGTCTTCAGGCGTCTGGCTTTAGTTCCTCTCCAGGGCTCTTTTCCCATTCATACCAAATTTCATTTCCTGTGTTGCTTTGTTGAACTTCTGTTGCTTTTCTGAGAGCAGGTATATATGTAAAATGCCGTTGAGTTAATCTCTCATAGAGGGTCATGACAACAAGGCAAAATTAAAAATAAATTAACCTTATGAATATTCTAATATATATCTCCTGATATATGGTATAGATTGTTTCATGACTTTAGTTACCCTCAATACACAAAAAAAGAAATAACCAGCCCATCAAATGATTAATAAGCAAATAATCTTTGAACTTTTAGGTGTTGATTATTACCCACCCTTGGTTTTTATGGTGATCTTTTTTCCCCACAATGGACCTCTTACTATGATGCCCAAAATGCATCACATTGCTATAATTTTACATCTAGAAAGTGATCATCAATATTTTTAAGAGAAAGTTATTTCATGACCCAATAGTATTCCTGCTAAAACCTTCTGTTTGTAAATTTGCTTGTAACATTACATACAATGTTACGGACATGACTCAATAGTGTGAGAACGAGTCTATACAATGAGCAAATGTAAACACTTGGTTGAATATGGGTAAATTCGCCAGTTTAAAACCATCACCCAAACATACATTAAGTTATTGAACTGGGGAATAATTAATAATTGCACATGCAATCTGGCTTCTAAGAATAAGTTATGTGTCTTCTAATGTACAAATTAGTACTAAAGATAATATTTTTCCAAGCATTAATAAAGATAGAACTTTCCTACAAGTCAAGTTCATCTTCATCTTGAATGAAACTAGCCACAAATTTAGCTCTTGTTAGGGTTGCAACAGGGTTGTAAAATACTATGGTGGCCTCCTGAACTGGACGTTGTGCCTTCTTCCTTTAGTGTCTGAAGGCTTTTACAATTTCTGTTTTTACAGTAAAAAGAGGTGCTGCATCCACAGTTTTTCAGGTTTATTGTGTATATTGTTGATACTAACCCCTGGGTAGGGTGGAATGGTTGATAGGATATATGGCTGCTTTATACCATACAGAATTTATTATTTTGAGGTTGCTATTCCTTTTATCCGGGTTGTCTCAGATGCCTAATTTTAAGTACCGGTATTTTCACTGCTGAACGCCAACCACCAGTCTAGAAAACATCAAACAGCCTTGGTATGCATACTACCTGTGTACTTTTCCTACTTCACTACAACTGCACTGCGAAAGAACAACAGAACATATGTCATGATTGTATGTTTGCAGATCACACTACAAAGGAGCTGACGTTTAAAATGCGTTAATGACTGTGTTGACATATTGTAAAAAAATGTTAAATGAGATGGGGGGCAGTGTGAAAACCCTTGCCCCAGAAATGTAGCACCTGGTCTAGAACATGATGCTCCTAGCAGTGATCAGGAATTTAGGAATATTAACTTGCAGATGCAAGACAGCTGGAAGCACCTCTGGAAGCCTGGATTTCACGGCTAGGTTACTTAAGAAAATAGCAGAGGATGTTTACTTTCTAGCTCCTGTATTTATGTTTTCTGTCGGTTGTTTTAGTGTTCTTTACAAATCAAATCATTCTTGGTAGCACACTTTCTGAAGAATGTTTGGACTGGGGTTAATATGGACGTTCAATAAACATAATTTTGTTCAGCAGATGGTTGTAGCCCTGCAGATGTTGAACTAAACATCCTGCCAGCCTGGAAACCGTTAGGTGGTAGCCCTCAGATTTAAGATAGGAGTGTTACAGAATAACACAATTTCTATCTATCTACGCCATTCCACTGGTTACTGTGGTGACTGCGCCGTTATAACGCAATGCACAAATATACTTAGAATAACTGGGTCTAGAATGCCACATTTATATTGCCTTCCGTGTTATCTCTTGTTGGTTGAGCTACCAGGCCACAAAATATCAGCCCCTGGCTAGAAATGTTCAGTCTTAATTACAGGGTAATTGACTAGACCTGCATGACTAACTCCCAAACAAAAAGAAATAAAGAATTCTAGTGTCTGTGCTGAATCTTAAATAATTCCCTCTGGCCAAGAGAAAATGGTTAATTACTATGAGTGTAAGTAGGTATACTTTGTTGAATGTTTTTTTTTTAATCAGAAAATTATCTTTTCTTTTTTTTCAATGGCCCGGTCAGGACTGGAAAGATTCCAGGAGCCAAGATTCTATGGCTTCCAAAATTCTACTAGCTTTTATCTATGGAAGCATCAATCCTTGGCTTCAAAATCATTTCCAAGCTGGCGCCATAAATATTGTTCCCAAGGCTGCTTTTCAGCAGGGTTATGTCAGGTTGACTACCCAGTTCCTTTAAGGACCATCCTAGCAAAGTTTGCATTTGAGTGACAACAGTTTATAGCTGCATGAGCAGCATGAGCATGAGAACCCCATAAGCAAGTGGGACCTGGGCCCTGTTAACCTTTATTTTAGGAAATCAGCCCTGCTAACCTGTGATTTTTCAATGGCAGCTATAACATTTTGTGTGTTTCCAGTATTAAGTGCATGACACAACAATGATGTCATAAAGTCGGCAGACAAGTCATCTGCTATGGACACAGTCATTACATGCATTAACATGAATACAAGTTCTTGCTTTGCACCAAGCAGCTTCCTATTCACCTCAGTGACCCAGAAGCATGTATGAAATTTGGGTGCCAATGTCAGAAAATGGTATAACTTTGTACCTCAATTGATCAATCAAAGCTTCAGCCTCCATGACATAAGCTTGCTGACGTCTATGTGGCGGTAGCGTAATTGACTTTCATTTGGTGAATTAGGTTTAGTGGGTTATACTTATTTTAAGGGCTGATATCATTGTGGCGGTGTGTGTAATATATATATATATATATATATGGGCTTACTGCCACATGTTTGGGCCTTTACAAATGTAAAGCTTAGATAAACACAAAATGTTATAATGTGCAAAAAGCTATGTATACTACAGAATCCCTTTTTTTCATTAATCTAAATGATATATTTTTCAAAGCACTTATACAATTAGACCCTGTAATGTCAAACAGACTTATTTAGATAAATCAAGAATATAATATAACAAACTAAACTGAATGTGACTATGTGAGTGGAATGATCATTTGAGGCTACATTACTGAATACTTCCTACGCTCTAACTCCTTGTTTTTAGAGCTAATTTTTCCCATCTGTCTGCAGACCAGTTCAAAGCACCTCAACTCGTTTGGGAAAATGACTTGAAACCCGAGGACCTTTCAAAGGACATAATTATATTGGTGAAAGAATAGTTTTCAGTGTTAAGGTCTCTGATACGATCCAAACCTTCATCAGGACCAGGCATTGTCCACGCCAAAACATTGCAAAGAGTTAAAATACAGACTAAGCATTCTAGACTGATTAGATAAGCGATGTACCATAAATAAAGGAAATGTAAAGCAACGTTTTGGCCTATCAGCCATCACCGCGGATAGCTTAAAAGCCCTGGTGCTGCATTTTTTCCTCTTGGCTAACATCACAAGTTGCAGAAACGTACTCTTCTTCCCACAGTCCTTCAGGCAGTTACTGACTAACGAACCATAGAACAGCTAAATCTGTTCGTGACAAAGATTGAGATTCATAATCAATGTATGTCATTTTAAGTCACAAAGTTACAGTGGTACCATATATAACACAAGTTGAAGAATTTACTAAATTTCAGGGGGGTTATATCACAAAGCCCCATGTGTTCAAAGGTTTATTTATATAGTGTAGGGAGTACATTTAGGGCTCAGAATAAAAACACTGCAAAGTATATAAACCTTATGCATATGAAGTTAATGAACAATCGACAATAAAACGTTGGTCTTAGGTAGAATGTACAGAATCCCATAGAGATTAACCGTTTGTATGTCAGATAATTTACTGTGCATGCAGACCCAATGTGGTAGACTTATTTGGGATTCCAGGGGTTAATCATTAGTATGCAGTAGGCAAGACTCTAATAGTCCATGTGGGTTCCTCCAGCAATCTTGCTTGTAATACAATGAGCAATAGAGAAACTAAGATCTAAAGTTATGTAAGTGCAAGTTATTCAGAAACAAAACATCTATTATGGGCAGAATACGACGCCAAGATATCTCAGATACTTACTGCAGTTGTCCATATAGAATTGCATATGCTAATTTGGTTGTTCATACACTTTTATTATGTTTAGCTCTTTGTGACTCCTTGAATATTAAGGGCCATTTGACATTTTAAGTTCGAGATGAATAGACAATCATGCTTCAGATTAAGTTTACATAGAGTAAGAAGTATTTAAGAACAAAGAAAACCAATTGGATGGAAACTATGGCATAAAAGCGTATTTATATAAAAAGTGATTCTGGTGTAAAGTTCAAAAAGTGGTCTGTTCAATGATCATGACCATTCCATTACATGTTTAGGTGACAAGGCCATATTTCAACAGCAATTATTATTTTAACACATAAGCCAAGGTATAACCCAGCATGTTGGTTTCATGGCTGGGAGAGATCCCCTTATTTTTGGTCTATGAGTAGAGTGTTCCTCCTTCAAAGTGCAACAGCAAGTTAGCATTAATATTAGGTTAAATATTTCTAATTCCTTACATTAATTATGAGAATATTGCCTATTACCACAAGGAAAAAAGACTTTTTTGAGGTTTCGCTTAATTCGGTTTAATGGGTTTCATGTAGAGGATTATTTGGGAGGCATTCTAATATCCAGCGCCTAAAAAGACCCAAAAACTATGCTGTCAGGAAGGATCACCTTTGTGTCATTCAGTAAATAGCTTGTCTTCATCTAACAATTAAGAACTAATTACAAGTTAGTCCTAAAACAAGCTTCCACATCCCCTTATCTTAATCCAACTTGCGCTTGGCACCTTTATGTCTGGGGTCCTTCACAGACTGACTCCTGCTTGAAATGAGTTTGAAAACCAAGTGTCTGTCCCAGTCTTAAAAATGTAAGAAAAATGCTTATCTAAATCTAGTAAATCTTTATTTTAATCTTAAATCTCACATTAATATTAACTCATTTAATTGTATGGTGATTCATTAACCCTTTGAGTTCCACGTCTGTAAAACATTTTTTTTAAGGAAAACAATTGGACTACTTCTTATAAAATGCAATTATGGTGTAAATGTTGTGTGCACTACTGATTAAACAAAATGTATCCAAATGTACAAATAAAGACTTTAACATAAGTGATACAGGACAAGGGTGGCCAATCAGTTTTTGTAATGTAATTGCGGATGACCTCAAATGCCAAGATTTTTTTTTTTTACTCAATGGACCTTTATTATACAGCAGTATGATCCTTCTGTACAAGAAATGTAATTGCAAAAAGGGAAATTAATTTAGAAAATGTCATCATTAGTTAACCTTTCTTGAATATATAAAATAGTGATACTAAGATATAATTACTTCATATTCTTAATTGAAATACATGCCCTATTTAAAGAGGTCACTAATGACCCGAAACTCTCTGTATCTTTGCTTTTTTTTGTCAGTCGCTGTAATTGTTTTTTAGAAATATTTTTAAAAAAAATGCGACACATTGTAGCCGAGATCTGTGTCTCAAAAGTGCCCTGGAATATTCTCATTCTTACTCACCAACCCTTATAAAGACTGCTTGAACCAATCAACATCATAAGCCAGGAAGAATAATCATATAGAACATGGGAAAAGAAAGACACCTTTATACATAAAGTGTTTTTTACATATACTTTGCTCATTTTAAACTGTAAAGTCACTAAAATTGCAAAATGTGGGATTTGGGAAAAGTGACAAATCTGCGTTGAGCAACATATTAATAAGGAGAATCATTTCTGTAGAACACGAGGTTAAGGAGTTTTATTACATAGTTTGCTTAATCTGTAAACACTATTACATGAGTTTGTACATGTACTTGACGAATTTAAGATGTTGTTTTGGTAATATCCAAGAATCAGCACATTTCTACAGGAACCCATATTTTAAGCGCAGGGAGAAAAACAAAAGTTTCAAGATGTTAAACACAGTTTCCAAATGGGTCATTGTGACCATAAGGTCTAATTTCACCCCTACCTAATATATGATATGATTTGCACCCAAGGTCGGCGAAATATACAATAAATGGGGTGTGAATCTATATACAAAAACTCTGGATGTGAACCACGAACGTCTGATCAGTATATCGATATGATGCTGTCCAGAGAGGTCCCCGGAGCCATTTTGGCGCTTTGGGATAAGTGGTTGTAATTGTATATCACATGAGAAAATCCCTGTTAATCCAGTGTTGGTTTATATTGCTGAATTATACAGCTGAGCCTTACTTTTAAACACTTTGATAGACCTGAACAATGGCACGACACGGGATTAAGTGGGATTTACAAACATGAAGTAAAGTACACAGTTTCATAAATCCACATGGTCTGATTCACACAATTCTATTTGTGCAACTTTCACTCAGAATGCGTTATCTAAAGTCACTATGTATTTTATAATGTTTTTGCCAAATATGGTATGCAATGAAATAATGTTAATAATGAAAGTAAAATGATTACAAACTCTTTTGTGGCTCCCTAAGCGTCTTCTTTAACATCTTGCTTTGAAGGAACAAGGTAATTGAGGAGTCCAAAGTCATATCCATTAATTATTATTTGGGTTTGCTTGGCTGAGCAATCCAGAAGAAGCGAGGAAGCCATGTGGAAGCTCAACAGTATGCTCAACAGAGGATCTCCCCAACTAGTCCATGATCATCACTGTAAAAGCGTGACATTGGGGCAGTGCCCTGAAATCTGGTCTGTCCCTTGAAAACCAGGACTGTTGGGATGTATGTTATTATTTAGCAAAACAGTAACAAGCTTCCAAGAGTATAAACATTTGAAGTTCATGGTTATATTTGTTTAGCTTTATAATATCACATTTTAAAGGGTCTGTATCAAATGACAGAAACATAACTCTGACAGAGTAGAACATGAACCCCGTCTTGTATGTCATACTGTTTTAGTGCGCTATATCACTTACTACAAAGTGTTGTTTTGATGCACTTTGGTCGCTCACATAACCTCCCCCCCTTTTATCTCCTGTTTGAAGACACTAGCAATAAAACCATAAGAAACATAGAATTTGACACAGATAAGAACCATTTGGCCCATCTAGTCTGCCCATATTTTCCTGCTGTTCTGCCCCATGCATATAAATTCTGTTACTGTATTAACCTTTACCCCTTCTGCTTGGAGACTGTTCCACTTACCCATCACGTTCTCAGTAAAGTGAAATTTCATTGCATTACATCTAAGAATCTCACCCTCTAGTTTTAGAATACAACCTCTTATATACATATATATATACATATATAAACCCCCTTCATGACATATATATAATATATATAATATATATACGTTAGCATGTACAATTTAAATATTTCAAACCATAAGTGCATTCTGAGATTGGACTATCCCTTTAAGGCAATTTGACTTGAAATCTACATAAGGTTGTGGTAAAACATCGAGCAAAACTGTTTTTTTTTCCAGAAACCTGTAAATCCCCTAAATATTAATATAATTAAATATTGACTCAGACCAGCTGAACTGAATGCCAAAGGCAGCGTTGGCTTTATGGGTCTTTTTTTTTTTTTACGTTGTGGATAACAGTAGTCTTATTCATGTATTGTCTAGACAACTTCAAACAAAAAGGGCATTTCTAGAGGCAAACAGCTGCAAATCCTTGACAGTGCTTTGTGGCTTTGTCTGTTTTATATTGATGCGCTGTGCTACTCACTGCATGAACACATACTAACAGTCATGTAAACTCTTCGGATGGAGTCTTTCATCAAAGGTGATACCTTTTATTGGGCCAACCCAGAAACTGCTGTAAAGTAACATAGGCCTTTGAGACCTCAGAAGTCCCTTCTTCAGATCAGATGAAAAATATAGAAAATGTAGAATTTGAAGACAGATAATAACCATCCAGCCCATTACTCCTGTTGTGAAGACTCAATCCTCAATCAGTCCTTGGTCTTGTCCCAGATTAGGAATAGCCATATCCTTATCTCATGCAAGTTTAAATTCCCTCACTGCATTAGCCTCGACCACTACCGCTGGGAAGTTATTCCATTAACCTACCACTAACCTATCACACTGTCATAATAGGAAAACTTTCTTCCATTACATCTAAGCTTCTGACCTTCTACTTTTAGATTATGACCTCTTGTTCTCACACATACAAGACCCATGAAGTCCATCAGAAGAAGAGACATCTGAGGACTTAAAAGCTTATGTAGCTGTATATATTCGTCTATGGTTATCCAGTTGTACTGCTCCATATCCACATGTTTTTTTTCATATTAAAGCCTACAGGATATGTATGTGGGATAACCCTAAAGGAAATTGTACTAAATACTGTAAATAGTCCATCGAGTGGAATCTCTTAATTCCTGTTGGTACATCAAACTTAAGCTTTTCATAATAATATTTACTTTTAAACATAGCCAGATGTAAAATAATAGGGCCTTTTGCTTTAAAAAGCTGCCAATTCGTACAAATGAACAGCTCCCAACTGTTGTCCCCTTACAATAAAGTAATCCATGTGTCTGGGTTTTGGCTGCTTATCTCTGCATACATCCTCTATACGTCTTTATCTATAATCACTTTGCTGTGATTGGAGACAATGGAGAAGCCAGTGATCTCATTCCAGTGTTATGAACGCTTTCATCTACTGATCATCCGGGATCAGATAATGACCCTTCGGCTGAAATTAGCTAGGTAAGCTATGTCAAAGGATTTCTGTGTGCAGCTCACATGAAGAAGAGGTAACCTGATTTTTAATAATAAGACTCTACATGCATGTACCAAGCAATTAACCTGTCTAGTGCCAGAGTAGGTGTGCAATAGGGTTATTTAGAATGACTATTGGCTACTATCGGGATGATAACCCGACATAACCCGATGATGACCCCACAGGGTTGATGTTGAAGTTGTGCTCCAAACTGTAACACCGTCACCAATGGCAATCGTGTGGGCATAGAAGCATGATCCTTTACATACTATCTCCATATTTCTTTTCATCATTAGGCTTTCCTGTTGTCAGGAAAAGCCTGTATAAAACAGCATTGCTAAAAGACAATGACGATGAGGTTTTCCTTTAGACTAAAAGACGCAGTGCATTGTTGCCTGTCTGATGGTATCACAGCATGGCGGCAGGAATGCCAAAAAGAAAAGCAGCTGTTTAGCCCTGGTAAACAAAAAAAAACAAACCAGAGCCTGAAGAAAGATGTGCACTACACGGGAAAGCAGAGCGTTTCTCCGGTTCTCTCATTCACTTGCTAGCATTCGTGTTGAATAAGGCGCTTTATAGTTTGCTAACGTATGCGAAGACATGACGCAACCATAGTAAATACGAAAAGAAAGAACCAGAGGATGTTGTTGCTGGAGAAATTCTATAATTGGCATATTCTTATGATCATGTTAGATCTGGGCTAGCTGGATTTAGCAATTCGGATTTTGTACGGAAAGTCGCAAGGACCAAAATTCCTAACAAACAGAAATGTTTTAGCTGACTTGTACCCCTCTGCTTTCGATAAGCTAGGCCCAGCCAAGAGCTCAAGCACAGTTTAAGCCAATACCAACTTGACGTCATATGCGGGCACACTGCTGGCACAGCATGGAGTAGGTATACTATCAAGGCTGAGTACTTTAATATGCATTCTGACCTAGAAGTTGCACCTATGTTGCTGTAGGTGCCCTCTTCATCTGTCATCCAACATTATTTTTTGGAACTGATTAGCTGCTTAAAGCGACTAATGAGTGGCAAGAAAGTGTTCCAACTGAAATGAATGGGAATTACATGTGCATGGGGGGTCTGAAGCATTCATTAAACCACCATTGGAGCTGAATCTGGGATTCTATTTTTGCAAAAGCAACACAAGGAAAATGTAAAGGGACCACGCAGCTATCATATGCGTTAATCACGTGCATATAATGTCGATAGTGTTCCTTTCATGCACACAGTTCTCTTTCGTCTCACCATATAAAGTGTATAGTTTCTGCTCCATTGACTATAACCTGTTGGGATCATATAAAAAGAGCATTTCATTTTTAAAGAGATACACATCATTTTCTAGAGCTGGCCAGCTGATGAGATACAGATGCTCACTGAGGATGTAAACTGAGAATGATGCCAACAGAGCAATATTGTATCACTGCTCCTGCAATCAGGAATGCTTATTTCCTGATTCCTGAACTCTACTAGATGTTAATACAGTGAAGGCATTTAAGGTATCATGGGATAGGCATAAGGCTAAGCTAGATATAAGATAAGAAAAGTATTCCCGAGGTTGTGCAGACTGGATGGGCCGAACAATTCTTATCTGCCACTGTCACTTTCTATGTTACTGCCAGGTACATCAGAGTACCTCTGAGCTTCTCTGTAAAATAAGATGCGTATAACTCCCCATCTTCCACACACAAAGAAGCGTTTACATTGTTTATATATCATATGTGATATATTGTTTATAGTAAACAATATATTGTGAATAGTAAACTGTTTAACCTTATGCAGTTTATATGACATCAAGGTGATCTTTAGAAGTGCATGCCATGGGGGGTAAATGTTCAACATTCTTCTATTCTAAAATCAAGAAAAAAAAGTTTATAAGTTACACACAGCCAGGGACTTTATGGAAAAGTCTAAAAAGAAACACAACATTATCAACGGATGAGTGCTTTTATTACACCACCAGGTTTTTCGAGTGTGACTGAGGTTGTTACAGTGTATTGCTAGGGAACATGGAAATGAGGAACCAACAGGTTTGAAGAGTCATTCATTAAAGGCAAACACCTCCCCCGGCCCCGAATGCTGTTTGAGGTATTTCTTACAGGGGTCATCTCCACTGGAGAACAAAGACCTAATCCACAGCTGGCTTCCGTTAGTATTAACAAAAAACACAGTATAGCTTTTTGATTTAGAACCCTCCTTTCATGTCTAAAATAAATAACTGATGAATAACAAGTCTTCATGCTGAACTAGTTAGGAACAGTTTTGCACCAAATGGAGAAATACAAATCCCCAAGTTATTTCAAACAAAAAATTGTTTCTTTTTCTGGATCAGCTGCTCAGATATATAATGAAAACCATATGTATATGCACCAGATACATAGTTACATAGTACATAAGGTTGAAAAAAGACCTAAGTCCATCTAAGTTCAACCCTTCTACCTCACCTTCCTACTCTTGATCCAAAAAACCTTAATTAAGCTACTTCGAATTCTGTCATTAGGGGAAAACATTTCTTCTTGACTCCAAAAGGCAATCGGATTTCTTCTTGGGTCAAGAAGCCCTAAAATATTAATTCTATTTATAGCCCTATGTGGAAGTTTGTAAGCTGGGTAAATTAATGTCACCTGTATGGTTGACATTGTAAAGCAGCCACACAGTCAATGGTAATATGCAATGGAAGAAGTTGGGCCGTCAAAATAGTCTGCAGGTTATGATCTCTGTCTGAGGTTCAGTCATGCAGTTTTTCCATGGTCACTCAACTCTCTTTAAATTCACATTGAAAGTGTGACAAAGGCATGCTGTTTCACACAGTGTATAATATTGTTCAGGCTGTTTCTTCATCTGATCTAAGCCCCTCGACCCTATACCTAATTTGGGTTCTTCATCTGAAGCACCTACCAAGCCCCTCACCCCTATGCCCCTAAGACTGTTTCTTCATCCTAGGCACTCGCCAAACTCCTCGCCTATAAGTCTGCTTCTTCATTTGAGGCAACCACCAAGCCCCTCACCCCCATACCCCAAAGACTGTTTCTTTATCCAAGGCACCCACCAAAACCTTCACCCATAAGTCTGCTTCATCATCTGAGGCAACCACTAAGCCCCTCACCCCTATACCATAAGTCTGCTTCTTCATCTGAAGCAACCACTAAGCCTCTCAAACCCTAGTTTTGTTTGTAACTTCTAGTCCCTTTTTTGACATCATGACTGGAGTTTGAGCAGAATCTCTTTCATGTTGAAGGTTGAAAGTTGCAATATAAAGCTCCTTACTTTCTGTCCATACACCATAAAAAGTAGTGAATATCTTAACGTCACATATCCCACTAACTACATTTTCATGTTTCCATGTGCAATAATTCAAGAAGTAAACCACTAGCTGCCTATGTAGACGTATCAGTACATAGCAAAAAGTTAATTCTATGTTCACACTATGTTCACGTGAGCTTCCTTGCCCATAATGCTTTCAACACAATTGCATAATTGCCATTATAACTGGAATTTTCCACATGCCTACTTAAACTCAGGGTGATAAGATCTATTCTAGAGCTTTCATTAATTGTTGAAATTTCCTGCTAACCTAGGAGCTTGGTTTTCTGTGGGGTATTTCGCGTGTATCTCCTGGATATTTTTTGTGGATATTCTTTACAGTAGATGCTTAAACCATTGGTCCAGCCATCTTTCAAAGAGATTGTGTTATACAAAGCTTTCCGGAAATGATGGTATTATCTAAACCTTCCCTGGAGCACTATGAAAATTGTTGAGATTTACAAGAGGCTTTAAAGCCAACAATATAAAATGGCTAAGAAAGCATGGAATGTGCTGTCTGTGGCAGGGTCACCATTTTTCTGTTATATATTAACAGAAACAACTACACGACTGTCACAAACTACTATAACTTTAAGGTTAAATGCCGTCAATATTTAATGTATATGTAGTCATTACAAATTAAGGACTTGATGTATTCTAGGTGTAGTGTGCTTGAAGCAACCACAATATACAATACTTTTGGCCACAGGACATACTTATTCTGTTTGGAATGTTAACCTATAACTATGCATTAGATGAGTGACTAGTGGGTATTATTTGATTAGGAAATCTTAAATGTTTCTAATTATGACTTTCGGGAAAAGGTGTATAACATAAATCATGATCATAAAGAGAATGGATTCCCGGACAGGTAAAAGACATTTAGCAGCAGCTACACAATGTATGATGAAGATATCAGTGGTGACACAACACTCTTTTTGTTTGGGTTATGCTCTCTCACTTCCCACACACGCAATACAGTTCAGCTCATAGAGATAAGGAGGAACATGCTCAGGCGAGAAGAACCCTCCTTTCTCTCTCTTTGTCTGTTAAATATGTTCCTGTTGATTTTGTCTCCAAAAAAGATCTACTACCAGATATCCTTGTGGTCTATAATGAATGTTAGTGATACTGAAACCCATCCATGATGAAGCCATACTAATTTCGATGCAAGAACTGGTCCATCCATTAAAAGTTTTTTTTTTGCAATCAGAGAAAATTCACATTTAAGGCAAGAGCACTTGGTAATGGTCCAGAACTGGGGGAAAAATGGTGAAAATGTACATTTAACTTTAAAGTTCTACTCTTTCTAACTTTTCATTTCTCCTTGTGATGTGTTAACTGGTCTGTACGACCTCTGGCTTTACTTGGTTTATTTGACATTCTCACCCCATCATAGCCTACTATCAGTGGTGTATTTAACACATTTGCTTTCACAGTTTAGCCATGTCAAAGACCTATTTCAGCAAATAAGGTAGCTTTGCACAGTTGTTCCCACTAGCCCAGGTGGCCAAATACTTAAAGGCTTAGAATGGCATCTGCAAGGAAGAACATCATTACCATATTTAAAATTAAACTGCCTACACACTATAAAGTAAACTGTACTCCGTCATAGCGTGGGATGGTGCCTGATGGTAGCTTGGAAGCATTCACAAGTTACTTACATAAAATATTTACATATTATACATATTACACATATTTTAAGAACCACATATCGCTGATTTAAATGTTGTGCTAGAGACAAAAATATTTGGCTGAAAAACACACAAACATATAACATCATATAATATAAAACAACGGAGAGAGCCCAGCATTATTATTATTATTTATTGTTTTATATAGCGCCATCAAAGTCCGTAGCGCTGTGCATGACCTTTTTTTTTGGTAATTTATAATAGCTTATATTTTCATAAAAACTGTACTTTAAATTTGATTGGTTCCAAAAAAAATTCAGAAACAAATTTTATGGCACAGAACCACCTAAAGCCATAAGTCATTAATATTGCCATAAATCGCAATTCAGTAAGTGAGGATAAGTGTTATATGCTAAAAAAAACCCTATTTTTTTTTTTACACTTTCTGCATGATACCATGTTTTGAATAATTAATTATTAAAAAACAATGCTTTTAAAGACAAAATTAAAAAACAGCAATGCAGAATTGACCAAATATATAGATTTCACGAATCCAAGGTTTAAATGCAGTTTTAGAAGTAATAAGTGTGGGTAGTGAAGTGTGATCTGTTACAGAATGCCCATTGTAGTGCAGAATATGTAAAAAGGAATGTGTTCAGCTGATTGAAGGGTTAATGAAGATAAACTTTTCATTTAAGAGTAAGCATCAATCATGCTTTATAGGAAGAAAAACAGAGCTATTCTAACAGGATTTCCCCCAGTAAGTTGACTAAAGAAGCCTAAAGTATGTCAGTGGCAGCACACTTGGAGTGATGTGTGTTGGAATGCTTTGTGTGGCATCCCATCACACAATAAATGGCATTCCTACACAATGCATCTCTGTCTAGACAGTCATGATACTGTATGTGTCCCTCAACTTAGAACTGCAACTCATAGCATCCTCATCTTGGGGAGCCCGCTGGCTGAGGCTGATGAGAGGTGCAGTCCTGACACAAACTGGACACGCCGGCTGCCCAGCCCTTGCATTATTACAGTACGGTCCGGTAAGATCTCACCTCTGAGCTGGCACCGTACGGCAGCGCACAGCAGCAAAAGCAACAGCACCCTGCGGGATGGCATCTTTCATTCACAATACACTCCGAACGGGATGTGGCAGCTTGCGGGGCGAATCGCCGCGGACAGGATGCCTGGGAGCCACCGGAACGAATTTATCTGTTCATCAGCGTTAGGGATCGCCGTATCCTCCCTGCCAGCAGTCGCTCTCTCCCAGCAGATCCTTTCTGATCCTCATCCAGTATCTTCACCCATTCAAAGTCCTTTGGGGAGAGGGACTGGTGCCGGGGAGGGGGGGGGTGAGGCGGGGAAGAAACCATTGACTTAAAAGGGGTGGAAGCTTACTAATGCGCGGTCAAATTACTATATATTTGCACGGACGTCCGTTTTACCGGATGGTCTCCGGTGTGGGGAATGAAGTGATTTATATGGGGAATTGTAGTGGTGCGAACTGAAACTTTTAATGGCTGAAAATATGTTGTGTTCTGAGAGGTTTAACCCGCAAAGTGTGTGTGTGGGATAGAGGCAGTGAACTTTTATGTGAGAGCTCGTCCTGGGGGGAATCAGGGAGGACAGTGGGATTAAGTGTAGTTGGGGGGCTAAGTGGGTCAGAAGGGTCTTTGCGGACGACATATGAGCAATTCACATGCTACAAGAGATGTAGAAATGGGGAGGTGACTGGGACTCATAACACATAATAGGGATTATGTAAGTAAAGCGATCGTGGGGCAGAATTTCAAAGTGGTCTTATCACCATAGCAACCAATAAAATGGGGCTGTTGGGTTTACTACCTAAACGATTTGCTCCACTTCTTAGTTGAGTCAGAACTATTGGGTAAGTATTCTTTCCAAGAGGTTCAGAAGCGGCTGATGCCGCCATTGGCAGTGCTACGCCATGTGTGCCTCTTTTAATAGGTATAATATGCCTGAATGAGAGACCTAAAGCCTCAAAAGCTTGCAATCTATTATGCTTTCTGTTAGCCAATTATGGCGTCATCTTTACCAAACTTGCTCCTTTTCTACAGCTACAACTCTATACTTGTATTTAGCACTTTTTCTTCTTTAGCTGATCCTTAAAGTTCATCTGGCCAATGGGGATTTGTGAAGTCTTTATCAACGCAGATATTCCCCCTTTTGAATTGATATATAGCACTTCTTAATGTGCGTTCAAATTATTTTTTGCATTTTCAGTTTTACTGTTATTGGTCATTTCTTATTCTCCTCTTTTGCAGGAGCTCGACAGAGTCTGCTGACACTAGATGGATAAAATGTAACTCAGAGAGGGTTGTATATAAGTGGAACAGCCTCCCAACAGAAGTGGTGGAATCAAATACATTGAGGGATTTAAACCTGTATGGGATTGTCATAAAGCTATCCGGAATCTAAGCTTTAAGTCTTTACATCAGGAAAAATAGGCTGTCTAGATGAGCCAAATTGTACTTATTTGCCGTCAAATTCTATGTTTCTCTTTATCTTTTAAGTCTGAGGCTTGTTGCAGCAGATAAAACGTCAGAACGTTAAGGCTGCAGATGTTATTTCCTACAAACACTCAATGCAATTACCCATAACATGCTCGTCACAGAGGTATTTACTGCCTTAGTAAATATCAACCAAACATGCAGTGCACGTAAAGCAGAAATCACTCTGGTAAATCATCCCCACTGAGAGCTTAATTGATGTGCGAAGGGTTATCTGCTGAACAAGTTCACATTGGGGTCTAATACGTCCAGTGAATGGGGTGAATAAGTAGATTTCTCAGAACAATGGCACAGCACAACAAATTCACTTTTCGCCGTTGTTTATTATTATTTATTGATTTATATAGCACCATCAAATTCCATAGCGCTGTACAATGGGTAGACAGGACATATCAAGTAGTATATAACATAATAAATTGACTTGCAGAAACAACAGTTTTATATGAATTTTTAATTAATACTTTTTTTTAATGGCTAATGCCTTTCATGCCACATTCTGCTTTATTTTTTTGTGTGTCGGGAAGCATATAGATGGAAATTTGTGGAAATTTCGTAATTGATTAATCTGATGTTACTGGCCCTTTTGTTGTCCCTTTGTTCCTGAATTCAGACACTTGACAAATGACCCACAATGACCTCAAACAATTTGCCACCTTTTTCATTGGAACCACACGGATTTTATTCTTCACACCAATCACTTACTTTGCTGCCACATCCTAGGTATGTTTTAGCTGTGCTCGGAGTTTTAAATATGTCATTTAAAAGAAAATGTTTTAATTATACTCAGTCCTGCGGTTGTAAGTACTGCGTGAAGAGGTTGCTTCTCAAGAAGCAGATACCGTGTTTCTTCCTTCCAGCCTTATCTCTGAAACAGATAAGTAGACCCTCCTTTTCTGGAGCAAAGTGATCCTTTTGAAGGTCAGCCTCCTCCCCGTTGCATTCTCATTGATTCCATCTGTGAATATTTCACAATTTTCACAAGTATGTAGTTAAAAAGAGTCATTTAAATCATTTAAATGTTTTTTTTTTCATTTTTAAATGAATTGACTTAAATGTTCACAGAAAAAAAAGATAACAAAAGACAGAGCTAAGACATCTATATGCTGGAAGTCGCAACAAAAATAAATACAAATAAACAAAACCCCACATATAGTTCCAGATGTCCATTCCCTATCAGGTCTCTTTTTATTTCAACCAATTATCTCTTATAATTAAACTTATTCTTGTCAACTTTATTCATATAAGACCATCCGTCCAATATCTTTAATTTGCCCTTTAGGTTCATGGGCAAAATTATTGGCGTGGGTGCCCCTTTTTTGCCCTTCTAGTATAAGTTATGAGAGATAATGGAGCTCTTCCACTTATTTTTTCTAGATTTATAATCTGCCATCATATTCCATAGCGCTGTACAACGGCCAAACAGGATATAACAAATAGTGCATAACATAACAACTCTATAGTACTAGATCTTCTCCAATACCAAGATGACACGGTATGTGTTCTTTGTTATGATAACCAGGACATAGGCATATATACATATTGCTATGCAGCCAAGTTTCTGGGAACTAAGCAGGATCCGTGCCAAATATATGTCCACATCACAGCATTTCCAAACATGAGTGGTTAGTAGTAGTAGCCTATAGATTTTGCAATTCCCCCTATACGTTCTAGTATGCACAGCCATTGCAAAGGTTCACATGTTGGCCGTAGCCATGCGTTGTGAATAGAATGTTAAAACGCTTCCTGATGAAAGATCTTTGTTATCCCTACTTTCTGGCAGTGTGATTACTGTGCGGAGTCAGAACTAGCACTGGAGACGAATTACCTCAAACCAGATGTTTAAAAGCTCACTGTAATCTGTTATATTGTTGCTGTATTCAAAGTGAGATGCAATAAAACCATTGCTAATCATTCATTTGCAAACATTTTAGGAGTGGGTGTTACATTATACCTATGTTAAAAATAACACTATGAGTACTGCAATTGTTTCAGCCACTTTGGGACTCAGTGTACTATATATATATATATATATATATATATATATATATATATGTATGTATATCTTACAGTAGGATAAATTAGCTAAAAACAAGTATTTGCAAACAATTATATATATATTGTTTGTTGTATATATATATATATATGTTGTGTATGTTATCTTCTAGTATTCAATCATAAAGTTATTTGATTAATGATTATTCATATTATTTATTAAAATAAAACACAAAGGTTGGGAGTTTGCAGAGAGTTGCAGATTCAGCTCCCTGATTTCACTTTAAATAGTGAAGGGATGACCCCAGTCACATATCGTGGATGGCCCTGTATATAGCATATTTTATATGTACAAAGCATATTCCTTGAAAGTCAGATCATTGATAGAACTATTATATGGGGCCAGCTAAGCCTTTCTTGCAGAAAATACAGGGAGTTTAATCCACATCCGCATTAATGAAAAAACCCCAAATGCTTTGGGGCGTATTGCCTTTTGTTGCCCATTTTATATGTTAAATACTAGAAATAGAGCTATTTAATCATTGTTGATTTTACGCAGAATCAGAGCTTTGCTTTGGGATGTAGACAGGGAAAATTACTAGACAAAAATTTAGAAGAGGAAGCAAACATTCTGGCTGTTTACATTCTAAGATCCAGACATGTAAGGAGACATAAACTAAAGTCTCTGGATTTAAAATCAACAATGCTTGTTTTATTCTAATTTAACCCAGTCTGCTAAAGATTCTCCATTATTTGAACTCTAACCGGCTAACCGGCACAGCCTCCATAGTGTCCTATGTGCGGTGCACCAAGATATGATGCCCTATCCCAGCGCTGAGTATGGTAGATGGCAGCAGGGGCAGATATGTCTCTGCCTACAGTCAAGATCATGCATTCCACAGTATAAGGTCTATTCACAAAGGTATGTACTATACAACTGTCAAAGCTGCACAAAGTTACTAGTAACATTGACAGTTGAGTCAAGTTGCTCATGTAAACTTACTTGAGTTGGCCCGCAATTGGACATCTTGTATACTCACTACTCGACTGAACTGCACTAGGTCTATGAACAGCAAATCAACTTGTCTATTCGCATGAATTCAGCTTGATTGGAGTTGGAAACGGACTGTGTAAAACTTATCAGGGGGAGGCAATATGATCTATAACCATAACCATTAGCAAACTTAAATTCAATTTAAATGCAATCTCGTATATCCTGTTAGTGTTAACTGCCAGCATAGATGTTTTTTTTTATACCAGGACAAATTCACTACAAATGTCTGTAATAATTTATTATTAACTATTATTATATTATTATAAAGTGTTCTTAAATTGCACATTTTAATATTTACAGGACAAGGTACTCCACGACAGAATACAAAAACTGGACACCACGTTTTAATTACTGCCTTAGAAATAGGATAGACATTCTTTTGGATAAAAGAGTTGCCCTAGGGCCGAATTGACTTTGGGATGCCTGTCCATTCATGCCGGAAGATGACAGCCAAAGAGTTTAGCTTTGCACATTTAATCAGTACATCTGGAATGTGACCGTAATTAAATTCGGAGGAGATCTGGGATGATAATTTTCGTAAATGTTACCAATGTTTTTGCAGTTGTACCCTTGTAAATAAAAGTATACAATTGTAAACTATGTGCAATAAAGATAATAAGTAAAAAAATAAGCAAAACAGAATGGGAAGGAGACCTCACAATTATGGGACAGGAAGTTCTTGCTTCTATGCTCCTAATCCAAAATCAGTAGCCAGAGGGAAAACAGAATGTGTAACAGCTGTGCCGCAGTGGTCACTTTAAAAGAAGAAGGAGTTGGACAGGGGTCCAAAGATGTGCAGTTGACCCTTTAGCCCTTTTTCTTTTGAAAGAGAGAAGAATCTAATTTCAATTCCGGGAAGATACACGAGAAACTATTGAGAAATGGAAATACAATCCAACTGGGGTTTAATCATTAAGACCAGATTTTTCAGATGAGTTTGCATACGAGTTGCAAATTCGACTCAAAAGTGGCAGGTTCTTCATGCAATAATTGATGTGCTGGCCCTGCATAATGCATGGTCTAATGGGGGACATGACATTTCTTGTCATTATAAGTTTTCATTTTCATTTGAATTTGAGGAAACCACTTGAAGCATTCATTGGGTTGAGTTTTTTCAATATTTGTGTTTGATTTGTTCATTGCAAACAGTGGAAAGTCTGTGAATTTTGACAATAAACCCGATTTGTAATGGGGGGGTTGAACAATTTTGACTACAACTTTACTAACTGTGAGAGTAATACCCAAAACTTTTTTTATAATGGCATACAGCAATGTATGCCATTATAAGACACTTGCATACTCAAGACACTTAAAATAATGACTTTTGGGGTATTTTGGGTAACTCATCTACTTTAGTGACAATTATAGCAAAATCACATAAGCACGGCCCACTTTTTGTTTTTTTTATATATTATTCATGCTAAATGTTGGACTATACATCTAAAAGTGGCTTCAAAGGAAAGCCCTATCTGTCCTTGAAGAAGTCATGTATAATTTGTATGAGTACATTAAAAATGAAATAGGGAAATCATAGCTAAACAAGCATATCATAAAAACACGAAGTACCTTCAGTAAAGAAGGGGTTAAAAAAAAGCCTTACTTACCCGATCTTCCGCTCTGCAGTGTGCGGCCACTGGCTGGATATGCCCAGCTGCATGCTACATAAGCATAAAAACGTTATGTCTGTTCTGACAGATGCAGCTGTTGTTGGCCACACTTTTGTCATTTGGCGGCCGGTGGCCTTAAAGTGGCAGGGCTGCCTCATCATCCCCAGTCCAGCTCTGTACATTATGTAGTTTTTCAAGGACAGATTAGGATTATTGTATGTATAGTCCATCACTTTGTACAAATAATATATTGATATATTAAAAATAGTGATTTTTTAAAACAAAACAAACGCTTTTATATTTGATTTTATTTACAGGTTAAGTGCCACTGCTGAAAAAAAATCCTTCAAGTAAACTCATACCCACATCAAGTGTAAAAAAAGTTGTACAACAGGGACAGTTGGAATGATATGGCAAACTAAATTTTCCACATATAACAACCATTTGATCTGTAAAACATGTTTCCTGGGAAGCAAGAAATCTGTATATCAAACTTCAGAATGGGGTAAAAAGTTCAAGAACATTTCCTCTAAATCCCATTTAGAGGAAAAAACGATTCAGGTTGGCTAGATACTCCTACACCCTTAGCATATGCCAGAAACACTTGTGAATATCTTAAACAAAATAAAACATTTCATTAAATATTAACAATAGCTCTTTAGTTCTACGTAAGGTCCATCAGAAAATATACAGGATGTACTTTACATATGGTGGAAATTAGTTCGCAACAGGAGGTTGCATACGTTAAAGAGACATTGAACATGGAGAATAACTAGCTCTGGGGGACAGCAAATGTATTTTTAAGTTAGAAATAGATATTTTTTAAAATGTGGTTTATCTATTGAGATACACTGTTTTTGCTACAGCCTCTTATGAGATCAGGCAATTTCATATTTAAAGCTTATTGAAACTTCAATATCACTGCTATTATTTTACCCAACGATATAAAACACACGAATTTGATGCTTATTCAAATGAAACACATGCAAACAATATTCAAGAAATGATGAACAATATAATAATTCTAGGAAAGTCTGGAGATTGCTTGCTAGTATGATAAAATGCAAAGGTGTGGTGCTTAATGGCACCATTGTTGGTCTGCAAACACCCCATGCAAGAAAAAGAGAACAGATAATAAATGATGCTCAGGACACTCTTTATGTTTCTTAGCATATTTAATAAATTCATCCTTTAGCATTCGACAGGCTCACTCTTTCTGGATTTCAGGTTCCTTGTGAATCACTAAATGCTACCTTCTAGCTGTGCAACAGTTATTATAAGAATAAAACAGGTTTGCCAAAAAGTGTTGTGTGGTTTGGTAAAACATATAGTACAACGTGTGTGTGTTTGAATGAAGTACATGCGACGCTGCAAATGGTTTTCGTTGGTCTGACATATCAATGATTAACCCCTTAATGACAAAGCCCGTACATGTACGGGCTCAAAATGCATTGTTTTCAATGGGTTCAGGGACTGCCCATTGTCCTTAAGGGGTTAAGGTTTGATGCTGGCAGCCTACAATGTATTCTCAACACTTTCTATTGAAGGTAATCTAATTTTGGCTTCAGTCTGTACTGAGATTGTTCCTGCGTCTGCCTCTATTCTGGAATTCTGTTTAAAAGCCTTATGTGATGTCTATCTCAGCAGTAAATGTGGTCTGGTATGTAGCTGCTCTATTATGTTGGCTGGCGTGTTATTGTCTGTTAGCACATGAGATATTGCCCCTATGATCTTAAGAATTGTGCGTATTCCTCTACAATTTGATTTTGTTACACAGGAATTAATATTTATTGATGTCAATTTAGTGTCATTCATAGGAATGCCTAATTGTCATGCGACACATAATTAGAATGTTGCCATAGAAATTGAAAACTGGGAAAAATAAATCTTTTTAAAGTTTGTGTTGTGATTGAAGGGTCCAAGAAAAGAATACAGAGAGGGGTCTGCTAAGGGTGACTTGATAAACAAACTAGAGTGCAATTAATGTTTTGTGTCAGTTACTCTGTAACAGCGCTACACAATATTAATTTGAAAGCTAATTTTTATTGATTGGAATAACAAATGCGTCACACAAATGAAAAATAAGAAAACCTTTCGAAATCAGGTTACTTGAATGCTAGGACAGGCATTGTTGAATAGGGACATCTGCGCCCAGGTTATTTAAGGTCACATTGTCTTTTGTCTGCCTTGAGGAACTGTAATCGTTTCAGAATGTTTTGGCATATTGTTCTTATTTTCTTACTTTCTGAACTCAATGATTTGTTTTCTCTCTGTGTCTGTGGTTTTCACATTATATCGAGTATTGTATGGTGAACCAAAGCTCTGTTGGTTAATAAACTAAAACAGCTACAGACTTGTAATGGTCTAGCATTGCAGTAGGATATATTAAGATGTAGTCCAGAATACTAAACTAAAATCTGTAAATCTAAAGGGCAATGCTGACCACCAGGTCTGGACCAGAGACATTTGGCAAATGCCCTCCAGTGGCAGTCCTTCAGTGTGTGTCCACTCACCGGATACAATCCGCCACAGCTTGCGAATGTGTAATATACAGTGATGTATCCTGGCGGCAGGTCCAGGGTGGGCAGCTACAAAACAGGGGGGTATATTGCCTAAGGTGATGAACCACACAGGTGTCTCGCTGCACAATGGAGAACTTTGAGCTAGGGCAGCCCCATAGGTAAATACATCACTGGTAATGTATGTTATTTACCAGCCACTGGCCTTAAATTGCCAGAGTTGTTTTTCTTCCCAAAATCTTTTGGACCCAGTGCATCACCCTGTCCCTACAACAATTTCTTGTTACAATAGCATGCGTGACCCTCGTCGCTCTATGTTGCCTCTCTTTCATATGTTTCTTAAGATTCCATTGGAAACAATATGGCAACGGGCCGTTGCCATCTGTGTTGCCCTAGCCTTCTCTGTGTTAAACATTGTAAGCAAATAATAGATTTTTTTTATCTGCTAATCATGCCTAGGACTTTTACGCCATAAATTGGATCCATGTAATTCCTATGCAGCTTTTATTTGCGAATGTGTGATGAGTGTAGCTGGATAGAGTTTTGGGTCCCTATCTTCTTGGGCCATTTGTCTGAGGTCTTCCCTGGGTCAGCTCGGTACAACCTGTATGCTCACAGTAAAATATACTTCTGTTTTTGTAACTTTGAACCAACTTTAATACAAAACTGCAAGTTGACCTCAGTTGTGTTTGTTTCCTACTTGCGTGGTTTCTGATACCTAAGATCCTGCTTCTGTGTTGTGTCCATGTTGTTCCTGATTTACTGGAATCCTGACTATTGCCAGGGATTTAAATCAGCTCTGGCATTTTAAGACTGGCAGAAGATAAATTAAAAGTATATGCTGCTCGTTTAGCCCAGAGTGGTTTTATATACTTACCTTAAGACGTCCTTTGAAGGACCTTTATAAATAATATTTGCTAGAAATTCTTCCTGTAGTAGTTTCCCAGATGTGTTCTTTTTATAGGAAAGCAGGACAAGTGCAGCAGTATGTATTGGACAGAAGATGGCACTGTGACATTTCATTTATAAACATGTTTGTTGCTAATGTTATCTATACAATGTTGAGGGTACTGTGGCCTTTCACAATACAAGGTAGAAAATGTCATATATTTAATGTAAAATGCCATAAAATAAATAGTGCATTTAACTGTGTATATGACATTCTGTGTTATTGTAAAATACTTAGTTCATGAGCTCATAACTGTGGCACCATAAAATAAAACTTTTTTTGTGGTCATTTGTAAAAAGACCCATAGTGCTAGAATACATTTTATTCCATATTTGTATGTATTTTTAAACTACAGGAAGAGAGACATTATTCTGTATACGTACAAGTCTGTACATTATAGACTTTAGAGTGTAAACTCGTTTGAGCAGGACCCACTTTTTTCTAATAGTTCAGTTATGCATTACTTGTTATGTTCTGTTTACCCATTGTACAACACTGCAGAATATGATGGCAGTATATAAAAACAATAAATAATAATAATATTATTTAAATAATGACAAATCAAAGTTGTCACTAGTCTTTATACAAAATTTGTCAGGCAACAAATTTCCCACAGGTAATAGAATCCTGTCCTAAATGTGGCTAACGGATGCTCAGTGGGTAATTGAGACACAATGTGACAGCAAATGGCAGTGACAGCTGGTCCATCATGTTGGAAAAGAAGAGCCTGTCCGATCAGCACTTTCACGGGTTTCTGCAGCTAGTTTAGAGAAACAACGTATATCTATCTTAAAATGTCTCTGGAAAAACATGGAAACAACTGAAGAACACTGACTCCTGATTAGTTTGTATAATTCTACAGTTCAGTGGATCAGCCAAGTTTGAAAATCCAAAACCACACAACTACGAAGATTGCATGACGGAGCAAGCATTTCTTTGGCTTAGCAATGGGAGTGATGTTTTCAAGTCAATCCGGCAAGACCAAAAGGACAAAAGGTCAGAAAATCAAACCATTATACAATAATGAAGCGCCAGAGACAAATCAATCTACCTGTGTCAATTTCAACTTTGTTCTGAAGAACATAGCAGAAATACCAAGCTTCATTTGGCACATGACAGAGGTTCAAAAACTCAATCTATCACAGAACAAGCTAGTCAGACTTCCTCCAGCGCTGGGAAAGCTTGAGCAAATAGTGGTGTTAAACTTATGTGGTAATAACATTGTTTACTTACCTAGAGAAATTGGACTCTTGAAGAATCTCAAGGTCTTATTTGTTAATTCAAATTACTTGTGTGATGTCCCAGAGGAGCTGAGTTCATGCAGAAAGCTGGAAGTTCTTAGTTTGTCACATAATTGCATTTCGGGACTTCCCTGGTCCTACTGTGACTTAGCTAACCTTAGGAAATTAAATCTGAGTAATAACTGGATAGTGAACATCCCTGCATGTATATTTCAAATGAATAACCTGGATTTTCTGCATTTGGGATCCAACAAGATTGAAAATATTGCGGACAGCATTAAAAATTTGGAATGTTTGAAGATATTCATTGTTGAGAATAACAATATACGTGTGTTACCTAAATCCATTTGCTCATTGACTTCTCTTGAGCTACTGAATGCTGACTTTAATTCCATACAGACGCTTCCAGACGATCTGTTTCTGTTAAGAAAGTTGACAAGAATTGCATGGAATCCAATGGACAAAGGTTTTCATATTATAAATAATCCCTTAAGTAACCCACTATCTGAGATTGCAGAAAGTGGGCTAGGTATGTTATTTAACTACCTAAAAGATAACAAATAGGATGGCATGATTAGTAGATTTTCTGAGATCTATGGTTTATTTCCAAATTACTAAAATTGGTTATGTTACATGGATTTGCATGGTACAAGCCTTTCAGACTATTTTAATTGTATCTTCTGTTTCCTGGATATAGTTTCAAGAATGTACTTTCTATATGTACCGCATTTGGAAATGCTCTGAAAAATACCCTCAAACAAAGGTCTGACGATAAGACTAAGATCCAGATCCTTAGTCTGGGATGCATTGGTAATTCGCGGGGGGGGGCAGGGGCATATTTGGGGGGGAAGTGGCATATAGGGGGTATAAGGCATATCTGGGGGCAAAGTGGCAAGCCGGGGGGCAGATGTGCATAACTGGGGAGGGCAGGTTGGCAACTAAAAGGAAATAAAAAACAAGAAATGCATGTTTCTCAATCATAGTTTTTATGACATATGAAAAAATAGTTTACATGTGAATTAATATTTACCAGTGAAACATTTTTTTCTGATAGATTAGTCTTCTTATATTCAGCCTTTTTAATTTTTTTCCTAAATTAATATTCAAAGTTTGTGGAGTTGTCTTCTGATCAAGGATGTCTTATAATCAAGCAAATGCGGTGTTTTCTATTTCCCATGATGTTTCTTTAGTTGATGGACGTTCATTTATTGCTAGCTTTTAAAATAAAGCTATTTATTTATATGGATTCTGACTGATATGTTCATAAATCCACTGTGTACTGTGCTCATAAAGAGCCACATCTGTTTAATATAATACACTGATTAGCATTTGTATATTTTTTTGAGTAGAAAGTACCAAGGTCAGGGGTGGCTAAAAACTTAATGGGACCTAAAGGGAAAATATTGGGGCCCATCGTTAACATAAGTATTTAAGAGAATAATTAGGAAAAATATATATAATCACATTCACATATTTTCTTCATTTTTACTGCCTCTCTATAAAAAAATGTTATGTAAAGTATATGTACTATAATATAAAATCGGAACTAGAGAGGTTTCTCTCAGTGGAGTGGAAGTTATCTTACTTTCAGGCAATTCTGAAGGCTCTACAACTAAATTAAAAATCACCCCATGCTGAAAGAACTTGGAGGCCCCCTCGACCACTCACTCTTCCACTCCTTCTATGAGGCTGGGGGCAGTGTTAGTCACACATAGGGGTGAGGCTTGCCCCAAATTACCTTAAAACCCTAGCAGGGTGTTAACATGACCAATGGTAGATCTTGGCTGGGTGATGCCTCCCCTCACTATTTACCTCCACGGCTGCGTCCTGTATGATGAGTGCTGGAATATTACGTCCTATCCCGGCGTGCTGCATTTTAAAGAGCTGTGTGAAATAAAACCATTCTGGCGTTTTCGTCCGGTGGGCACAGTGTTACATAGTGCTTATGGGACTGTTGCAGGCGAGATCTCTAATCTCCCCAACCAGCCTATGGAGCAGTGGCATGCCCAATAGGGCAATCTGCCCCCTGATTATGCTATCCGTGGAACTGCCTTCCTATGGCAGAATATGTCAATGGGCATGGCCAAACATTAATCCCTTGTACAGGAAGTTTGGTCTGATTTCTGGCTCCTCTTGGTAACCTTCAGAAAGTCCACGGGTATGCACACAACATATTGTATACAAATAATTTCATGAATTTTCTCTTCCATTGAGATCTTTAAAAATCAATTTTACACTAGGACAAAAATCTACCAGTCATGTAGAATAAAATAAAATATCTTACAAGTATTTTCAGTACATTTATTGTTTCCCTTATTCTTTTCCTTTTATTTTTACTGAATATGATTTTGGCACTTGTCAAGCTAATGCTGTACCATGTTGAATGAAACACATATCAATAAATTACAATCTGGGGTCTCAGCATCTTAAATATGTCTCCTTGCTAATGTTAGAGATAAGAAGTGCAAAAGGCTGGGAGAGTTTATGTAAATAATAAAGGTCTTCATCCCTAAAAAAAAGTAAAGAAAAAAAATATAAATCAGGTAAAGTTAAAAATAAAAAGCACAGATAGGAAATACAATAATAGCGGAATATATTGTCATATTAAAATATCTCAGTGTAGATACTGAATGAATCATCTCTCTTGGAGAGGAAACAATGAGTTTTCAAAATATTGTACTGTTTTTTTTATAACAGTTCTAGGTTTTACATAATGTAATGTTTGAGTCGCATATGGGTCATACGTGTATGTTCTAGTTCTGTTGTCTTTACCCAATCCACTAGACCAGAGGTTTCCAACCTAGTTCTCAAGGCACACCAACAGTACTTGTTTTTTGAATATCCCTTTTAGAATAGAATAAGGTAATTACTAAATCCCGCTATAGTGTGCCTTGAGGTTAGCAAACCTCAAACAAGCTTTCAATACAGAAGGCTTTGTCTTCTTAAACCATCTATTTCTTGTTTAGGGGTCTCACGCGGATTATTTTGAAGGACACATAACACTTTCTTCCAAACTATGTATGTAGTATATATATATATATATATATATATATATATATATATATATATATATGTTTCCTCCTTTGTGATGCTTTGTCATCTTCAGTTGTTTGTTTGTGGGTCTTTCTGCCTTAAGTTTTGTCTGCAGTATGTGAAATGCATGCTTGGTCGAGTTGAGATCAGGTGATTGATTTGGTAATTGCAGAATATTCCACTTCTTTGCCTTAAAATACTTCTGGGTTGCTTTTGCTTTGGATCATTGTCGATCTGTAAAGTAAAGTGCCATCCAATCAACTTAGCCGAATTAGACTGAATCTGAGCAGACAATATATCTCTATACATTTCAGAATTCATCTGGCACATCATCAATAAACACTAGGGACTCAGTGCCATTGGAAGCAATGCATACCCATGCCATCACACTGCCTCCACTGGCAAAGTGAAATCTGGCCTTTCAATGAGCCTTGGGGCTTATGAATGGTTTTGTGTTGCAGAGCTCCCCAGTGGGTTCTTTTTTTTGTCAGAAGGTACCACATTGTTGTTTTGGCCGCTCCTAATGTTCCTGCTATTTCTTTGATGGGTTATGTCTTTTTTTGCAGCCTAAGGTTGGCCTGCCTCCCTTGCATGGAGAGCTCTTTTGACCATATGTTGTGGGTTCATAGCAACAGTTTCCAAATGTGAAAGCCACACCTCAAATCATTCTCAGAGTTTTTACCTACTTAATTGATGAAGAAATAACAAAGGAATAGCCCACACCAGCCAATGAAACAGCTTTTGAGTCAATTGCATACCTGGAAACTTCTCGGCTCCGGCTACCCGGAGCCTTCCCTTGCGGGACGCAGCCAGGACTGCACACTGATGTTGGTGGGTGGTCCCGCTGACATCGCTGGGCGGTCTCGCTGACGTCAGGGGAGTTCCTGCTGACGGCAGCGGGAAACACCCCCATTTGAAGGAAAAAATGGGCGGGGAAACGGAGGAGCTGCGCTCACCCCGGCAATCTCCGGGTCAAACCCGGAGTTCCCAGGTATGGTCAATTGTTCAATTACCTTTGGTACTAAAGGACTAAAGGGTACTCCTGATGATGTCATGATAGGGTTACATTTTTATCTGTAGTTTTTTCACAATTTTGTAAAAATAAATAATATTACTACTGCAGGAATGGAGATAAAACTGTGCCAATCTATTATTTCCATTCTTCAGCAATTTCTGCATTGTTTCAAGAAATGTATCTCATCTAAACCCTTGATAACCGATGTGTTTTTAAACACACTTTTAGAAATACTCGTCTCTTTTAAAAGTGTAACCATAAACCGAAAGATAGGAATAAAAATATAAGATTTGCTTTATAACTATAAAACTTCTAGCTTATGAATTTAAGTGATTTAATTTATAAGAATTAATTTTTTCAGGGTTTTATGGAACCAATTTTCTTTTATTGCAACCTTTAAGGAATATTTATACCTATGGTTCTGGGTAAAATGCCCTTAGAATATATATTTTTATGTCAGCTGCTAAGGTTAAATTCAATTGACTATATGACATTGTACTAGGAGAAGGAATTGATGCAGGCATAGCAAGCCTCTTATTTTTTTTTATTCACATATTTTATTCCTTGTTCTTTCTCTTTTGGTTAAGTCTCAATTTCCCTTCTCATATAGGCGAGTGTATACAAGCTGAGATTGATTTTTTTGTGTAAATGTGAGTTGAGTTGAAACATTTTCTATTTGTAATTTTGTAAAAGAAGATCTATCCGGTGAATACACCTCCTCTTAGTCTCATCTAACCTCAATATAATCAACTTGCTAAGAGTCTGGTAGTAATCATATTCCCAAAATAACACTAAGTAGTAATTAAAAAATATCATGGATGGTTAAACCACAACTTTCTATGGTGATTAAGGTGTATAAACCTTGGTGCAATAGGAGATTCGTAAACTTATTTGTGTTGCGTTTTATAAGCTTCAGCAGTGTCCCCAAATATTTAAATCAGGCCAATTGCCTCCGTTCTATCATTCTTCTTAGGAAATAGCTATTTAAGCAATTCGAAGTAATAGGCAAAACATTGTAATTTTTTTACAAGTTCCCTTATGAGATGAATAGATTTTTATTCATGTTATGTTGAAGGTTTTGAATGGGATATCCTCTGAACACAATTAAGAGAATTTACAGATGACAAACGCTGAATACAAATTATCTCACATTTTTTTAAATCCTCAGATATTAATGACAATTATTTTGACGAGATACTTTCATGGCAGACAGTGTCATATGTGCTCACAATATTTTGTGGCTAGATGAAATGATTTTGTGCTTTTACCTTCCACTTAACATCTGAGCAGTCATTGAATATTTATCACAAAGAGCGTAGGGATGAATAAATATTACTATAAGCAAGATACATTTTTTAATGGCTGCAGTTCTATGACAAATGCTGCACTTCGAAAATAAGAAAGAATTTTTCAAAAGGGCGAAAGAGCACATTTTTGTTCCTCATGGAAGTACCGTAAGAACTATGACTAGAGAACACATGGTATCAACTCATAAATATTCATTGTTTGTCTTGCAGAGGGTTTAATCCATTTCATATTTACTATGATAGCATAAAACAAGGAGATACTATCCTGAAGTTATCAGGTCAAGGACTGTGTGTTTGCCGGGGAAGAAACTTAACTAAGGATAATGGTTCCCATATGAATTTATTTAATAGAAGAGAAAACATTTGAAAATGTATTTATTCTACCGGGTACATTTCCCTAGTTAGAGAAGGTAAATGGCAATTCTCCAACCTGTTTGGTAGTCATTCCACTTAGACATCCAACATTCAAGTTTTCTTTCAGGAAGACACACTGCTGTAAATTGCGTCCATTCTCTTTGCCAGGTAGAACAGAATTATTCCAGTGTGATTTATCATTACACAGTTTATATTCTTTGATAAAATGCTTGGAAAATATATGGAGATTGCCTTAGCTGCTCATCCTGAGACATTTAGAAATATGGCTTTGATACTCTTAACTCTTTACATAAATCAGTTACAAAGGGCTCATTGTCTTATATTTTAAATGGTAACTGATTCTTATTGGAATATTCTTATAAGGAGTCATGTGCATTTGCTTCTTGACCAGAACGTGTCTAACCCCGCAATTAAAATAGGGAAATACAGAAAAATGAATCTGGAGCACAAACATGAGCCTCCTTGCCCTAGCTACAAAGCCTACCAGCAGTAGAAGTAAATGGATCTAGTAAAATTATTTACACCTTTAAATTTCATAATATCAGAAAAGGGGGAACCAGAAAAAAGACATACATGCTTTACATCCACAGATGCCGCGGCCAGCTAAAATCGGCAATCGCTTCCTAAGCATAATCGGTGTTGCTGACATGCCTCGATATCGAGATATGTAGCAACACAACCCCCCTCCCTCGACCGCCTTGTGATTGCTCCGAAGAGCAACCACAAGCGCCTTTAAGTGAATGGCATTGCCGCCACTCACAAGATGGCGTCGCAAACTGAACAATGAACGAGTTCACAGGGGGTCTATCCAGACACTCTTGAGAACTCGTGAGCTCCTCCTGTAGGTTGAATGCAGGTTATTGCATTTAACCATGCAAGGTCCATGGACCCCAGCTGACTAATCACAGTGTGATTAGGAAAAAACAAAATAACAAAAAATTTAAAAATAAATCACGGAAAAAGTGCAAATATATATATATATATATAAAGTTTTTTTTATGTGCAAGTCCTACATTTAGCGCTATATCTTCACATTATAATCTTCACATGCCCATAGGGTGCCTAGTTTAAAAAAAATGTATGATTCGATGGGGTAAATTTAATTGGCCGGCTTCAAAGACGTCCCAAATATGGGACGTGTGCACAGAGTGACCAGATGTCTAAATGGCAAAAAAATACACACCTCACAAAGGTGGCCTTTTACCTCCCAAATAACATGGGGGTATCACTGTACTCAGGAGATTATGCTGAACACATATTGGGGTGTTGTTTTGCAGTGACATATACAAAACATTTTTACTACCATAAAGTTTGATAAAGGCTGATGGTAGAATTAGTGCATGGAAAGGGTTAAAATACCAGCTTTTCAAACACCTTGGGGTGTCTAGTTTTCAAAAATATATGGTTTGATGGGGTAAATTGCATTACCGATAATAACACATCTGGCATAATTACCAGATTTGAGGAATAAACGGTTTTAAAATTAACAAAAAAATCACCATATTTTATCATTTTTCTTAAATAGTAAATTAGATTATATGATAAAAATAATGGTATCTAAAGAAAGCCCTGCTTGTCCCAAAAAACCCCAATATATATATAATATGTGTGGGTGCACAAAATGAGAAAGAAGAAAATTATATCTAAACAGCAACACTGAAAAATGTTAAAAGAGCCTTTGTCCCAAAATGTACTTTGAGTAAGAAACAGTCTTGTCATTAAGGGGTTAAGGGAGGGACCTTAAAATGGCTATTGGTTTTCTAAATTTCTGTTTATATATATATAACATATGCTGACTAACTGCATAATAGATACCAAAAATTGTGTATTAGGTAAAATACTGTTTTACCATTCCACTAATGTGTATTTCTTATTTGAAAGTACATTTTTCTTTAAAATAGCACCAAACTTTTAGGGTGCGGCCTATAATCAGGTGCAGCCTATATTCCAGCCAATATGGGATTTATTACATTCATTATACCCAATATATGTATCATTTCAGTATCATTTTTTATCTGTTCAGTATCATATATTACAGTGATGACCAACACATTGGTAGAAGCCCATAGTCAGATGCTGGTATAGAAACTATATTTGTTTGTAGTCTCAATAGCTATCTTATTAAGATATTTTCACTTCACATCCAGGCCCTTGTTTTCTAGTCAGCACAACTAATATTAAAAAATATATATTTAGATAAAATCTGTAAGAAAGTAAGTTTAAGTTTCTGTAGCAAATTACGTATAAAAGTTTTCTGAAATGCTATATACAGAAATTAATTAGGGGAAACGAAACTTTTACTTTCCATATTCTGCAACCTTTATTTAGAAACAGTGACACAGAGATATGATATTGCCATTGTAACATTACTGTCTTTCTTCATGGAAAAAGGAAGCATTAAAAATGAATTCTCTCTTAATTATTTATTCTTGTTCACTGAAAAGTTCTACTTGCTTGTATATATATATATATATATGTTTAATTATTTCTGATATTATAAATGTTTGTATGTATACATTTATACATTTATATATATATCTAGTAAAGTGAATGATTAATTCTGCCTCACTCTATTTTAGCATATGTGTGTATGTGTATGCTAGCAAATGTGTGTGTGTTAGCATATGTATCTGGGTATTAGTGTGTGTCTCGGTATGTAACTGTGTGAGTGTTTGGGTGTGTCTTAGCATGAGTGTCTAGGTGTATGTGTTAGTATGAGTCTCTTTATGTATGTGTATGTATATATATATATATATATATATATATCTAGATAGAATTCCATTTTGTGCTTGAAATTTTGAAATATTTTGACTTTCTCTGGGAAAATGTTTTCCTAATGGATTATGTGTTCATTAATTACCTATGTTCATTAAGGCAGAAACATGGTCTCCGGCATTTCTCCTAGCTTACTGAGCATGCAAGATATGATAATATGCAGCTATGGTAAACCAGATAGAACAGCGGGACATGGAAACATCTATCTGTGTTTTATATACATATACATAAACACCAGGGGTAATTAATACAAAAAAAAGGTAGACACTCTACATAAAATAAACCATACAGAGCACATTAAAATTGAAAAACTGAACCGAGCAAGATGATATGTCATATGTTACCAGAAGCAAATATAAAGTATAGTTACAAATTACTGAGGATATACAAATAATACGTCCGGGAATATAAAAATGTTCACACCGGTTAATTTAAAGTTCTACTGATTAGGCTGTAGACAAGCTCACTGTGCCAGTAGGTCTTGATGTAAATGATTGCACTTTCACGTGAAAGAGATATATAAAGCAATATCCAAACTAATGAAGGGAATATCTAGTGTGTTCCCAGCTGGTTGGGGGATTCACAGTGTGTTCTAGGCACTCAGCATGTCTTATCAAAGATACCTTTAAATTAGGAGATGAGATATTTAGTATTTCTTGGAAGCATTATTATAACTTTGTGTAATCCTTCACCTGTTCTAGGTCTAATACTCAACACTAATTGCATATGCTTCTTATAATATATAATTGTAGGCCACCTAGATGCATCACTTTGTCGTTTTTTTGTACCAGAATGTGTGTGGGTGTAAAATTATTGCTAAGATAACAATGAAGATAACATAGAACAGTGTCAGTTGGTTTTGGAAAAAAAACCTCTACTGGAGCTTATAAGTGAATAAGATATTGTTAGTTGGAAGATAACAAAATAAGCAAACAGTGAAATGTCATTTATTAGAAAAAGATATAGGGATCACCTTGATGAACGTTCACCTGTTCGGATACTACTTGCCTGAAGTAAGCAAGTAAGTAAGTAAGTAATGGAGAACTGACTATTAATAAAATAGACATCTATGAGTCTTATAAACAGACGCAGGTCACTAATCATACTAACTAAAAATAAATATGACTACATCAGTATCCTATAACACAGTGTAAAAATTGATTTGCAAAAATGACATAAAAATCAGCACTATCCACCATTTATAATCTCTGATATTGCCCCAATCTGCTGCGATGTTGTCAGGGACACCATCAGGGTGTACGACTGCCATACCTGTTTGGCCCCAGAGAAGCCCCCAGCGATAGTAGAGACATTGATGGAAAGGAAGCCCCATTGGGCCACCTAGCACTGGCCTACTCCCTCCTAAGACAACAAAGGTAGGTTGTGTGTGTGCAAATTATATATATATATATCTCTATATATATATCTCTATATATCTATATATATAATAATATATATATATATATATATATATATTGCCTTCGACTTTATGTATTTCAATGATATGATTCTTATTTTAACAGTTTTATACTGGCTGGCAGAATATACAGTATATAATTACACTTTTATGGCCACAACACCAAAAGTAATTGCACAATTATTAATCTTACAAATTATTGTAATCTGGAGCACTATTATATCAACTGACATAATTATTACATCGTGAAAAATATATGTTTGGATTAAAAGCCATCCCTATGAAAATGACTGTAATAAATAAATCAATGTAACCTCTAATTCTGTGGCATATAATTTACTGTAGGTCTCTTTGTTCTGTTACATTCTGAGCATTGGCATAGAATTTTTTTAAACTGTCTCTATTATACCGTGTTTTAACCTCTCTGCATCTTACTCTAAAATCTTTGACCACATTTTTCGGTTTAGTTGGGGAGTTGAATCTGACACTATACATTTTCCACCACAGTTTGCACCAATTCAATCTTAAACTGGTCATTAAATTGACCCCCCCTATCAGTCTTGAAAACAAACTATGCCAGTCTTAAAGGTGCTGTTCCACTTACACTGCTGCGTTTAGCACTTTCGTAGCTAAATGCAGCATTATAAATACTATTCCTAGTAAGGAGGTCTAAAAATAAAAATTGTGTCAGTGAACATCACTGATAGTCTGATCTTATATTTAAGAACATGGCTTGACTCCAGGAACGACATTTCAACCTGCCTTAATGATTCATACATATACATTTCAATAACTATGGAACCAACTATAATTATTTTGATGAACATGATATTCCATTGTATTAAATTTAAACCAATGGTTGCACATTCTACTATTTGCAGGTGCACCACTAGTTTTATTTACTTATTTTTCTACTTAGCCTATTTAAAATGCCACCTCTATACGCTAGACGACTAGGTGCATCTCCAAAACTGCAGCTCTTGTGGGATGTTCCCAGTGGGCAACAATGAACCTGGTGACATTGAACATGGACGGCCAAGGCTCATTGATGCACGTGTAGAGGGGGAAGGCTGGCCCATGTGGTCAAATCCAACAGATGAGCTACTGTAGATCAAATTGCGGAAAAATATAATGCTGGTTTTAATAGAAATGTGTCAGAACACACAGTACTGTGTGCAATATATGCAACAAACACACAGTTTGTTGCATATGGGGCTGCGTAGCCGCAGACCAGGCAGAGTATCCACGCTGACCCCTGTCCATTACTGCAAGTGCCTACAATGGCCATGTGAGCATAAGAACTGAACCACGAAGCAATGGAAGAAGGTGACTTCATCGGATGAATCAGGTTTTCTTTCACAGCATGTGGATGGCTGAGTGCGTCGCTTACCTGGAGAACACATGGCACCAGGATGCTTCCATGGAGGCCCCACTGTGCGACGTACAAGACTAAAAGGACCATCTGCTAACGTCTTGGTGCCAGATACAACAGCACACTTTCAGAGGTTGATGCCTCAAAGCGAGACCTACACAATATTAGGCAGGTGGTCATAATATTATGGCTGATCTGTTTATATACACACATATATAGTCAGGAGTGTAACTAAAAATCATCATACAGGGATACACATCCATGCTCAACCCCCCCCCCACTTACCTATCCCCACACCTGCAGCTTTCCCTCTGGCTGTTGGCTGTCTTCCCGTGCTAGTTCAAGATAGTTTATAAAGGGCCCTTCCGATCTGAATTGGTGCGGTCCAGTTCCACAGGGCCCTTTCTAAACTATTTTGAACTGATACAAAGAGACAGGAAGAAGGGGCCCCTGTAGTTACACTAGTGTATATAGTGTTACAGTCAGTGGGTATGTGCTAGTGTATGTTGGATAGCGTGTGGATGTACATAAGAGTGTGTGAGCATATGGTGCTGTGTGTGTTACTGTATTTCATTAGCGTGAGTGTGTATATCCTGATGTAGTGTTATAGCGTGTATAGCATGTAAGTGCATGAGTGTATGGTGTTAGCATGTGTGCGTGTGTGTTACTGTAAGGTGTTAGTGTTTGTGAACATATGACATTAGAATGTGTGTGTCTGTTACTGTATGATGTTAGTATATGCTTTTAGCCTGAGTGTATGTATATTAGATTTGGTGTTAGGATGTACTAAGTTTGTTGGTCAGAGTTCTAGCTATACTTATTCAACACAACTTAAAAACACAAAGCTAGGGTCAATGTTTGTATAAATAACCAATGGATATTAAAACTGGGAGACACCAAAACAGCCACGTACATTATAATGAGAGCCATTTCAGTTTATATTACCGAATCAAATGAAGCAGTAGGTGTCACTCTTGCATTAAAGTTTCAGAAAATATAGTTCTTTGCTGTAAAAGTAAATGCATTTTTCTATTTACCTACTCAACATTATGGTGCTCATTACTGAGGCTATAGCCAGGACTACGTTATACAAATCATTATGGCTTTTCTGTTCATTAACAGTAAAAATGTGCAGTATTCCCTTGCTGGGACAGCCTTTTGTACATTCCTTATAATAATATGCAAGACATAAAGAATGTTGAAAGAAATGGATAAATCATTGTCTTTATTTTGCTATGCAGTAAGTAATTCATAATTTTTCTCAATTTAGCACATACAGCTGAAGGGTACATGCTGGAAATGTCTGTTTATGCCGGATTGAATGCATATTTATAAATTAAAGGGAAATCATCACTTATTTCAAAGACAATTTAGTGAGGCATGATAATAATCGTTGATACTTACCTGTAATGAAAGCCTATTTTGTAAGCTATGCGTACTTGCGTAGTGCATAATAAGATAACGTACATATATGCATATATGTGTCCCATGCATCCAAACACATCTCAAGGATCAAAGGAAAGAGGAAATGTGATAGAATCATTTAAATACTTAAAATGACTTAAAGTATTTCAATAAAGAAGACATGTTAGAACCAGAGGTCATAATTTAAAACTAGAGTGTCAGGGGTTTAGATGTAAAGTAAAGACGTTTTAATTTACTGAGAGAGTGTTAGATAAATGGAACAGCCTCCCATCAGAAGCCTAATACAGAAAGGCAATTTAAACATACATGGCATAGGCATAAAGCTATCCTAAATTTAAGGCAAAATCAGGGACCGATTAAATGCCTTTTTGACAGAATTAGTTCAGGATAAAAGCTGTATATTTTGGGCCTTCTACCATCAATGGATAATAATAGTTGAAACAAAGCCAATATGTTAGTATTTGATTTGTTTTAACAAAATATGTCTTCAACTCTGGAACAGGGAGATCTATAAAGACCAAGGCTGACAATGCAAACATCTAGTGGGTTGGCAACCAGCAATGCCTCCCACCTGCCATTAAGACCATTGAGGGGGCTATTGTGATACTTTTATGTGCTGCCACCTGCTGGATGCACATGGGAACATATTGTTGATTTATCAACCAGCAGCCTTAAAGTTCCACGCCCAATTTTTATTCTCAGTCTGGTTCCTGCCCTCTAACATAACCATGGGCGTAGGAACACCTAAAAATCTGGGGGGGATAGCTCCCCCCCCATCAGATACCCACTTTTTCTCCTCAAATTCCCCTAGCCCACTTTCTCGTCATCTCTTTTTTTGCAAACACATACAATAATATATAACTTGAAACACTGGTAAAAATAATGTACTTTTAATACATTAAATATAGGAAAAAACAGCTAATCTTTGTAACAAAAACATTTTTTTAAATATTGAAAATTGGCCCTAGGCAAACATTTCCTTGGGCCCCGTTTCACGTTCCCTAGCATGCAATCACTCCCTCTGCTCCTACGCCAATAAAAAAATATTTTCCAGACTGACTGCAGGTTAGGGGAAGACTGTGAGAGCATTCTTCCCTCCTTCTGACCCTATCTTTTGAGAGGTCCTCTCCCCCGTAATCATCCCCAGAGTCCCTTTGTCCCCTCATTCACTAAGCCACACCTCTCTTTTACTTATTTCCTGTAGTTCAGGTATAGATCAAATAAACACATGGAAACAGCATGTGCATGTATATATCAACTGAATAATGTATGGAAACATAACATAGCAGATACCGATCAACAGAATGACACACAAACCCAGCTTTGCAGGTATAGATCAACTGGAACTCACATAAAAAATCAGCATTAAATGTATAGATAAAACTCCCTAAATTACAGGCATAGATCACAAGTTGCACACCCCAAAGGCCAGCCCATGTGTTCACATTTCCCACATAGAACTTGACCAGCACGCGGATTACACAAACAGATAGAAGTCCATAGTGAGCCAACTTTGTCCCCAAACAGCCCAGTCTGAGCCAACTTTGTTCCCAAACAGCCCAGCGTGAGCCATCTTCTTCCCATAAACCCACTGCTTGAGCCATCTTTGCCTTTTTCCTAAATCACATCCCTGATACACATATGCATTAATACAATGCTAATGCTACCCTCTCCCTACCCCCTTCTCACTATCTACCCTCTCCCTACCCCCCTCTCACTATCTACCTTCTCCCTACCCCCCTCACTATCTACCCTCTCCCTACCCCCCTTCTCACTATCTACCCTCTTCCTACCTCCCTTTGTAGTTCACTTACCGTACTCAAGTCCTGTGGTGGGAGCGCAAGGCCTCTGTCTCGCTGCTCTCCCACGGTGCGCGCGGCTTCACTGCTGAGCGCTGGCATATGACAACATATTCTGGGGCTCAGCATGAAGCACAGGCACTGAGACAGATGCCTCATGCTCTACCTACTGCAGTCAGGGAGGCGGGTGGCGGCAGGGAGCAGAGGAGACAGAAGAGCGTGGGGCGGTTGCTGAAAACGACTTCTCGGCTCCCCTCTCTCCTCCTCCTGGGTGCTGTATGGCGTTTCGATTGGGGGGTTCCTACGGCCCTGGGGGGATTTCTTCATTATCGCCCCTCCCGCATGATTTACTGGGGGGGATCTGTCCCCCTCGTCCCCTCCGGTTCCTATGCCCATGAACATAACCCCAGATGTTTAGAAATTATGCCCCTAGGTGAAAGACTTCTTTACACACTGGGGAAAAGCTTATGAGAGCTAAACACCTCCAGCGTGACCACTGGCACCTTAAATTGTGATAACAACTGAGAGGCGCCCACTGTTATTGAGTGACATGGGTGGGTGGTAAATGCTTCCTTTCTTAGAATAAACCAACATGACTAACTAACCTATCTAGGACTCCACCTAGTGCCCAAAGTCCTATCCACGTGACTATGGATAATTTTGATTGAATATATACAGATACATGTGTCTTCAGGCCTTTTTGTATTCAACTTGATATAAACTTACATGTTTATACAGTATCTCCCCAATGGAAGTTTACTCACACAAATTCCCATAAACTCCATGCCCAGCTCATTCCTCTAGGTATTCTTCAAAGCATAAGCACGATGATTTGTATTAGACATACACTGTGTATTCTGTTGGGGAAATCTAAATGAATGCACAACATTTCCTCTCTAGCACCTTTGACTGTTTTATCTCTTAGTGCATGTCAAGCAGAAGATACTCTAGCACTTTGTCAGATGTGCACAAGTTGTGGAATAAGGTTGCCGGAGAAGGAAATGGTCTGTAACTCTGTATCATGTGGATTAATGTGCCACATTATCTGGAGCAGTTCTTAATGCTGTCCATAATGTAAATGACCATCCAAATTAGATGCAAAGTGATTGAACATCAATTGATCATGTTGTGGAAGGTAGTTATTCCAATGTCGCAAACACAAAGTGTTACATTCATCAGTCAACAGAAGGTATTCCGGTCCATTGGTACACTAGTCGTTCCTTTTTTTCTTAATCTTTTTGCATGCGTTATGCTTTGAAGCTGATGAAAGCAGGCACAAAATGTAAAATAAAACAAGAAAGCAAACGCACCATAGCTGTGTGACACAGGTTAACTAGGAAAATAGATTTCTGCATGGTGGCTGTATTAAAATGTATATCTTTTACATGTCTAGTTGCTTAATCTGTTGCATTGCATGAATGGGATTTCGGATTCCTGGCTTTTTGTGGATAGGTCTTATTAAAAATTGGGTGACAGAATGGATGGATTTCACATGGAAGGCTACTAAATAGCCTCTAAAATAGAATCAATAGAGTGTAGCAACTCCACTATAGTAGTCATTGTCTCCTGGGTACGGTGCCTCGAGCTGTCACATAGATGAAGGAAAAAGAAAATCCCAAACAGGCATAAAGGTATATTGCCTGTTAGCAATGAAAGGCAGTGAGAGGCACCACCCGTGGCAGTAAAACATCAACTTCATTATTAAATGCCAACATATTAAATTAAAATCTATTCCTCCACGACACAGGACAAAAGTCAAATAATTATATAGGTACCTATGAATAAGTCTAATAATATGGATGAAACGCGTCAGTGACCACTCTATTGAGGGATTTTTGTTTTTCTTTTGTTTTTGTCATGTATCGTGGAGAAATATATATTTTTTTATTTTGAATTTTTGCATTTAGTAATAAAGCTGAAGTTTTACTGCCACAGATGGTCCCTCTTAACAACTTTCATTGCTAACAGGTAATATACCTCTATGCCTGCTTGGGATTCTCTGTTTTCTTAGCCTCCAAAATGATCAAAACTACAACCCAAAAGCAAACTTGCGATATAAGCTGCTATGAACTAATTATGGAAGTCATATTCTAGAGCGAGGATACAATATGACGATATTAGACGATATGTGATATAAGGTCATAGGTAGGATAAAGTTTAGGAGATGCACCTCTATGAAAAAAGACATTAGCTTGGCAGCCCGGTTAATCCTAGACACTGTCGGAAATAGCACAGTAGTGGTAGTGATTCACAGTACTGAACATCTGTTTTAGATAACTTAATCATAAAGAAGTTTATTAAGTGCAGTCTCTGTACAGCCAAAGAGCATTGATTTGTGAGCATGCGGAAAGACAACTTCCCGGAGATATCTAATTAAGCAGAATTAATATGTAATATTTAAAGGTTCTATTCCACCTACTCTGTAACTAAATACAGCATTGGAGACTATGTTCATAGTACTATTGATTACGCCAACATGTTGGCAGAAACAATTCTTTAATCATCTAAAATTAGGTCTCAGACATAATACTCCCAGAAACAACATAAACTGTTGTTTTCATATAAATAAATCTTTAGAGGAAAGAATAAAATGATAGATTTCATAAAATTTACATTTTGACATGGTTTAGAATGCACTTAACATTTTGGGCACGATCTAATGGCTTTGAGCTGTGGTTGATGAAAAACTCTTTGGAGAGGCATAACCCATTCCATGCCTGATGTCAGCGGATTGAAAAATGGCCTCTGACTGCACCCGTGTGTGTCACTGCTCAATGGGCTGATTACAAGGCAGATCGAAAATGGGATGTGATGTCATATTCCAACACTCAGCATTGAGGATGGTGGTGGGCAGAGAGCATAGCTTGGAGTCCTGCTCTTGGTCAGGCCTAAGGCAGCATCCAAGTAAGCTGACTGAGAAAACATGATGACATATAAAGTTTAAAATTGTATATCCATTAAAAATAATTTCCTTATCAGAATCAGGAACTATAAGGTTATCATTTCTTATTGTTTACATATTCATTTAGCGCCAATCCTTTTTGTTTTGCGATTTTACTTCCTGTAGACCTCAGCAAAAAAGATTACATTATTTGCAAATCCATTTCATTAATTTTGCTTTACTTCATTGAACAAGTTAGCAGTAAATTTATGGCCGCGGTCCAATTAAATGTTTGGTTACTGCAAAACTAGCAAGCTGTGATGTCAATTTATTGCTGGATGTGTAGTCCCAAGAGATAATAAAGAGTACTTCTATGATCATCAATCTGCAGTCATTCTTGTGCATGGGAAAGTTTATAACTGTAAATGAACATACATTTGTTAAGATCTTTACATTATAGTCTTCCAATTGGTATTACTCCAGCAAAATTATTACACTCGTGTTTCACAATATAAATTCCCTGTCTCTTTTATTTTTATTTATTTACATAAAAGTAACTATTGAATATACAGCTAGGGAAAAGGGAACATTGTATAAATTCCTGAAAACAAGTGTGGATAGTATTTTTGTAGAATGCTTTATAAAATATACATATACCCAAGTGGGGGTATTCCTTCTTTTGGCCCCATTTCCCCCATCTCTCTTTGATCCCCTGATGTTCCGCTTTGCTGTTATCTCAAAATGTTTGGTGGGTATAAGGGCATGACAGTGGTCTAAAACCCTAAAAGTTGTGCATAGATACAGTAGAAAATATGTTAATAAATCAACTGGGGAAATCATATCCCCAGTAGCATAGCTAAAGGGGGGCGGTCCACCCTAGGTGCCACTCATCAGGTGGGTGCCTATTGTGGGCCCGCAGCTTACCGCCGTGGCGCCCGTACATTGTGCAAGAAAACTCTTTTCCCACCCAGGTTCCTGCTCCCAGAGGGTGGGAAATAGAGTTTCCTCAAACACACCCGTGTTATGCTCGGCCGGTGATGCCAGTGATGCTCGGCTGGCCCCCAGAGAAAGTGAAATTACCCAGTGAAACCTTGAAGAGAGGTAAGGGGAATATGGGAGAGTGAATGAATGGAGTGACTGAGTGTTTAGGGGCAGAAATGGGACAGGCAACTGTTTGGGGGGGCAGAGGTGTCACAGGAAGGAGCAGAGGTGGCACAGGCAGGTTGCCAAAGGCGCAGAGGTGGCACAGGCATGTTGGCAAAAGGGCAGAGGCAGAACAGACAGGCTGCTCCAGGGGCAGAGTTGGCACAGGCAGGCTGCTTTAGGGGCAGAGTGGCACAGGCAGGTTGCTAAAGGCACAGAGGTGGCACAGGTAGGCTGTTTCAGGGACAGAATGGGTACAGGCTGCTTTTGGGGTAGAAGTGGCACAGGCAGGTTGCTTCAAGGGCAGAGTTGGCACAGGCTGTTTCAGGGGCAGAGTTGGAAAAGGCAGGCTGTTTCAAGGGCAGAGATGGCACAGGCTGACTGTTTCAGGGGCAGAGGTGGCACAGGCAGGCTGCTAAAGGGACAGACATGGCACAGGCAGTCTGCTAAATGGGCAGCATTGGCACAGGCGGGCTGCTTTAGGGGCAGAGTTGTAGCAAAGGTGCCACAGGCAGGCTGCTAAAGTGGGAGCGGTGGCAAAGGCAGGCTGCTTTAGGGACAGAGGCCTGCCATGTCAATGTCTGGGTCAGTGTATAGTGATGGGAGTTACGCTGTACCACCATCAATGTACACAGTGATAGGAGTCATGCAGTACCATATTTGTTCAGTAAATGTTATTTGTTTAAACAGCATTCACTTCTTTGTGGGGGGGTGCCACACACAGGATCCACCCTGGGTGCCCAATATTGTAGGTATGCCCCTGGTACCCACAAGCGACGCATGACCACATACTTATCAAACACACCCTACATGTCAAAGCAGACCATGTAGGTTGTGTACACATGTGTAAAAATATTGCAACTGTGTCATTGAGACGGCCATGTCACCTTCCATTGCTGGTCCTAGTTTCAGGAGAAATACACTAAAGTTGATGTATAGTGAAGTTTGTGAGTTGAACCTATTGTAAAATCTCTGGTATAATGCGCACCTGTGTATAATACACATACATGTGTATGATATGCACCACAGGTGCCATCAAAGCACATACAGACAATGATGGGAGCTGCAGACCAGACAAAAGTTGTCCCCCCCCAGTATCAAGAACTATAAATGATGCACCTGCTTTTAAGGACTCTTGAAAAGGGAGTAAATTGTGCTCAAGATTTTATGGTACCTGCTCCAGCCATAGTGAACCCCTAATAATAATAATAATGTACTGCATTTAGAGTATAATATATTACACACATAACGTATTGTATATCCAAATGTACACTCTTTGGCATTTATTTATTATTTCTGTGATTTTTCTCAATAATTAAAAAAATAATTTGTATAAAATTAATCCCATTACAGCAGGCAACTAATTAAAATCATGCAATTAGCAGAAAATCATGTATATTGTAAATGCAAATTACTGGTAGATTTTCAGTCAGTGTGTACCAGAGTTCTCATCATTTCCGTGTAGTAATTACATAATGACACAGCGAAAGTGTACCCATAAAAAATAGTTGCTTGAGCTTTTGTTTTATAAGATGCTGGAAAAGGACCTTAATGATAGTGAACATTTACAGTTTATTGCTCCTTGTTTGGCAAACAAATGTTTGTCCTTCGCTGGTTTCATTAAGCAAACATATTACCTGCACAAATCTGAACAATATATTAACAAAATTACCATTGAAAACCCTACTGTGATAATATTTTAATGTCTTCTGGAACATTAGATTTATCACCATGTAAATCTTCCCAATTACAGGGAATTGTGTATTAGAACCTCTGAAAGCATTGGTAATGTACGGAGGGCTAGATGATTGTGGGCCCATACCCTGCATTTGTTAGTTAGAAAAAAAAATCAGCTTCACCATTTTTTTTTATGCATACATACCTCTGTAGTATTCCTGTTTAGGAGGAACCCTCTGTCCTTTTTTCCTCCCTTGATGTTCCTGTTTTCTAGATGTTGGGTATCAGTATATCACATGGTTCTATAGCCCCCAAAGGTCGCAGTCATAGTATGAAATGTGTACAAAGGCGGCATGAAATGTATTACCTCTCCCTGTCACCCTGATAGAACATTCTATCTACTTTTGAAATGAATAAAGCGGTACACAGTGCTTCAGCTGGATCAGTGATAGCCTTCCTGTGAATGATAATTGTTTTATTCTTGTGGATTTCAGTAAAGTGCCCCAACGCTTCAGTATACCAACTGGTACAAGTATTTGACTTGTTTGATCATTTGTAAAAGGACATCACATGCTGGTTAGATACCCTGGCCAGCTCTATAGAAAGCTGTTTTACAGCAAGAAGGCTGTGTTCGATACTAGTACTAAAATAGTACATAGTAATATGATCGCACATAGTACTATTAACAGTACTTACAAAGAGCAGGCAGCCTACCTTCCCAACAGACTGAATACAATCTGTACATTATAACTAATCTTTCCAGCAAAGCACTAACCTCTTCGGTCTGTTCACGTGTGTAGGTAATCTCTAACTTCTACGTGTGCATTGTTAACGTTTTATGCAGGATTTTAAAGCGTGAGAGTGGTTAATCTTGTCGGTACCGGAAAGCAAGTCTTCATGATGGTGATGGTATATCATGAACAACGTGCCAAATTGATCGATGAGTGTGTGGCACCACGGCAGCTATGTATAGGCCTTGGGTGCTGCTACAAATATGACTTTCAATTATTTCGTGTTAGTGTTACAGTTTAGGACAAGTCTATTTCCAATGTTTATGTTAATGAGTTCCTGTTCAAATTAGCTTCAGGTGAATTAAGTGGGGAATATTAAACTGTTTAATATGTGTCATAAAGATGCTAAAGTTGTTTGATTAAAAGTATGTCTCCTATGTCATTGTTATGTCATATTTGACATTGGCTCTTCTTGTGTGTATAAAAACCCTTGAAAACCACAGTAAATCACGTCTGCTTTCCTAAGGCTATCCTAAAGCAGCTGAACCTGTAGACTTGCACCACAAAGGCTTTGGAAATCTAACCCCAGGGCCGGGAACCAGAACGTTCTTTATATCTAGTTTCCCTGGAGCCTTGTTTTGTGACGGTTAGCGTTGGCAATGTTTTCCCCATTTGATGCAATATTTGATAAAAGTCATGTATCCAAAGTTTTTGCCTTTTACTGAATCTTCAGGTATTGATACTTGGAAGGGTTGAACTTGATGGACTTTACAAAAAACAGAATATGCAAATATAAAAATGTGAGGGATATTTATTACACAGCATGTATGTTTTTAAAGACTTAGCGTTCTGCAGAACGTTTTGTTTCAGCTGTGAGATCTATGTTTGTCCCTCCTGGTGTAAAACACGTTCAAGAAGAACACCTACTACTATTACTGATGGTCCACTTCATTCAGCTGGGTCAGTATTTGTATGGTTTACTTATTTCAAAATCTTCCAGTGCATGCACAAATAGATACGTTTCACAAGAGTCAATACATAAATCAGTTTCAAATTATATGCATGAGCACACAATACTATCTCTACTATATACATAAATGTAAATTATATGCTAATATAATAGCTTGTGGTGAAATAATTTAATAAAATGCATTTTAGACTTTTTCTTTTACTTGCTATTGCATTTGGATACACATACATTCCCTAAAGCACGAGCTGTCATGAAGTCAACTCTTTACACAACAGATATGCATTTATATCTTGATAATGAAAAATAGCACTTTTCCAAGACATGCGTATTAGAATTCCCTAATGTATCATAACATTCCATCTGAAGAAGAGACTTCTGAGGTCCAAAACTAGTAAATCTTTTATATGTTTCCAAGAAAAGATATTACGATTGACTATCTGTCCCATTGTCGACAGCAGATGCCCCACTGTCTAGCAGTAGGGACCGTGGGTCAATTGGGGAAATAATAAGTTCCCCAATCCCCTAACTTGTCCAGGAAGCTTTAAAATCCTTGTAGCACAGACCTCTATTGTAGTACCCACGTGATGACTGTGCAACCCTAACAATGAGAGGTGGCTATTCAGCTAAGGCAGATGGCCACATCTAAGGCTTGACCACCCTGGATGATCACTCTCACTTCTGGGGCCAACCCCCGTTCCTCCTCACCTCTTGTCTTGTCAAGAGGTGAGGAGGGACGGGGGTTGGCCCCAGAAGTGAGAGTGATCGTCCAGGGTGGTCAGGGCCCTAGTTATGCTTTTGATTGATATGATTATTGTTTGTCACCTGTTGTTAAGTAATTGTCCCTATTTGATGGAATCTGGCTGGATGAGTCAAATTAATCTGAAAGCTTTACTTTCAAACCCAAAATTTCATAACAGTTACTATATATATCACTTTTATGAGAATTAATCAAGATTGCCCATTCATGGCATGGCTTTAGAGTAATATATGTACAACTGTAGCATGGGCCTTTAATAGTTATCACACTCAAGAATAATATGAGTCATTAAAAAACTAAATAAGGCCATTTACTAGAAATAGATAGATCAATATTACACTACAGAAATTTAATTTGGCTGTTTGCCAGAAGCAGACTGTCTGTCCTCACTGAGCAGGAAAATGTTTAGGGATGTGCTGGTATTTGGTTGCAGGGCTGAAAGGGACAAGACTATTTATTCCTCTTATTTCAATGCAAATACCTTTCATCTTTGTCGACCAATAGCGAATGACAGATGTGTGACACCTATGGAACAATGTATTATGAGAAATACTATTTGGAAACACAGTGGAGACATTGTCCATCCAAAAAAGAAAGAACCCATACATAAACATTATAAAGTACATTTTGAATTTTTTAAAAATATTTTATATATGTTGAAACAAATATGTGATACTGTTCATTTATATACAGTGATTTATTATGGTTGGAAGCTGCCATACAACTGACCAATGAAAGTGCCCCCGACAACCTACCTCTTCGTCCACTGTTCCGTTCTGCTGAGTGCTGGCAATGACATCATACTCTGTGCTCCACCTCAGAAGGATGTGTGGAGCCAGGTAAGCATACTATGGAGGTCATGCCTACAGGGCCCTGACCTCCATAAAGTAACTGGCCTGGTTACAAGGGAGATCTCTGATATCCTCAACCAGCCCATTGAGCAGCAGCGCAGTGGAGAGGTTGATCAACAGGGCAATTTTTCATTTTTTTGTTTTTTTTGGACAAAGCAGCTTTTGCCCACCAGGCCTGCTGTAGGCCAGTATATGCCACTGTATATCCTAAAAGCCAACACCCAGCTCAAATAAATGGGAGGATTGCGTTTCTTCATAAGGCTGCAGGCACTGCTAATGTATCATGCAGTATGAGTGAGTGTTAAAAACCATACATAAAAGAAGAGAAGCCTGTAAGCTGCAGGAGTTCCTGAGTACAACCTGACATGAAGTTGTTCTAGTTACTGAGTATTGCCTGAAATAAAGTGACTCAGTACTACCCATACCCGAGAACTCTCCAGGTGAAGCGTTGCTTCCCTGGGTCACTGTCATCATTCTCTGGGGTAGGAAAACGCCATTTAGCAGCCCTTGTCACACCCATCCACAGCTAGTCATGTCCCCCCCACAGTGGGGAGAGCTCCAGGTAGCCTACTCTGTAAAGTTCTCAGGTATACTAGTACTAGGGTATTGTATTCCAGCAGAATGCAGCTCTGAGTGAATCCCGTGTTTGCGACTTTTCTAATTTGCAAGCCTCTGGTTAAAAAGTGGTACTATTCCATTAAATGGAACAAATAAAAGCTCTAAACTTCCCTGTAAATGACTCACCTTGTTGCGGCACACTCTACAACGGCAAAATAAATGAGAGTTAGCTTCACTAAAATGTGAATAACAAATATAATAATACCAAATAAAAGAACAATACATCTAGAAATCAATAGAAACTGGAAAACAGTCATCCCATGAAGGAATTCACAAATAAGTGCAATAAAGGAGCACAATTGCAAAAATAATAGGCCATCTGTCAAATGGAAAACTATAGCAATGAGGTATTTAAAGACAGGGAGTTATAATAGGTATTCTACCATCTGGCTCACTGAGCAAAATGTGCACAATGAGGGGTTTTGCAGAAACATACAGAATTAATTCAACGTGGATGATGTCTCTGAAGTCAAAGTGAAGCAGCTTCAATAACTCCAGCTTCTGTAGATTACATGATTTGGGGAGTTTGTTAGGAGGGATGGTGGCTGCTTATAATGGACTGAAGTCAAGACTCCTAGAACATTTTCTTGCCACTTTTCTATAATGCTTCCAAAGACGTAACAACTAAGTAAACAGAACATCTTGTGGATAGTATACATATTAGCCCTGTAGTTATTTCTTATTTAGGAAACAACCATGGGTTACGTTCAGGCTCAGATTGGTCACAAGGCACACTGGGCAAATGCCTGGAGGCCCAGGGGCCAAAAAGCCTGCATGCTTACCAATACTGCCATTCCAGCAGCAGATCTGGTCTTGGAGTGTCAGGTCGATTGCTTGATATGTATGGCTGCACGCCGCAACAGTAAAAAACATAACCGTATGGCCGGACGTATGCAGCCAGCAGCCGCACGTATCATTTGGGAGGCCGCTGACCTTAAAGTGCGAGGGCCGTTAGTCTTCTCCAGTGTGGTCCTGCGTATCTTAATATCTGTAATGTAATTTGAAGCAGTTACCTTATTCAAAAATTATGTGATTTATTACTGTCAGCCAGCCACTGTGAGCTCCTCATTAGCTGGCTTAAAAAATATGATGCCCTTTTGTTTCTGGGTTGGTCTATTTCAGAGAATAGTAAAAAGATTATGCAGCATTTTCTTTAGCTTGGATGATCCATATAATTTTATCTGCCGATTGTTTGAAAGAGCAAGTTATTAATATCTAGTAGTAATAGAGCAATCAAATCAGTAATTGATTGTAGGAGAATTTATATTCGAATAACATTAAACATTTTATATGATATCTACTGTGGGAATTGTTATAGTGTAAATCTTTTAGAATCATTGGATGTTTATTGACAATGTAATATAGTCTTTTTGCCACTTAAGGAAACACAGACTTCTGACCTTCAATGGCATTGGGTTTGAGTGTATATATATATATAGATATATATATATACCTATATATATATAATATAATATATATATATATATTAATATATACTCTATATATATATAAGAAATAGATATATATATATCTATATATATATGTATGTATACACAGATCAGCCATAACAATATGACCATCGACATGTGATGTGAATAATACTGATAATCATGGGGTGGGATATATTAAAAAAAAATGGGCAAGCTAAAGGATCTGAGCGACTTTGACAAGGGTGGGTTAGCGCTTGGCTTATGATGGAAGTTAGGTAGTAAGGTTCGTTATAGTACAGGAAAGCTTTTGTATCGTGAAAGAGCTTAGCTTGAGATGGTAGACTCTTTATTTGTTATCTGAAATGCTAGCAGCATTCTGGTTTAGATTAACCCATTGTGAATTTGACTTTGCCTCTATAACTTTGCCTCTATATTAGTCAATGACAAGACTACATTGAAAATGCAGTGCAAGTATGGGTATCTACTGGCTTGAAATCTTGAAGTTGAATTTAGAAAGAAAATAATCTTAAGGGGGTTATGATACATGTAGAAATGAATACAGGGACAATGTCACCTATTCTTTGATGACCTTTTAATTTATAGGACTATACAATGAGTAATAGGTTATCCATTCAGACTTGCAGAAGAAAAACATTTTCACCTAAAGCAGTAAAAAGGGTTCTTTACAGTAAATGCAATAAAGATACGCAATTAAATACTCTAGATACTGTGCTATTAAACTGAGGATGATTGTTTTTAGCAAAGAAGAATATACAGGGATATAACAAGTTTCAATGACGAGTATTTATAGCTTGTTGATCCGGTGAGAAAACCGATTGCAATTTTGGAGTCACAGTTGAACATTGCTTCTTGGTGGTTTTGACTTCTTCTGGATTAACAACAGGGATTACCCTAATAGACTTCAACCTAAACTACTAGGTTACTTTTTTAAGACCATATATCTTCTTTTGAAGTTTACACACAGGTTTTTGTTGTTTTTGTTGTTGTGATTCATCAAATCCTGGTGGCTGTTCCATGTAAAGATTTTCCTTTATGTCATTCAAGTGTTTAATTTGCATTCCCTTTCCGACTTCTATACACAGGAGTGCTCTTATAGTAGAATGCGTTACAACTGGAGCAAATGTTTCATTATTGTCTTCTACAAATTTCTGAGTAGAACCTGGGCATCTAGTCTTGCCTTGTATCTGTGGACGTTTTATTCTGCATCAAACCGGATACTGCGGCTTTACTTTGTATGTGTTTGGTTTTGGTATTCTAAAACCTTTGCAAAACACACCCTGGCTTCTTTAGTTTGCTTTTTTTTACCTTCATACTTGGTTCTTATGAGCTACTTTTGCTCTCTCATTCTCTTCATCACACATATTATCCTTCCTTTTATTTTCTGGTCTTGTTTGTAGGGCATGAAAGGGCACAGCATGACTCTGGAAGACTGCTTAATAGTAATGCCACTGTAACATTTTTTCTTAAATTCCATGTAGCTGGCCGACAATCTCTGGTATTGTATTTATATCTTCATGGATTGACTGGCATTTTTGCAGCCTCACCTTTATAAAGATTTCACAGCAACTATAGTTTTCTGCTTGAGTTTGAACTTTCATGCAGTTTTTGTGATGCAGTCTACATTCCTTTAGTTGTGCTTTCCTTTCTTATGTGGATAAGTTAATCATCCTCCACTAGCAGGCTTATGATTGCTTTTGCTTTCCTGTGTTTCTATTCTCACTCTCCTGGGTTATCAGCAGGCCTGTTATTATCCAGCACATCCAAAAAGTCATCTTTAGATAGCAGCATTTCTAACTGGAACTTCCACAGCTGTGGTTCACATTATTTAGCTTTGCTATTGCAAATTTCACTCCTGGCCCACTTGCCATTTTCCCTTTTTATGTTCTTATTTTTTTCAAGCATGTCCTGGGCCCATAACCTGATGGTTATATTGTAAGTAAGGAGTAACTGGATAACAGTAATAAGACTCTACTTCAGTGGATAAAAGAACTATCAAGTATATAAGCATGGTCACTTAACTTAAAAAAATGTAAAGTGAAAGACAGCTTTTTGCTCTGCTAATGAAGTACTAACAAGCAAAATTATGTAAAAACTTCCACAGCACCTACTAAAATCCAATTTGCAATATACACTTAGTCTTAGTATATGCTCTAACACATACACACTCACACTAGCATGCATACTTATAATAACACACACTTATACATACTCACACCAACACATATTCTTACATATACTCTAACATTCATGCACACACACACACTTACACATACACACTCATTCTAACCATGCTTACACATACACAGTTATGTTAACAGATATACATGTACATACACATACATACATACATACATTCTCGCCAGGTTGGACAGGCCTTTTTTTTAAGGATGTTGTATAGGCATGGGGGGGGGGGCATTGTACCTAGGGTAGCGCAACAAGGTCTTTAATCAGACAAAACTTTCATGAAAATCCAGGGGACCAATACATCCTCTGGCTTTTATGTGATGACCCTAATAGATTTCAACCTAAGCTACTATGTTACCTTTTAAGACCATAGATCAGGGGAGTCCAACCTGCGGCCCTCCAGTTGCTGCAGTACTACATCCCCCATAATGCTCTTTCAGCTAAGGGGCTGGCTGAGGAGGTTGGGAGATGTAGTCAGGTTGGACACCCCTGCCATAGATCTTCTTTTGAAGTTTACACACAAGGAAAACCCCTCCACTATGCAGTCCGATCCTCCAATAGAGGAAAGTGCCCTCACAACACACCACACTCTCCACCAATCCAACGGGTTGGTCCAAAAAGAGGCAAAGTGTGAGAGAGCTGCAGTGTTCCAGGGCTACAGTGTTCCTTGCCTGCTGCTCTCCCTTACCTTATTTGATTACCTGGCTCCCGACCTTTGACTTGAACATTGACCCCACTTACTCGCTTTTTTCCCTGACCCTTCGGCTTGCTCCTCGGATTCACTATTTTGCCAGTGACCCTGGCCCTTGGCTTGGATATCGATTTCTATTTTGACTCTCCCCTTGATTTTACTCTCATCTCTATCAGTGCACTCTGCCTCGTTAAGGGTGTCTGGTAAGAGAGAGTGCACCATGCTCCAAATCTATCAATGTCCACTACACTAGGAGCTCAAGGACATCTGACACAACAAATTAGCCTTCTTTGATACTCCAAATGAGTCCAATAATTACTAGTTTGCATACCTGATCATAATAAGTACAGTGGCAGGTACTGTCTTAAAGATTTGCAAATCCTAAGCCAATATTTGGAGCCTCACTCCATTGTATATTCAAGTATAGTGTTTGTCTTCATGGCTGGCATCCTGGGTGCCATGCCATGGAGCAAGAATATGTGTTTCCCTACTCCCAGCTGATGTTCACATAATTGGTACATCATATCATAAGCTGCTGTGCATGGTCCATTGTCTAGGTAGATTTGCAAAAGGTACACAAATACTATCTCTTGTATTCATTTTAGGCAACAGCTACTTAGATTACATTTGAATTTTTAATTCTCAGCACTTTTATGAAGACCACCCCACAAGTACCGGTAACCAGACACGATCATATTATTATTTTTATTATTACCATGCCTGGGAACTCTCTGGGTTTGACCCCAAGTCTCGGGGTTTTTGTCACAATCTCAGGGTCGATATTTCTACTTGAATGTAGGTGTCTCAGCTAAGTGTATCTTTAAGTAATGACAGGTCATGGCTTTCATGATTAGAGCCATTTGGGGAATCATTATGGGCTATTAAAGGGTTAATATTTCAAGATTCTCAGGCTAAGCTCGTTTAGAAAGTTCCGAGGTATGATTATTAGATATTCCTAGTTGCTAGTAAGACTCCCTTACTTCCATGTCTACAGTTGTGCATAGTTTGAAATTCACTTTCCAAGTACTATTAGTATTGTTATGTTAGTCGCTAGCTAAAATTCACAGCAGAAAATGCTAAAACCTTGTCATTTTACGTATAAACACATTTCTATTGTATTTTGTCTAAATGTATATACAAGGTCAAAGAGCAAAATTAGAAAAGAGAGAAAGAAAGAAAGAAAGAAAGAAAGAAAGAAAGAAAAAGAAAGAGAGAGAGAAACAGCAGATAAATAGAGCCACCTGGAAAATATGAAAATGTTCCTTTAATATGAGGGAATTTTAGGCAAAAACTAAAATATTACACAAGACTAAATACTGGTTAAGGTTTGATTCCTTATAGCATTAATTATGCACATTCTAGATGATTAAATGCTTTTTATCTGCCATCAAATTCTATGCTTCTACATTTCGGTGTATGGGATATTTTTGTTATATTTAGAGAATCCAACATCTCGAAGCATTAGTTTTAAGTAGCGATACATTGTTCTGTTTCAGGAGCAACTGTAATTAGTGAGCACAACTTTCTAATGAACTCTTATTGCATGTAGTGCTGGATTGAGACAGTGTATGAAGTGAAAGAACATCCCTCAGTGATTTTTCCATTACCACTACCTTACAAGTGATACATGTTGTTTAATGCCAAGGGAAACTTTTTGCAAACTTTGGCTAATTAGATTTTTCTTTAATCTCAGGAAATACGAACAACCTAATATTATACAGACACTTGAGACAATGGTAATTATTACTGTGAAACTACATCACGCTTTCAGCCATTACATGTGTTTTTAGAAGGGCCAGGGGGTAATGTAAAACCTCAGATAAGAGCATCAGAACCAATAATACCCTTTGTGCCTGTAGCTTTTGCAAAGCATTAGCTGTATAGGAGGTGTGAAATAGAACCTGCTCCTTAAAGATAAATTGTCCTTGATAAATATTAAATATATTAATCAATGACAGCACAAATGTCAGGCATCACAGTAAATGTATATTACTTTTCTCTTAAGAAACGGGGTCTATTCACTAAAGAGAGAGTTGTGTTTTTTAACTCCTTGACTTCACTCATTGTTATGATGATCCATTCCCAGTGAGCTTCTGCTACAGGAATACCGCAGACAGATAATTGGTGTGAAAAGGAAACTATTACAATAGTTCATTGGGAGTCAAGCCACCTAAAATAATCATTTAAGCCCTTTTTACTGATGTTAGACCATAAAACCAGGGAAGTGAAATAAATCAATTTTCCCTACTGGATTGGCATAAACTAATATTGTTGGTTTATGGCTCTACATGCACTTTTGTGATAATATTGTATTTTTTACTATTCCTAGCTCAATTAACCCTCTTTTATGAGTCCTCTCACCTTGGAACTTCACATGATCGCCTACCAAATGAGTGGCTCCATGAAGGGTTTGATGAATTTTGAGGTGTCCCGGGGTGTTGCCTCAAGCAGCTTTTAGTGGGAGGGTACTGGCTGGGAGAGGGGATGATAGGCTGAGAGTAGGTAGAACATTGGTGAGGAAGGACGTCTGAAGCAGGGCCCTCCTTACCTGTTCTTTCTGTAAGTCACCTTCTTATGTCCTGTCGACCCATTGTACAGAGCTATGGAATATGATGGAGCTATATAAAAATAAATATAATAATAAATAATGTTTTCAGTGTTGACCCAATAAATAGTAACACGCATCTAAAGAGCCTATTTTATATAGGGCCAATCTTCAAATCAGTGTTTATAATAAACAACTACAAATATAGTTTCCTTAGCCACATGCCTGCAGGAAAACTAGCTATTTTTTAAGATAATGATATATTATTTTTATTTTGGTTAATTCCCATTTCAAGTTTTCATGATACAAATTTGAAAATTACAGAATACAAACATACTGTAACTGTGAGCTAATTATATTCAAACAATAACAACAACATTTTATAAAACAATTATCTCATTAAATACACACGGTCTCTGCCCCATTCTGATCATAGGCTAGGGGGTGGCATACAACTATTTTCTGTAAATACTTTTAATCTATAAATCTTTAAATAATAAATGTATAGTGTAAATATCATTTTAAAAAATGCTGCCAATTCCCTTACTAAAGGCTGTCTGGGTCTAGCCCCACCCCCATGTGCAGTAAGCCCTGCCCCTTCACATAGCCACTCCCCAAAATAGGGAAAGCTTCAGGAAGTCTCTTCCATGAACTTCCTGTTGGTTTAGATATACACAAAGATTTGGAAATGTGGAGTTGAGAAAAGATCTATTTTGTTTATAGAAATACAACAACTTTCATTTTTCCTTAGATTTGATTTCTATATGTCTGTTTCATGCATCCTCTAAGGAGGTGCTTGAACTGCTTACAACTCTTGCATTACCACTTAATTATTTAAAGTGGGCATAAATTACTACCCATTATATGTAATGCCTCTTATAGTGCGGGGATGTACAGTGCTGTAAAAAGAGTATTTGCTTATTTGTTACATTTAAAGGTTTGAGGTAACACTACTAAATTGAATTTAAGACAAAGACCATATGAGTAATCGCTAGATATGTGCAGATGGACCAAAAACTACTCAGTTCATTTTTTTGGTTCATTTTTCTTCGTCCATTTGTTTTCAGACAACAAATTTTGTTTCCTGCCCTGACACATACAGGAAATATCTCTCAACAGGAGGGATTCTCTTCAGGTCTCTGATCACACAAACCCTGTGATTAGAAAGCAGAGAGATCAGAATTAGATGAGGAAGAAACAAAGGTAGCACAGGCGGAAAGCCTGATTACTCAATAGAATGATCAGATCCAAGTTCCTCAGCATATATATGTCAGGGACATATAATTGAATATATTTTGGGGGTTTATCACTAGCTATGTATATTTATTGTATGGTTTTGTTTCCATATTTTTTCTCACTTCAATCACAGTTGAGGAATGACATAGCAAAAGTGCTAAATGCTTTGGTCCTTAAAGTGTTAAGCAAGTCTCTGTTTTGGACAAAGAATTGCATTCAAACAGATGCCCATCGGGCTCCATTATCTTATCAAGCAATGAATCAATGACATAGGTACAATACATTCTAAGTTCTACATCTATGAATACTCACAGCAAAAAGAAACATTTCAAAAGTAAATTGCAACCTTTAGAATTACCTAATTGTTTAACTTTTCTCGAGATCTCCGGAGTTCCAAGAAGTATATTAATTTTACCTCTATGTGGAGAAGCGTTGTCAAAATTGTCTCTAGAAAATGCGACTCTATTATTTATAAAAAGCTTTCCTAAAATCCCTAAAATACCTTGTCTTTAAATGACACATTTGGTGTTTTTCTCTCTTTTAAGTGCCTTGGGTTATTTTCATTGTTTTTGGCTCGATAAATATGAGAAGCAAAAAAAAAAAAAAGACTATAATAGATGCTCTTTAGGGTGTATTTTGATAGACAACAGTATCACAACATTTGGTAAAGCTATTTAGCTCAAGTTCAACCACATTATAGAGGTGGATACATTCCCAATATGCACAATTCTGACAGATGGCAAGCATGTTTGCAGTCATTATATACAACATTTGTAAATTTGTTTTCTTTGGAGACCAGGGTTATAACCCAGATTGTCAAAAGCAACTAACAATGTTTTGTGTCCTAAAAATTCATCTGTATATGCATCCTGGCTCTTAAATGCTTAAACTATTGCAGTTGTTGGGTGCTTTGACATTGCAAAACGTAATAGGAAAAACAAAGGACAATAAACTTTACAGACTGTTAAATTCTAAATTCCAGTGCTACATTGTTCATTTTATCATGCTCCTTATTGAACTAGTTTATGATATTATAAACAATATCATTTTTGTTAACCAACTAACCCAATAACCACTTAGACCTTTGTGTGTAGCCATCTGTGGCCACCAAAAAGAAAGTAGGTTCCAAAGTCATAATTCAAGCAGTGGACAAAATAGATGGGCCCAAATGGTTTCTGTCACTTACACTTTTGGTTAGGTTTATAGTTCTACAGCGATATGTTGCATACCACCCAATATGCTATAAGTATCTAGTTAACCACTTTATGCATACAGGAGGATTTGAGATGGCGGCACTCATTATTCCTAGGGGCTCAAGAAGGTAGCATGTATTTAACTGTTTTAGAGGTGATATCTTTATATAAATTAAATAAATTATATTATATACGTTAACCAGGCATATTATTTTACTTATTCAGAACAATTTATGCTATAAAGCTCAAAGTGAATTTTATAATTTATGTGTGTAGTACATTAAAAAGTCCTGGAACCTAAACAGGTAATTATAGTACAAAATAATATGAACATAAAATGACTATGGAGGATAGCTTGACAGCAGAGGCATGGCATAAACATATACCAGTCCATGGCATCAATCTGGTTAGAAATGTTTGAAGCCAAGGACGGTGCTTAGAGGTTTTGGAGTGTCTCTGGATAAATCTATGTTTTTCTTTGATATGTGCCAAGACTAGAACTGTGTATATCATGGATGCTGGGACACAGCTTGGCCAGGCATGTCTAGTGCAGATGTCAAAGCATTGCTGTGAAGTTGGCAGGTCTAGGCAGGAAATGTTGGAGGAAAACACACTGGGGGAGCCATTCCGGGGTGTTTCCAGAGGTACTGTCAAAAGTAATGGACATGAATCAGAAAAAGGAAAATTTTATAAGAAATATTTCTATAATATGCATGTAACAATGCAACACATAAACAAACCTCTATATTTTTCTTACATTGCGAAATCTATTATTAATATTCAAGGTGCTTGCTGGTTAATACCCTATAAGCTAAGGTCAAATAGATGGGGGTATTACCACCATGTTAAAGTCAAGTAGCATTCCTCTTTTAACAACTGGGGGTGTGATGGTTAATTACTTCTTTTAAGACTTTTCACTTTATTCTTCTACTGGACTTTATTTTATTTCCATTTCAGCTTTATCCTATTCAATCACAAATGTGAGCCAGAATCAGCAGTTCCAGGGGAGTTAATAGCCGACCTTATTCAAAGGTTATTTAAATTTGCATCCAAATTTTCCCACCTCATCATATAATGTAACAACAATGCATTTGATCAAATATATACATATACAAATCTGGCCTACCGATGGAAAGTACCAGTAAACACACAGATAGGAATAGCAATCATGTACGGCTACCTACAGCATGACATGTAGTTGGCATTTATACAAATCTATCAATGCTGGTGCACTATTTCCTGTCTCCACTCTAAGATAAATGACAGAGAAAAATGATGAAAGAGAGATATTAAAAGGGCATAAAGAATTTAGATTTTTTTCAGGCTTCCCACAGATGAAATATATTAGCTGCCCGCAATTGTGTAACTCGAGCTTTAGTTCATGAAAGTCTAAAACGCTGTAAAATATATATCACAAAACTATATATATAGTGCACCATTTTCTCTGGTGCATTGGGCTTCTACCTCCTGTTCTTTTCCAGTATATAACATATATAACTGAATCCATTTGTAGAATAAAATCTATCACTTGTACATAATCATAATAGTAATAATCGCAAAAGAATAGTGAAAGTAAGTATATAATCTATTTTTATTTAGCGGTGATTTTTAAGATATTTGTCAGATAACAGATTAATGTCCAGCACAGTCATAGCCAGGTTGTTTTGTGAAAATATTCTTACTTTGAGCGCCAGACTGGGGATAACGAAGTGGCCCTTGCACTTTATGGTTGGTGGCCGCCTAGTGACTTAAGTGTGGTCAACGATTGGATTCAACAGGCAGCATGCAGCTGGGGAAATTAGCATGGGGCGTGGTTGGCCAGAGGCCCACCCAGTGTGCCAGATGGCCAGTCTGGGCCAGCTTAACTTTATTAAATCCCTATTTCTAAACCCAGTTAGCAAGATGGAGCACATTTGGGCTCTAAATTGACTGCATGAACATCTAGCACTATAAATAATCTTTCTTATTGTGAACACTGACCTTAACCGAGGCAAGTGAGGCCTGTAGTCCTTAACATGTTAGTCTGTATTCTTTCTGACTTGCTGGATGAGTCGTCAATGTGCTCTTGGAATAATTTTTGTAGTCTGGCCACTCCGGGGAAAATTCACCACTCTTCCACGTTTTCTCCATTATACTTTTTTTCACATGGTGCCAGGTAGGGTTGGATAGCTTTTTTCCTTCTATACGTGAAATCACCCCTTAAAAATTGCATTTTAAGTTTACCTGGGTTATCTTTGTCTAATATTAAATTTAGTTTCCTGATCTGAAACATTTAAGTGTGACAAGTATGCAAAAACAGAAGAAATCAGCAAAGGGGCAAATACTTTTTAACAACACTGTATTTCTACAACACTGTATTTCTAATATGTTAAGATTTGGTTGCTATTCAAATAGCAGGTAATCCCCACTGCTACATACAGCACTCTTTTTAATCTAGTTGTAAGAAGTATTCCAACTAGATGGACACATTCCAAAATTTTTCTCAGATATATTCAAACGCCAAGCCCATTGGGTTGCCCCAGGGTTTTATTTTACCCAGTTGTACAGTATGGTAATATGTTTCTCATTTTTTACTTCTACTTCTCTCATTATTCATCAATCAAATATAAATATTTCCCATAATTTCCTATTTCTACATCTACCATTTCTATTGGGCTGAAAAATAGGCAAGTTTAACAAAAAAAGAACAAAAATACAGATACCCTGAAGACATTTTAGCCTAGTGCCCCCCCTTATTTCACAAATTCCCCATCACATTAAACAGAGCTGATCCTTAACATTGTATTGCTCAATTTAAAGTTTTCCTCCGATATACTTAATCCATACTGTTCAGGTATTTATAATACACAACTAGAGTACACTGAATGGGATGCAATGACAAGGATAAACTTAGATTGTCTAGCTTATGTGCATATGTTTGTATAAATGTGAATTTTAATTTGAACAAGGGAATACTGATTAATGTTGTTCGCCTTTTTTTTGTTTGCTTTTGTTATTTTTTAATTTGTCTACCAGCAACTGAACTTAGTTTTTCATAAATCTCTTACTGATTCTGTTATTCTAGCTGCAGAAGAAAAATATCTTAGTTTGAGCTTTGATTAAAACTAGCTATTAGCTATACCGAGAGCTAAGAAATGGGACAAAGTTGCTATACTGTGTTTTTGTTTTAATTATCCGACTGCCATTTTGATGGATTAAGGGACAATGACCTAAACCAGAGGTTCCACTATGACAGCTGGCAATCCCCTAGTATTGAGTACTTCTGCTGGGGAGTAATATGCCAAGAATAAGTTCAGTGTTGCTTTGTGAATACAACTTCAGCTGCTGGATACAATGTGTTATATAAAAATATTTTTTTTTAAAGCTTTTGAATATTTCCAAATGCCTGGTCTGTTACTTTTCACAGTAATGTGTTATTACCATGCTAACTATTGTCATAGCATAAAGAAGACTTTCTGAAATGGTTCACTTTTTTTTTCTAACAGAGCCAATTTATATGTGAATAACAGTAATACCTAACCCATTTTGCAGTCACAAATACTCTTTTCAAAGAAGATTTCGAAGCAGGCGTCGAGTAAAGATTACAGGGAAAATAAATGATAGATTAGCTATTGAAAAGCAATGTTATTTTCTTGCCATCAACAATTGTAATTGTTGTGTACAAAAAAAAAGTTCACAGCAGTAAGATGAAGATCATTATACACATTTTTAAAGCATTTATACCACTTCAAAAGACATCCATTTTTTTGTTTCCAATATGTTGTGCCTAATACGGAAGTTAATGTTGGGCTATTTGCAAGGCTGCTATTTCAAAGATATTTGATTTGCTACATTTCTATAAAACAATCAGGGACTGTTACCTTTGTAGCCTTTGTTATACAAAAGTAAAGCAGAGTGCACGCAAAGCAGATGCCTCTCAGAAAGTTCTTCTGTTTGTTACGTGTTTTTTTTGAGATTAGAATAAGTCACTAATTTTGTTTTCCAGAAATTTAGAACAGGCTATTACCTAATGTTTGCCAATACGTTTCAAAATGTATCTTCAGGACTAACTGCGGCGGTGGAATTACCAATGTGCCACTCACTTCCTCTGTCACTGTCATGGAGGAAATTGGGGCTCGTCATTTTTTTAATGTACATGAGTGAGTCACAGTGGGATCATGCTCCTGTCACAGTAACAGCAGTAGTATGTGGCAGGAATAGCCAAGACAAAAGTTATAATAAACAATAATATCAAGCATTTAAAGAAAAAAATTGGAGCACTAGGCAAGGCTGTCCGTTGTCCGTACTTCTCTGTAATGCTGCTTTAGTTCCTCATTACACAAAAACCTCTCACATTTTGAAGGAATTTAAATACATAATGGGGGGACATCCATTAACAATGTGTTAGTAGGTACGCTAAAAAATGTATTACCCATCTAATTAATGCTCTATTTTAGAAACATTCAGCATACACAACAAACCATGCTAACTTTCCACTCACAGTGGTTTGCGAGCCCTTTCCCATTTAAGTGGGCCAACCACTCCATTAATTAGTGGTAATTAGTGGCTGTTCTACCAGCTGCAAAAAATCACAAGCCCAATGGGCCACCAATATTAGAAAATATCAAGGATTTCAAATCTTGGTCAAAGGACAGTTGTTGGCAACCTGTCTACCTACCATCCAGATCCCATCATTTTTTTTCCTAGGCCGATGCCACCCTGTGGCCGTGATATTTCTGAAACTTTAAACAATGAAAACAGCGCACTAAAAAGGTAGGATATCCATCGTCTTTACAGCTTGATTTTTGGCTCCTAAGCAGAGCAGAGATGGATAACAATCTTTTAATGTTGCTAACACCGTTTAATGCGGTCAGTGGAAACTTAAGCTTTGTGAATAACACAAGGTATGAAGATTTCTGGCCACAGTGTGGCAGACCCCCCCCCCCTTGTATGTCCATGAGAGCCAACTCAGTCTCAGGAAACTCAGGAAATAGAGGTCCTTGTGTGTTATTGCGTGTATCCTACCAGATGCACAAGGAAACCTTATTATGGAGCGGGCAGAGGGTCCCAAACCAGACTTAGTTTAGGGTCCCTTCTAGCACATGCTTCTCCATCTCAGTCTGGCTTACCCAACTCTGTTTTATAACTGTTTCTGTTGCTTTAAATTTGCTATAATATACACCAATGAGTTCTTCATGGATTTTCTGCCAAAACTGTTAGAGGCTTTAATAATAGTTGCTACTTCTATACACAGTCCCATACACCAGTAATGGGAAAAGCTGTCACCGATAGAACAATTGCAGTAGATTAACTTAATCAATAGCTGTTCCTGGTTTTAAACCCACGAAAAATAAGTTGACATATTCTAGCAACAATTGAAGACATGAGCAATTAGTAATTATTTAAAGGTTAAGTGTTGTTAGCAGATTTATAGTTCCCATTACATAGAAATGAGCTTGTCTTTTGCAAAAGGATTTTTCAATGCAAGTTATGTACAGAAACAAAATTATTTGTATTGTGTCCGAATGCATGTGGTTTTAATGTCGTTGCATAGGTATTTTTATATTTATATGTGGTGGTTAGTTTATTATTACTAATTAGTTCATGACCTGCAAAAGTTTTTACCGCAAGTTGCTAAAATGGCAGAATAGTACACAACAGAATTATCAGATTTAGCAATTGTTTAAGGAATATAGGCAATATAGACATATGTCAATATATCAGTACATGGAACTAGTTATACTAAAATCCTTGGAAGCAACAGTTCCTCTGTAAACGTTGTAAGATATTGTCCGTACTCCTTCTTTCACATGAGAGTGTGGGGAAAGCTGGATTACAAGTACATTTGACATAGGAACGTAGACTAGCATAATACAATTTCATAAATGACCTATCAAACAAAACTCCTCTTGGTCCTTCTGTGATTAAATCTCAACATATTAATAGCCATAGCCCAGTAAGCTAAGGTTATGCACCTCTTTCAATGAAGTACAAAAAGGACAAAAAACTTACATAGTCTGTGTCAGCCCTCAGTCTACAGGCTCAGTACAGGCACGGCTTTGCCACCCAGGCAATCTTACTGATCTTCCTGAAAAGGGATCAACTTATCTGTCCCCATTTCTTGGCCTTCTGCCTGCTGCCTGGGGATCTTAAGAAACCTCTCTTGTTTGAAAGCTATAACCTATGTTCTTTTTAATTTGAGATAAATCTAACAATTTGATAAATCAAACAAATCTAATGAACGTATTTATCGCTGGCCCTAAAAAGACCCTTAATTGAAAAAGGAGCCAACTAGGGATCCAGCTCAAATTGCCATTCAAGTATTTGGGAAGGTTACATACCCGAGTCCATAAAGGATGTATGAACACCCATTTAAAACAGGAGTTCAAATGGAGCTTATGGATCCATGCAAGGCAGGTTGGCATTAAATGCCAATCATCAGAACCTTACAGCAGTTTTCTTTTAGGAGCACATTAGTAGACAACCTCCCTGGCTGTCTAGCATTACTCTGTTGAGAATTCTTTACTACAGTAAAAATGGAACTTGTGATTTCACTGACAGGTCCAAACTATTATGTCCACACTTAATTTTTGAATTAGTAATTTTTAAATGTGCTTTGATGTGTTCCAATGACTAAGTAGATATGAGCAGTGTTTCCCAAAGTTTAAAAGTTCTTTGTGAAAATATTGTGTTTTTTGTTTTACTTTATACTATTTTCATTCATACCATTACATTTTTGCTATCAAGAAACTAGTTTGTGTTTAATCATACAGTCTGAAAAACTGTAAGAATAGTGAATTTGTTATACACTTCTGACACTTCTATGCAGAATGTTCTTTTTAGACTTGACAATTTAGTGATCACAGAGTCAGCTTTTACCAGCAGCTGTTGGCTGCCGCATTTGTGATAATAGAATGTTATTTCATAATAAAAAAGGAGGTAGAAGTTAAGTTTGTGATGGAAGCCTTATTAATGGCTTTACAAGTTGTGGAAGGCATACATACATCCAGTGGTATATTCTGGACGTGTTTATTGACCCAATGTGATGTAGACCCTAATAAAGAGTTTGTTATTTTTTCTTACTAATACCTCCGCCATTTTTTTGATTTCTACATGACTGGTTGAATGACACCCAGGCAGGAGTTCTGGATATAAACATTATTACATAATGGCAGAGCTGTATAGTGAAGAGGATGTCTACATTATTATGGTGTCAAGAGTCAAGAAGCAGCGATAATTTACATTGCAACTGTGACATAATACATTGGCGGGACCAGACACTGGATACAGGTGGCCACACTCTACTCTCATGCTTCTCCAGTGTGCAGTTGTGTCTATCCACACTGAAGGAATGGATCTACCACACTAGTGACAATTAAGATATGTGCAGATCCACACTGGGCACGGATGCTATTCAGGCACTCTAATTTAACTAATTTAACCGTTTGATTTTAACAAATGCAATACAGTTGAAAAGTATATTAGCAATGGCATAATTGCATAATTTCAGTGTGTAGCTATACTTTAGGGAATTCCAACTAACAATGCTATCATGTCAGTGGCAGATTATTCTTTAGGCACGCTAGGCATAGCAATAGCTATGGCAAATCCTCCGATGAGAAACAAGGAAAATTAAATGTACATCTAGAGATTGTAATCATGCTTTTCTGGCTGTTCAAAGAAATATTTCCCTACGGCCAGTTTATTGCGAAACATTACTGCTGAAGAACTATACTTTTGCTTATACACCTTAGCAGATAAGCTGACAGATGTAGAATTGGGTTTCCAATTCCCCGTATGCTGATTTCCTCTCATCTGTTTTACTTGTAGAAACCAATTTCAGAAATGTGACAATAGATTTCATAAAGTGAGTCATCCAAACTCTGTGGAGATCTCTTGTATATGTGGTTTGGATATCCCTTATTGCCATTTGTCTTGGATGGATTCACTATAAGTTTATCATTTACATAAATTTCAAAGTGCCTCATTTATATGATGAACAGTTTATTGTCTTTCATTTGACAAGTCATGTTATCATAGCACTACATGCCTGGCTACCTTCACTGTGGAGGTTTATCTTTTTGTTTCAAGTTCATTTATTGTGCATTGGAGGGTTACAATATATGTGATGCTGACCAAATTGTTTGCAAACAGGCAACATGTTTCTGTTTATGGGTAATATAATTAGATATATCCAGACAATAACCTATATCTGTAAATAGCAAATGTGGCACAGAACAGACTCATTATGCTGTTAGTTGAAGTTCATACAATTACATGAAATGCACTTGTTTACAAAAATCAATTATGTTAAAAAGCTTTGTGAATAGCAGTCCTGTTATCTTATCAGGAAAATAGACCGTTTTAGTCTGTTAAATATTAATTTTTGTTTTATAAGGACATTTTTCATCGATGCTTTATGTAGATGCCATGTAACATATATTAATTTAATTATTTAATACATGAAGTATTTTCATATATTAAGGCCTTTGTTTTGCACATTTATGCACAAAAGAAAATGTAATTTAAATAAATATGATCCATATATATATATATATATATAAGCATATGATATCAGAATTCTAACTAGTTCCTTCTAATTCCTTCTAAACAAGCTCATGTTTATTTTTGACTTTTTAGTTTAGAATTTTGGGTCGTCTGATTTTCAAGATAAACTAGAACCAGACAATATAAGAGTAGAAGGAAAGCAATTATAGTAAGGGATTATTCTGGGATATTATCATCATGTTAATTGCTGTTTTACCTGTTTAAATTAATATTCCAGATCATTTAAATTAGAAGTGTCTAATAATTGATTTTTCTTTAGTATACGCCAAGTGGGACCCAATTGCTGAACGCAAACAGCAGAACCTCAATATCTACAATAGCAAGCATGTCCTTGGCTGACGCTACATAAACCCAAGCATGAAGGAATATTGTTGAGGTTTATAACAGAAAACCAGAGTACCCAATGAATAAATGTTTCATGGAAACCATACCATATACTTTTCATAGGCACATGTGCTTATTTGCAACATAAGCACATTATATTTGAATGGATCTTCTTTTAATTGTGTCTGTTTTGACAACTTACTTCAGACTACTTTAATAACTGACCTTGACAGGTGATTCTAAGAAATACTAACCCACACTTTCTGATACATCTATTGTTCCTATAGGAATTATTAAGCCTTAATACTTTCATGGAGTGTTGACCCATTTACTCAGTGACATAAATGGGCTCTCTCCCTCTAGCCTTTCACCACTCCTGTCTATTCCGAATACTTTAGTCAGACTGTATTTTATACCCAGAGATTTTCCCCATGTGGCTTTAACGATTGGACCCATTGTGCCATTCAAAAAGCAAGATTTTGGTATTTGTTATTTTCTAGCTTTTGGACTTGGATTGGCATCAGCATCATTGACAGCTAAACTTTTTGATGAGTTTTGTTCTTTATTTCCCAATTTTAAATTAACAGAATTGATCTATATTGTAACGTCCCATGGCTTAAACAGTTAAGTGAATGATCTTGATCCAGTAATATGGTAGCACACTAGTATCAGCTATATTGGATTTGGCATCTTTATTATGAAACCAGGTGACTTAAATCTCTTTGACAGAGAAATGAAATATGATTTTATGAGTATAGGCTATTATGCAAATGGTTACCTGCACGCTTGCACTCAAGGGGTTAAAAAGCATAACTACAATCCAATACACTATTAGAGATAACACAATAATATGAGCAAATGTTTATTTACATTTAAATACACTGTAGATTTCTGTGCCATTTGTGTATCCCTAGGCAAGCACTACATATCAAGTGCTGAAATTGTATTTCAACTCAGACTGTAACGGAATTTCAACGACGCCGCGCAGCTCAAGCATTATAACATTTCGTGAAGAGGAACTCCAGCAAGGCAACCCAATGGGAGGACATTTTAATTTGGTTCATGCAGTGTGCACACGCCAATCAAATATCATTTATGGGAGTAGTAGGGCATATTTGTTTGTCATATCCCCCTGAACATCCATCTGTTTCGTCAAAATTAGTTTTTTTCCCAGTGCAAGATTGCATAAAAATAATCATGGTACCAAGTGATTAAAGCTTAAAAGAGACATTCTGTTTATCTTTTTGAAATATTTTACCTAATCAAGCGTACCTTTAGTTTTAAGAACTATGGTAAGAATTATGTATTGTATGGGTATCTATCATACAAAATATAAAACATTATTCATGTAACCTTATTTCTCTCGAACAGAAAAGTAGCTGTTGTTTTCCCAGTGTGGAAGTCAAATGACAAAAGTCTCTCTCCAGCTCACGATCTCAGCGAGAAGGAAAGATAGAGAACAGAGAAAAGGGCAGTGTTTACAAGACCAGAGTGGCCATCTGGCACATTGGGCAAGTGCTCAGTGGGCCACTATTCATCGGTGCCCATTGTCCCCCTGTCTGCTGCTGCAGCATGACCGGACTTAAAGTGCCAAGGTCCTGCTGTAGAATGACCGCTTAGGTCATTGAGGGGTTAAGTCAGGGTGATTTACGCATAAACTTCCTCCTTTACTTCTTTCTCTCTCTTTAGTGAATAAGCCCACTTATTTTTCCAACTGAGAATCTGTCCATAATGTTAAAAAAAGGACACGATAAAACAAATCCAATACGAGTCTTATGTGGCCCACTTACTCCTATGTATTTTAAACAGTTTTTAAAGATAGAATTGCTTAAAGTAATTGCTTACTATAACAAATATATGTTCCATTTTTATTCCTGAAAGAATCACAGTTATGATTGGGGTTTAGGAATTTACATGGTAATAGAATGTGAATTAATAGACACTATAATTCTTACCAACGTCCCATTATACAGAACAAATAGGGCCTTTCGCATCACATAGATGCGGCTCATTTAAGAAACGTTTTTGGCTCAATTTCTTCTATTGCAATTCAAGCTGTTTTCACCTATAAACATAATACACACTTGCAATAAATATACACGTAAACTGCACCTAGACTGAACACTATAAAATATATACAGTGTGAAAATCATTTTGGTTATTTTAGGCTGAACGAAAGGTATCATTTTATGAGGTCTCATTAACTTCAAGCGCCATTAGAGATTTCATTAGCATCGATTTAACAAGTAGTCAGAACGAAGACTATCAAAAAGGTTTAAAGATTAGATGTAATAAATTGTGGACAGCAGTTTACTTATTTAATTTGCTTAGATAACATTTTGTGTGATTTCAATTTTTAAACTATAATTTGGCTTTATTCTTTGTTAACATTTTAAGATGGCCTCATAGATGTACTGTTATGGCCCATTTTGCTGGACCCTGAACATATTGTAATGTGGTAGTGAGGAGATGAAAATCGCACTCCACCAAGTAATCAAAGGCTAGCCTAAAATTCATTTTTAATTCCTGAAGCCTCTGGGGCAACCTTATAAGAGTTCCCAAGTATACTACTATAAGAAAAAAAGGGTTCACTATAATGTGTCAATGATTTAATCTAAACCTCATGTATTCCAACCAGAACAAATAAAACAGACTCATACTAGGAAGGTTAAGGCATTGATTACTGCCACATATCAAAATGCACATTGCTTAGGACTTCAACTTTCTACTTATTATAAAAAAACTTGTTGTATTCCTATGGTTTAGGAGGTAGCGCTACTGTGCATGCAGTGTCACAGGCAGCAGAGAATGCATACTGTGCATGTTGGTGTGATAATGCACAGAAAGGACCTTTCAGGTAACCTACATAACCTTATAACTTTGTGAGATAATAAAACCCCAAAAGACACTACTGTAATCGTTATTCAGAGCCAGTAATGCCTGATTTATCACTCTAATAAGTATGTATGTTGTGTTACTATGTCAGTTGTTCCGAATGCATGATTCTTAAGCGATAATCTGATGTACACAGAATCCTCACTTAGTTTGGAAGGGGACAACAATCATGAAACAATTCTGCATTATGCTTCCTGTTAGTGAGATGCGAATCACAGTCTCAGCTCCAAATTTCGAAGAGATGTGCGGCTGCTCTGTGATTCCAAATCCCATTAAAATCAGAAACAAATTGGCACTTTGTACTAGTTATCTGTCCAAGCTACTACTTAAGGGGTTAAAGATGTCTTCACGGCAGCCTTACAAATCTGTGCCGTGCAATTTGTCCAAATGTGCTCAGGGCAACTGCAAGGTATTTTCGGCCAATTTTGCAGTATGACCCTGCAGCTATCTGTAAATATTCCCTTAGTCTCTCCGAAATAAATCTTGCTGAAATACTGAAGAACATATTGAACCCTCTGGAATAGATTAGAATTTGGCTTTCTATACAGCTGCATGTAAATCAGATATTCTGTGGGTGACCATACATTCGCAATGGAATTTATGGCCGTGTGTGAAGTGATTGTACACATTGATCATGCTCTAAGAAGGACTCTCGGCTGCTATTCATGAATACTTGATCTTCCTGTTTCTTGTAACTATGTCATGTAATAGAGCCGAATAAGTGCCTAAACAAAAACATCACTTTCTGATTCAAACGTGATAGGCTTACAAGACATACTCAACCTCTGATATACTGTTCCCTCTTTTTTTTCTAGAAGCCGCTTTTAAAATTGAAGCTAACATAAAACTGTTTTACGAAACAATAATTTCAGAACAAAGTTATTCTGAACCATTTGGCCCATTTAGTATTCCCATTTTTTTTTCCTGCTTCAAACTCTTTTCCAAAATCTAAAGTCTCAAGTGCATTATTTTACATTTATCAACAGTAAACTGGAGCTGCCACGATTCTTCTAATTTATCTAAATCATTGCTAATAAAAATGTATGGGTGGCAAACTGGCAATACTTTAACATTGAAACACTGCAATTTATTTATGAATCTCCTATGGGGGGGTAGTGCCAAATGCCTCTATGGTCTATTATGTTTGTAAGCTACTTTGACAAGATCTCCCTGCAGTAAACTCTTACACTCTCTTGCACCTTTCTTGTATATATACTGGGGATCGCCTTGAAACTGGGGAACCTGAGTTTCAAAACAGCACATTTATTTATCAGAATGTATGATCCAGTGTCCTAATCCTGCTTTAGAATAATCCTTTCACCAGATCCAGATCCTCCACATAATACAGGAAGCAGATATTATGGTTAAAATATTTGGAAACACTACCACACCACTCTTCCAAGGATCACCCACCAGTACAGTCATATAAAACATTAAAATGGAGAAACTGACTTTTAAGGGCCTATTATAGAATCTCAAGGACATTATTCGTGTGTTTACGTAAAATGGATTTTTCAGTGTCACTTGTCTATTACATTTAATATGTCCATAAAACATAGCTCAAAGTATATTTAAAAAGAAAAACACAGAAACACGAGTTGTGAAGGTTACCGGCTCTACCTACACTCTCTAACGGTTTATATCAGAATAAATATATGATCATCTTTTTATATATCTTCTACATTAGTCTGATAAATGTTTGGTAGAAGGAAGAGGATTTTATACTTCCCCTATATTAGACTAAAACACATTATACTTTCATAACATGTCCTATTTTTTTTATTAAAAAGGTTTTGATAAAATTCTTGTGACGCTTTTAAAATGCCTGTAATGGAGGACTGTTCTTCCATTTCTAAAACTAGGCCTCTCTTGAGATATTTAATTAAAAAAAGAAATAAGTGCACTCCTCCCCTTCCTTTACCCGGGCATTACTAATAATTTGGCCAATTCATATAACCAAAACCTCTCATTTATATTTTGTTTGTATATTTTTTGCCAACTGTATTAGGGCGAGAAGCACAGACAGTTTTTGTTTTTTGTATATAATTTACAGCCAATACACTGTATTTAAAGTATGCTCACACCTGTTTGGATGGCCTCATTTAACACAGTTGTATTATTTGAGCCTAGAACTAGCTTAGCGCACCATTTTTCTTTTCTCTGCTTGCACATAGGTGAGGTTGTTGGCTCCTCATTTGTCTGGTTGCAGCTTGCTGTCCAGGGGTTAATTGGGAGGAGGTTTAATTGCACCTCCCCTAACACATTAATAAGGTTTTGGTAGCCGTATAAACTGCTTTGTGTGCCCACTATGTAGGAGGTGAGAGTAGGTTCTCACCCTATTGAGAGTGTGCCTTGACGTGGCGGATGAGCTTCAGTATGCTTTGGCTAATTCATATAACCAAAATATATTTGTTGCCAACTTTATTAGAGTGGGAAGGGCAGAGAGTTTTTGTTTTTTATATTACTAATAATTAGTTTGTTTTAAAATTCTGGGAACTCTCCCTGTTTGCCCCGAAATTGCCGGGTGAGGCACCGCTTCTCTGGTTTTCCAGGTCAAGACCAGAATCCTCCAGGTCACTGGAGCGGGGTCTTAACACGCCCGCTCCCCGCCCATTTTTCCTTTAAATGGGGGTGTTTCCCGCTGACATCAGCAGAACTTCCCACTGACTTCAGCGGTACCGCCCACTGACATCATGGGAACTCCCACTGACGTCTTGGGACTGCCCGCTGATGTCTGTGGGAAGTCCTGGCCGCGTCCCGCAAAGGAAGGCTCCGGGTAGCCGGAGCCCAGAAGTTCCCAGGTATGCTGATTAGTATTCAACCACCTTTTAATTACACCCAGGAAAATATTTCAGAAGCTCCATCTCTTTTGCTCACATATATAACATATGTTTGGGTATGTTCTTGCTATAGGGAATTAATGGTATTGAGCCATGTGTTTTCACTGTGATATTCAGTCATAAGCAGGTCAGCATGCTCTGCAATTCCCATATTTTCAGAGTGTTGCCAATGAATAAAACAAATTAGTGCTATAAAACCTAAAAGTAAAAGAAAAACTAACTTCTAAAAATAGTGTTTATAATATTATTCTGTGGGATTCCAGAAAGCATGAACAAGTTTGTAGGAATTAATCCTTGCTCAAGGTGGTTCCATTGACTAAACCCCAAAGTGTATAATTATTTAAGCAGTCTAACTTGAAGCCTAGAGTGCTGCTTGTAATTCAACGGTATTGAATAGCATGCTGTTTAAAGCCTCCAAGCATTTGACTTACAACCAAATATATGAATATTAATCCGCACGTTTAAAGCAAGCTTTTTTTGCTGCTGAGCTAATTTAAGTTAATTTTCCAAATTCTACCTATAACAACATCAACATACAATTATGTCATATTTATTTTCAGTGTGAAGAATTTCCTTCCAATTTCATTTTTTAATACTATACAATTTGCATGATCTGTTTCACTTCTTTTATGCAATGCTTGTCCCTAAAAATGGGGGAAGTATAACTGATACTGAGTCTTTATTGTTTGCATGATCAAAATAGCTGGAAAAGACTAAGTATAATACAGACTGTTATACAAAAATATTATAAACGTTTATAAAAAATATAACTGTAAAAGCAAAAATGAAATGTCTGTGTCTCATCTTGCTCTCAAGCATATATGTGAACAGGTACTTACACATTCACTCCCATTGGCATGTGCTCTTCTGAATGGGTTTAACAACAAAACGAGGTGGGGGCATCAATACACAAGGGAGGGGGTGGGGGCATAAATGCACAAAGGGAGCTGGCTGGGGGCACAAATGCACATGGGGCAGTACACAAGGGTGTGGGGTGGTACATTAATACTAAAGGGGGGTCTGGCTGGGGCATTAATACACAAGGGGACAAACAGCAAAGCATTTGTGTAGCTTAACCCATCCTGATGCGGGTGTTGGTGTGTCAGAGCCTGTCCTGGTGTGTGTGTGTGTGTGTGTATGGGTATCGGTGTAGAAGAGCCTGTCCTGGTG
>VKOC01000006.1:28719350-28775755 GCA_009364415.1 Spea multiplicata
AAGCGCCGGCACCCGAGACAAACGCCTCACGCTTCCAACACAGGAGTTGAAGCGTTGAAGCGCTGAGTCAGGCGGCGGCCGCTGCCAGCATAGGAGTCCTGGATTTCTGTCAGTCAGGGGGGCCCAAGAGTTGCCGAACGGTCGTCTTCAGCAACCGCTCGGCATCCCTTGGGCCCCCCTGACTGGCAGAACTCCAGGGCCCGGTCGCAGTTGCGACCCCTGCGACCCCGATAGTTCCGCCACTGTAATCTATTAACACCTGAAGAAAGACTGGTACAGCCATGATCATTAAAACGGCATAAAATAGCACAAGATCCAACCCCAGACCCTGCCTTTTCCATGACAGATCCTCAATGGGACTTTGCAATGGGATGCAGATTAAATGAGACAGCTAAAGGAGTATAGGGCAGCAATATTGAAAGCCCTTGCAGATTTTGTGAAGAAACACGTGATGTGAAACATGTAAAGGATGAACCTCCATATGCATTTTATATAGACCGATGAGAATGTGGTGGGATGAATCCGTTGATGGCTTTATTTGTGGGTCAGAGTTACTCAGATATACAGAAGAAATTAAATACCGTACAAGGAGTAAGTGTATCCGGATGAAGTAGATAAGAAGGAAAAACATAAAAAAAGACAGAAAGGAAAATTCAAAGGCGAGCATCTGTCATAGCGGCAGTACTAGTCTTAAAAAAAAGAGGTGGAATGATAGGACTACTATGCAGTTTTCACACCAGGGCTCTGATTTCTAGTTACGCCCCTGATAGTACTATTACACTTTATTAAATTAAGAAATAGTTTTTTAGGAAAAAAAATGATTAAATAGTTGTTTTGTATTAGCTGTTGATGGGTGCATATAACTTTGATATGTGTATTTTGTATTTTGTTCTATATTGCATTTTTATGTATACTAAATGCATTTAGATACCACTTAGTTTGTTTGTATGGTTTTGATGAAGGACAGAAATATATAGAATATACTGTAACTATTTCAGTCCAAGAAAGTTAACATGTATAATCGAAACATGAAATGGAATGCTTCTAAAATCCCCCTGGATAAGATAATGAGTATATTAGAAAACTGATAAGCTTGAAAGAGCAAGCCATGGAGCTTTGAAATCCAGCATAAAATAGCATTGAATTTGGCTACAGCTCAGTGATTACACTGGATAAGCACAAAATGGAACACTTATGACTCCACAAATTGTTGCAGGTCTGTTTTCCATTTATAGAAAAGAATAGATAATATAATAATTTTGGGGTGCTTTACAATGGAATGACAAACCCCAATTTCTATAAAAGTAACAGAAATGTTATAACAACCAAAATCATAGCAGTTTAGTGACAAGATGGTAAAATTGCAATTGTGTCAGAAATACTGTCAATTCATACTCGTCAGTATCTTAACTTAGACACAAATATATAAAAATATTGTGTCAGAAATACTGTCAATTTAATATGACAATTCTAATATAATCCTAAGTGTGCTGATCCAGGTAAAGGCAAAACAAAATAACTTCAAAATCCCTTAATAGCTTTAGGATATTACAGCCTAAGAATCGTGCTAGATGACCACGAGGACATCATTGGACAGCCAAAGTTCTTTGCACTGCCAGGGACATACTGCCAAACTAGTGTGATAGTGAGTTCATGTATTTATTAAGAAAGTAAAAGCAAAACATTGGGTCAAATTAATGGAGCGTATTCAATAAGTTATATTTGCATTATTTACTATTTCACTGAGACAATATTATTTATTTAATGCAGCCGTCTCAGTGGCATTGTATCAATATATGTTATATAAACTCCCTGTGATATCCATGTTAATGCTTAAATTCCTCATAAATATGAATTTAGCATTATCGGCTAGAAGAAAAGCTGAGATATGGGTATTAACTCAGCCTTGCTTTTAAGATCATTCCTTCAAACTCAGGCAAGTTACTCAGATTGAGAAGCTTTGTCCCAGTGTATACATTTATGAATCTGCACTGTGAAATGTTACAATTTTGGATATGAAATGTTTGCTGGCTACTTAAGGATCTGTTTCTCATCTTTAAGAATACTGTAAAGGGATCAAGTTTCAGATGCTCCAATATAGGGCTGGGTTGGCCTTCAACAGGCCACTTTGCTCGGTTAAAGGCCAAGGGGCATGGGACCATGAGAGACCGTGAGATCTCCCTTCATTGCCCCACTGAAATGCGCAGTAGGTTTGTTAATCAGATGTAAGTTGCAGATTGTAGAGGAATCTACAGTAAGATGATGTAAGGCTGCTGTAGGTGATGTCGCTATAGGAAGATCATAGGTAGTTGATCCAGTGGAATGGAAAATTAAATGGTGATAACATGTAAAGATAATGAAAACAGAGTGTAAAAAATGGCCCAACATCTTGTATTTAAAACAAAAATTAGAAATGTGTTCCTTATTATTTAGATTTTTTGAAAGACTATTTGTTTAAGAGGAATACCATCTGTTAGTTTCACTGTACCATCCTGAGTACAACCTTTAATGGCCCTGGTGATCAATGGTTTACAGAGCTCATGTTGAGAACAACTACTCTAATGCCCATAATTTCACTTAAGGGGTGCTAACATTTATTCCAATTTTTTTAAATATATATATTTCCCTCATTTGACTAATTACTGAAGTGTCATTAAAAAAAATAACATTAATCAGTATTCACAAATTTAAGGGAACAATCAAAAACACCTCTGATGTGATTGAGGTTAATTGTCACCACCAAGGCTGTGTTATTGTTCATAAACCCGATCTCATCAACTTTTTCCTCTGTGGTTAGCAAAAAATTATTACAAACAAGGGGCTTTAGGATACGTACTTTTCATACTGAAAGATGTTTATTAAAGGAATTACTTTTTTCTGCTGACTTAGGCAAACATTTCATTTCATGCAAGGGTGTTTTTTATATCTCACAGCTGAATGGATAGTTCAATTTGCTTTTTGTTCATTTAGAATTTGTACATACTGTAGCTTGATTATTTTGAGAAAAAAAGCTCTCCTACAGTCAAGCCAGCCATCATATTTAATTCAATGCAATATTTATTCCTTTTCCATTATTACATAAACCCTCTAATTTCTACAGGAAGCAAAATAAGTACAGAAATGGTCAAAAATGTATCCCAAATTTTATGAGGCTGCTCTCCATTTTAATATAAAGAAAGTCGATACAAATCAACTTTATAATTTGACATTTAAAACATTCTCAATTATAAGTGTTTTATAACTTATACTAAAATTATATATTTCAAATAACAGAAGGTAGTTGGGCCTTCTTTTATAATCATAGAAATAAATAAAACATAGTAATTATTAGTGATAATAGTTTTAAAAAAAACAAAACCTAAAAGAGAAAAAAAGAAACTCTTAATATTACTGATCAAGAGGTTTAGGGGTTGTGAACTTGGGGGGTATACTTTTTACATGTAGGGTTAGAGCAATGGGATGTCAGGGCTTTATTATTATTATTAATTATTATTATTTATTGGAATGTTTTTCAGGAAAAGGTGGCAACCCTATGAGAGGACGACAATGAGGTAAGGGGTGGCTGGGACACAAAGCTGGGTAAAACCTAGGACAGTTCCATACCAAAATTTTTGTTAACATAGAAAGAGTGGCTGTAACAAGAAACATCTCATATGACATTTTGTGGTCTGTGAATGCCAGAAATGACTCATTAACCATGGTTAAATGTCACATGTTTAGTTAACACTCAGAAGAAGATAATTATATATTTTAAAACCATTTACAACATTAGACTTCTCTATAGGAAATGAGTGAAGAAGAAAATTGTCCCTGGCACGTTAAGCCCAGCTGCCTGCTGTATACACAACAGCATGTGGCCTTGTGTATACAACAGGCATATGCAGACCAAAGCACCAATCAACCAATCTAGGTCTATACCTAGCTGGCTCAGGCACCGCAGCATCCACACCATGTCAGCTGGGCAGGGAGTGGGCATACCTATATGCCGTTCCCATGCGGTGGAGAAGACCTGGGGAAGCAGTGCTTTGCCCGGAGACTCTGTGCTCAATTCCAGAGTGTTCCCAGGTATGCACATCTGTGCTGATGTTGGGGAATGCTATATAACTTTATGTATGTGCACAATGCTTCAGCTAGAGAGTTGAATGATATGTATATATAGAGTGCCTCCACGCTCAGGAGGTATATCTAATTTATAAATGTTTGTAAATTAGAACTCACCTATACCCCGTCACCACAATCCCATTCACCTACAGGAGGCACAGAGCCCACCAATGTTCCAATTGGGATGGGGAAAAGGTTTATGTAATTTGGAGAGACACAAGGCACATCCCCTTATAAGCATCCATTTTTTAAAAAGTTTAAAAAGTAAAATTGAACTATAATATTTATATATAATATAAGGTAGATGCAAACTGAGACTCTAGCACTGGTTTTGCTCTGCTGCTTACATTCTAACATGCTATGCATTCCTATCTGCACCGATCTGTTTATGAAGTTAACATGATTATATCATTAAAAAACACATAAAAATGACAGTTAAATGTTGCAGAAGTGGAGAATTTTCCATTTGCATACCTTGACACATACACAATGAGTAGTAAATAATGGTATGTATAATACATATAACAGTAGGAAATTACATTTCTATTATGGTATATCTGGCTCCATACAATCCTAGGCCTCAAAGTACAAAGGCTAAAAATCTTAAGGCATTAAAAAAAAATGCAATAACAAAAATTTATAGTACACATGGTACTGTTAACATTGGAAGTGTATGGTTAACAGAGTTAGCAGAATGAAAAAGATATATATATATATATATATGGTTTGTATATATATATATATATATATATATATATATATAGTGAAAAACAAAACCAAACTACAAACGGAAATTGCCGACTCAGGACTTCAAAATATGAATTGCTAATTTGTTGTTTTAATATATATAATTAAAGGTTCAGTATTATTAGGGCTCGGGTTCTCCCTGATCCCATCTTCCAGTTATGTCTATTTACTAATGGGATTTACTTCCTTTTTATGATAAATGTATTTTTAATATATTATTATTATTATTTTGATTATCATATAATGTGTGTGTGCATCAGATAACATGTGACAAGATATATGTTGTTGGCAATATATTTTGGTATTATTCAGAGGATATTATGCAGTAATCATTCTATATTTTTGTTAGTGTTTTATAGCTTTGCGGAAAGAAGAGAGAGCGTTGATGTGACAGAAATTGATTTAACAAAGTGATGGTAGATAAATGAGTGGAGGAGGCTAATGCATGCATGTGGTAGGCATAAAGCTATTCTGAATCTAAAAACAAGTCAAGTACTGATTAAGATCTGAGTCTTACATCAGGAAAGATGGGCAGACCAGATGGACCAAATGGTTCTTATCTTTCATTAAATTCTTTCATTAAATGTTTCTATGTTCTTTCCATGTCTTTCCCAGAATTAGACACGTATATGTGCATGAGTATTTGGGTATTTTGTAGTGATATCCTAAGCACACACATTCATCTGTTTTGAAAATGCTATCATTTTGTTTTCTTTTGTAAGCATTAATATGCATTTTTTTACTATTTAGTTTGTATTATTTAACAAATAATTTAGAAATACAACTCAATAAGCAATACAGGTACAAATAATTAAAGTTCATGTATTTGTTTTTTTGCTCTCAGATATGTATTGCTATATTGGTTCCTATACGGGGTAAGGTGGTCCAATATGCCAAAATCACATGCAGGTAGACACCAAATGACTGAGCAGAATTGTGGCTTTTCCCACCTAACAAGATCTATTCCGTTCCCACTACAGGCTCAGGGTACTAATTTAACTTAATTGTTGTAGACGGATAAAAACAAACTGTACAAATAAAACAAACTTTTTGTACAAAAAAACTCCAATGTCAATTAAAAACGTAAATAGTAAAAATAATGCTCTGTTATTGAGATGTCAGTGAACCAAACAGTGCACATCAGGGATTTGGCATCATAAGATTTTTTTTTCCTAATCCCATTTCCCATTGGAACACGCTGAAAAGCTCTAGTTTTTCTAATTCTAACAAGTTTAGGAGCCAGAAAGTTACATTTGATTGCTCAGATTATTTGCTGCATACTTTAAAAGGTCATCTTGGTTCTTTTCAAGGTTAAACTAAACTAGATCACTCACAACCTTTACACCTAAGTGAGTACCATTAAAAAATGGGTTTGATTTGAATCGTTCCTTGAGTGAATGAACTAATCGGAAACTGCTGGTATCTAATATGGCGCACGTTTCCTGGTGTCTTTCTTGGTTGATCTCCTATTTAACTAAGACAGACCAGATGGGCTTGAATAGTTCTTACCTGTCTCAATATTCTGTGTTAGTTCTGTGTTATTTAATAGGGTCCCTGTGTTGACACCATTAACAAGGCTGTTGGATGTTAAAGCAACAGATGTGTCTGGTTTCCTTGACTTTGAGATATTTATCGCTTTATATTTACTTGGTGATATCAGAAGAAGTGTCTAGGATGCTCTATTCTTATGGGTAATTAATTGCTGTTCCCCACAGCACTAGGATACTAAAAAAAGTTTATCCTTTTCTATCTATTAGAATACGTAGGAGGGTTAAATCTATATCTTGCTAATTTATTTTGGATTTTGTTCTTTGATTTTCTTATAGGTCTTAGAATAAAGCTGGAGTCTTCCACGCTCTGTATCCACAATGTTATATTTAAATTAAATAATCCATTTTAAACAGGACTCCATGGAGGCCGATCTATATTGATGTTTTCTAAATAAACACTGGTAATAATGTTAATGTAATGATAATACTGGGTATGCATCCAATTTGAAGTATAGAAATTCTTTTTACATAGGTAGCTTAAACTGTCCTCATTTCAGAAACTGTTCAATGATATTTAGGTATCACAGGAATGGAAGCAGTCTGAGAGAGGAAGATAAGGGACAGAAACAACATTGCAAGCAATTGGCAAGGCATTTAACATTCAGAGATTACTTTTTTTAGCCGGCTGAATGTAATTCAGGTGGATATATTCTATTCTACTGAAATACAGGCTATAACCTCTGACATACAAAATTTCTGCATAATTTTACAGACACAGCTATCATGTCACACGCTATTACCGGATACCTTAATAAGGAGGATTTCCAATTAGTCTGTTATTAACTTTGTACTCTGTGGGGAAGATTTATCAAAGGGTGTAATTTGTAACTTCTAAAAACCTTTCCATGAAAAAGACTTTTTTTTTTTTTTAATTCTCGGTTTCTTACTTTTCAATTTACCATATCAAAAAATTCCTTGCTTTATGTCAGATCCCTATTTCAAACCCTAGAATCTCCTCTGGATTTGCATTTAGAGACATGGGCAATAATACAAGTATGACATCTAAGCATTAAGATATTAATAGGTGATAACATGTTAATTTGCATTCTATCATCGTATAGATTTTTTAGCACCCCCAGGTATGCCTAATTCTTTTTAGGATGTGTGTGTAGATTTAAACATGCATTATGCATTATGTCCTGACTGATTGAATTGATGCCGAATATGCCACGATGTGATACGTGGAGTTAAAAGGTAGCCTGATATATCAAATATCACTTGCTTGGAACAGTTTCTAAATAAATATTATAATGCACTGTTTCTTACTAACTAAGAAGGCATTAGGGATTGTATAGGCTCATGCATTAATCAATATATATATATATATATATATATATATATATAGATTATACATTGGTTTTGTGGGGGGTCTTGGTGTAATGCAATCTGAATGTATACATCAGATATATTACATATACATCAGATATATATAATATATATATTATATATATATATATATATATATATATTAAGCATTATCTGTTGAAGAGCAAGAGGAACATTTAGAGGACCATTAATATCTAGAGTTCCAAGAATAGCACCTTGAGAGGAGATGGGGGGACATCCCTACCCTTCTTTGGTGTCCAATGTTCCCAAAAACCATAACTCCTAAGAATTAAACATTTTGAATATCAGTGATGAATTCATAAAAAATTATAATTCTAAAATAACCTGGGGCAGTTGGACAAAGAAGATTTAGCACAAAGGCAATCAAGGCAACTGAGGGAGACGATTGTTCCTGCTGGTATCTGTAGGAGCTAAACATGACATCATTGCCAATGAGATATAAGGGTATGTATAAACAAAGGTCATAAGAACGTAGAACTAAATATATAACATTTAGCTGACAATCTTATTAGAACATTATAATGTGAGCCATAGTGTGATTTAAGATAACTAAGAAGGCACCAAGCACAGTATATCTTACTATAAGAATATACATCTCAAAAAGTACAAATTATTTCTAACGCCTATTAAATTTTAATATATTTTCTCTTAATGCATTTTTCGGTACAGTATAGTGCAAGGAGTGCTTATTGTACTTTGGTGAGGTCAGTTTCTCACCATTTAAATTATCATTTCCTTCTCATTATTTTACCTGGTATCTTATTATATCTTACATTTTCCAGGTAAAAAAACTAGATTTTTTCCCAATGGCTTTTAGCCAATCATAGACTACACAGAATGACAAGAAACCTGGCAGACAATAATTCATTATGTCAAGGATTCAGATTCTGTCAGGACGTGACACTATTTTTATGCATATATTTTATTACACTCGACTACTGTAATAGTAAAATCTGTAGAATGAGTACTGTATTACTTACATGAAATACTAAAGTTTTCTGTGTTATTGTGTTATCCAACCTTGATGTAACACTATATCCTAGACAATTCCATAAATATGCATTATAGTAACATGAAAAATGTTTTAACGAGACATGAAATGGTTTTGAATAGGCACCAAACAGGGACTTTGACATTCTGCTCATACAACGTGCGTGTAACTGATATTTGAGTGCATTTAAATTCAAGAATATTTTCTATTTGCTTACAAATAATTTAAAATGAATTATTATGATTTTTACAAAAAAGAGATTGTTTAGCAGAGAAAATATGTAAATATCTAGAAGATTTTTGATTTGTTTTGTAAACAAAACAGTAATCATCCAAATGTGTTTTGCACATATGCCACTGATAAATATGAATCATATTTATGTTTTCTCTGTAATGTATTTTTCCCAGTAAAAACACTGTGAGCAGTATGTATGTTTTGAAGCACTTTTGAAGGTGATTTGCTATCAAAACCATGTTTCCTCTTAATATATGATAATGGTAATTCTGACTGCCATGGAGTTGCTTTTTGGAAAATACGCATTTTGAGAAAACCATAACTTTTTTTTTAAGACAAACCAAAATTAGATCATGCTGTGTTCTCATTAATCCTAATTAATTAACGATATTGTAAAAGTAATGGAATTACACACCATGGCTCTAGATTGTAAGCTTGCGAGCAGGGCCCCCTCTACCTAATGTATCGCTTAGTCTTAGTTGGTCAGTTCTAGTTTTTGTCATAGTGATTGAATATATTTATTGTAAGAAGTGCTGTGTAAAACGTTGGTGCTATGTAAAAAAGATAACAATAATAGCTAACGTTCTTGTGGCACAGACCACATTCAGTCTTATCAAGATGAAAATTGCAGATGAAATTACAAATGGGAGACACGGGTGCTCACCGATAGCAAGCATTAGACTTCCAAAAGTACAATACAAGATTCAATGTCAGGAATTTTTATAAAAAAATGCAAAAACAGTCCAAAAAATACAAAATATACAAGAATACAAAAAAGAAAATAGTGTCAATACACCTCAATGCCATGTCATTAAACAGGTGTAGATAACCTTTGGTATTAAAACAGTAACATGCAAGTTGAAAATCATTATTTCCATCTGGTTTATCATCCAAATCCAATGCCATTCTTCTATTAAGTCACAAAAAATGTGCTGATATCATTATTTGTATGTACTTTTACTATTTTTATACTGCTTACAATTTTCCCATTTTTTCAAATTTGTTTAACCTTAATATTTTAAACATTATCTATTAAACATGGTTTCTTCATCTGGAAATATACGGTAGTAGTGACTAAGTCATGATTAGAAATAGAAATATCTGTAGAACTATTGCAGAAAAATGTGTTCCAAGGTGCTTTACCCAAAATAATTCCATGGGCAGAGTAAGAAAATTTTCAAAATGGTAAAACTATAAAAAGACATACAGCAATATTTATGAATATATGAGATCTGCCATACAAATAAATCTCTTGTTTTCATATTAAACAATCAGAGAAAAAGCAAGCATATAAATGATACTTTCTACTTTAGATTCACCAATCATTTGCTAATCCTGTGATTTATTGTGCAATATATATATATCTATATAGATAGATATATATCTATCTATATAGATATCTTATAGATATATCTATATAGATATCTATATAGATAGATATATATATCCCGTATTTCCCTAAGTATAAGACGCACCTTAATTTTGGGGGCCGAAATTTTTTAAAAAAATATATATTACATAAAGTTATTGTACTGGCTGCCTGGGCATGATATGAGTGTGGTTGATGTTAGCTGCTAGCAATTGTTAGCAATCACACTCCTATCATGCTCAGGCAGCCAGTACATGCACATCACTTTCAGCCTCCCTGTGCCCCCTACACACGGATCTATGCTAACACTCACTCCCTCACCTTACCTGAACTGCAGAACTTCTGCTGCCGCTCGCAGACTTCCGTGGGGGGCGCTGTTTCCCCTCTGCGTTGCTCGAGCAGGAACAGGAACTGAGCGGAGTCATGTGATGCGATGTGCATTCACGTGACTCCACTGAGTTTCTGTGTTGCCGCGACGGATCAAGAGAGGCTGCTGAGCAACACAGGTAAGCAGCAGGTCCCCTTTCTGGTCCCCTTTTTAGTAAAAAAAATAAAAATAAAGAAAAATCTACCACCACTGTATAAGACACACACAATTTTTAGACCCCAAATTTTTCTATACATGGGGAAATACGGTATATATATATTATATATATATCTATATTATATATATATATATATGTTTGTCAGCTAATCTCTTAACGGACACTTAACACTTTTTCCTATTTCCTATATTTTCTAGTACATACCTATATATTGGAAATCAACCAGTTGTAGAAATCCAGGCAAGATTGGGAAGGAGAAGCTGTTAATTATACTGCTTTTGTCTTTCATTCCACTCAACTCAGCCAAGGTAAAATACTACAGAGTAGTAATTATCTCACAAGCACAAATAGCAAGCAATGTAATAAAAAGTCTAGACTTCATTGATTATTCCAAAGTATAAAATCAATGCAAAGAGAAAAATTATAAACATCATCCGGTAGAAAAAAAAGAGAAAATCTTAGGCGTATTACAGCCTGATGCATTTCGTATATGAGTTTGTGTCAAATGCTAGCAGTGCGGAAGCCTGGAAGCAGAAAATATAAAGTGTTACAAAATAACTGTATCATTTTCTGAAAAGTAAAAACTATCAATCTAAAAATATAAATTAAAGACAACCCCTAAATATTTAAAATAAACTCTATTCATTTTATTTATTTGTATTTACTGTAAAAAATGAGCTATCCTAACGAAAAGGAAAGGCACTAAAATCAAAATATGTAAAAATTAAATGAACGATGAAGTGAATGGATGAAAATATAAATGCAGTAAATACATGTAAACATATGACTTACTCTTGTCTTCTCTAGCCTTCCATGCTATACGCCTTTGACTCATGTTTGAAAAGATGTACTTCAGGTTTTCTAGCATAAGTCAATCAGAAGAGCTGGGAAAGGATGTCAAGCGCCGTCATATTGCCCCAAGTTCAAGTTAGGGCAAAATGACGGCAATTTCGTTGACATCCTGTCCCCTCCTATTTTTCGCCTTTTTGGTGGATGTTCCCACCTAGTTGTATGCGGCAGAGATTCGGACAAAGATATCAGATTGAAGATAGAAGAAAGAAGAGAAGGGATAAGATAGAAGATAAAGAAGATGCGGAAGTGGTGGGTAGAAGCGGAAGTGGTCAGCAGAGAACTTAGGGAAACATTTATGTCACACACATCATGGTAGTGTCAGCTCCAAAGAAGTCATAGACAATTATCAATTAAACAAATGCTGAAGAAAAGACAAGTATCTGGTGTAAAATGTGTGTAATTAAATATGGCAAAGTTACAACATATATATTCAAACACAAATCTCACAATCAAACACTAATACCACAGTATTGATACTCCATGTGGTGCAAGGTCCAGCAAGATAGTGGACATCATCATTTTTTGTACTGTCTGTCTTGATCACTTGTGCAGAACTAAAATCACGGGCTACTTTGCCTGCAAGCACAGAACAGGCAGAAAACTGATCGTTGCCATGGTTACATTCCATCCCAATGATTTAACCCGTTACATTTCCAATATTTCACTGCACTTTGCTAAAAGACCGCCAGCTCTTTTGTGTATACCGTAGTATTTAGAGAACTTTTGCATTCAGCTACTTTTGAATTATACGACTGTGTCCTCACTAGACTTATGTAATTGCTTTTTCATTCATCTCATTAAAAATAATTTTGCAGCTATCAGTAATTAAGATTGATGACGTTGCCAGGATGATAAAACCATCTCTCAAGGAGAATATACTACTGTGGCAGTAAAATAATGCGAAATGAAAGCTATTGTCAAGCATGATTGTGGGGTATGAAGAGGAAGAAAGAATAATGCTTGACATTTGGGTTTCTAGTACCCTTTGTGTAAACTATAGCTCATCCTACCTCATTGTACTTCATTGCGGTGACCTCTACCAGCTCAGTGCCATTGGTAGCCACCTGTGTGATGCATATTTTAATCCAATGTATGACTTGTCAGACCGCTCATGTAATATAAATGTTAGATGACTAACTTGGAAGTACATTCAGTTTGTATAATCAATATTAAAATGATACAAGCAGTAGAATTTAATTATTTTTACTCAAATCAAGCTTTTTTTTTTACAGTATTGAGGGCTATCTGACAAAGAGATGGAAGATGGTCCTTGGGGTCCAAATATTTCTAAAGTGGTTCCCAAATGCAAGCAATTCTATAAACATGTTTGAATGCCCATAGTAAATGATTTTAAATTACTTATTTCTAAAGTGAATGTTTCAGGACGATCAATGCCTCACAGTACTGTTTCTAATTTGTTTTCCTAGAAGTCGGTTAGAGCAAGATACTTATCAGTATGTTTTGTTTGTTTTCGAAATGTGTTTCTTGTAAAGTGATTACTTAGCTTTCTCATATATTTTGCTTGTTTGGTTTAAAGCCTGGAGTCTTACATTTATATAAACCTTCCAGCTCAATATGTATGCAAATTGTTTTACTGTTGCTGTCTGGAGTACTGGAGTAACAGTAGAACAAAAAAAAGCTGATCTTTATTTTAATACACATTAAAACAATCCTTCGTTCGTTTTAACTGTTTTTAATACACATCACAAGACATCTTCATTGTGTTAAGGTATGTTCTAAAAATACGTATTTTTCTGTTATGTAGATTGATCTGGACAAATTAACACGTGGAATTACTATTTAAGATGTTGCAAATGATGTGGAATAACATTTCTAGTACAACAGGCTGGAGATGTCTTTTATGTCAAACAGACTGATTTAAGGTGTTAATGATGTAAGGCATTTAGTCAGCAAGATGTAAGCTTTGTTGTGTCAATAAGTTTTATTGATTGGCTACTGCTTCAGACAGATCATGATACAATAACCGAAGAAAAGGGGAATTGAATTAAGCCCTATGAATCTACAATGCAAGGCAAACTTATTCCACTTTATCAATGTCAATCACAATGTCAACCTCAAAGGGCTGAATTTACCAATTGGAGCTATATGAATACAAATATACTCGCAACATTAAAATTAAGCAAGCGTGTGTGAAGGTCGACTAAGCTACTTTGTCTTCGTTAGCATAACCTCCCAACTCAAACTGACATCACATAGACTCCACCAAATAGATGTGAGCAGGTATGACCCGGATGACCTACCTATATGAGGCCATCAGGACATGACATCATACACCTACCTCCTTCTGTGTATGTGTGAGTGGGGAATTGCATATATGCATTTACCAGTGGTGATGGAGGATAATGAAAAAGATTAGAACAACTTTACCATTAAAGTTACTGTGTCTTATTGAGAAGGAAGCAGGAACATGTACCTGTTTTAACAATGTATAGTCAATTCAAAATTATGCGTGAGAAATGTAAAGGAGCAAAAAAAAAAAAAGAGATCTGTGCTGGATGAAACAGAAATGCCTGCTCCCCCTGTTAAAACACAATGAATGATACTTAATTTTCAAGGCAAATAAAAGCATAATTTACTATGGTAGAAAGGGTTGCTCTGTTGCTGAAAATCAAATATGCTGGTACAATGTTGGGTGGGGAGATGAAAAAGAGACTTGGAACATGAATTGGAAGTTGGTTTTAAATTAGATTGAGGAAAATAAAGGAAAATATGGGTCATGGTCATGTGGTAGGGTCAACGGTGGACAAAGAAGAGAGGTTAAAAAATAGATTTTTGCTGGGAGAAACTGGTTATAATTGTATGGGGATAGTGGTAAAAGAGAGGGTTTGGGGATAAAGATAAGTGAAATAAAAGTTGGGGACATATTCTTGGTCTTTGTGTTGAAAAGATCAGGGATCACTCAACAATTAGGAGTCCAGGTGGACTATAGGGCTGGTTAAGAAATTACTTTAGTGTTAGACTCATTAGGCCAAAGGATCCTTATTCACCTCTTTTTTAGCTCTTACACCTGCAGCCTGTTGTCAGCCAATTAACTGGATATATAATGCTCTGACACTTGACCTTAAGTGCTCCGTTGTATGTGTTTGACTTGAAACCTAGCAGTATGTGTGGCAAACTCTGACAGTACCTGCCATAACTTGTAAATGTATGTGTGTTTGTGTGTGAGCATGTATGTGTAAGTGGTATAAGATGAAGTGTGTGTGTGCTAGCATGGATGTGTATGCTTGAATGTGTATATATAAGTGGTGTGAAATGGAGCATGTGTGTTGTGAGTATGATTGCTTGTGTAAGCTTTTGTATGTGTGTTAGCATGTGTAAATTTGTCTGAGTGTGTTTACATATGTGTACCAGAGTGTATGTTGGAGGGGGGAGCCACAGACAAGCTGCTTGGGGGCAATGATGGCACAGACCAGCTGTTTGGTTGCAAAGATTGAACAGATACGCTGTTTGGGGGCACTGACCAGCTGGAGGCAAAGATGGCACATGCAGGCTGTTTGGGGGTTAAGATTGCACTGATAAGCTGCTTGGGGGCAAATGTGGCATTCCCAAGCTGTTTGTGGGCAACTGTGGGACATGTTACTTGGTAAAGATGGGGGGCCCTGAGGCAAGTTTTGCGCCAGGGTCCTATGGTTTTAGTTACACCCCTGACATTGCTGATTCCTGTTTGTTGACTTCTGGCTATGTCTGACTCTGATTACAGTTCCAAATATTGCTGCATTACTGATTCCTGGTTGCTGACCCTCTGGCTTGTCTGATTCCAGATCTTTTATTTGTGCAGCTTCTTTTGATCCACTCTCGCTGGTCCACAGTGTACAAGAGCAGGGTAGAAGTTTTTCTCTGCAAGTGGCTCCCTACATCTACCTCCGGTCCCTAGCTATGCCAGGTGTGACACAGCACAATACCTAAATTCAAGGGTTTACCAAAGTTACTAGTCATCTGAGACTAGATCAATATATACCAAGAAAATAATGTATATGTGGGTTTTTACTACATAAAAGATTTCTTTGCCTAGTTATCTATCTATGTATGTATATTTAAGCCTATATAATTTTAAATAAATGCATTTAAGTGACATTATGTTGCTTGTAGTATTCGTTGATTTATATAACTGTTTTGGTACTTCAGTAGCTATGAAAGACATTTTATTTATAATTTCTCTTTTTATACCTTGAATTCAATGGCTGTGTGCTAGGGACACTGAATTATTGATGAGGTCTTGAACAAAACAGCTGTGATACTCTTGCCTCGCTTTGATATGCCAAAGAAGAAGGCGATACTGCTAATCCAATAACACTATTACACATTACACTGTAAACTAGATCTTATACCAAATTATACTTAAACAACGGAACTTCAGAACATAGGATGACGCTTTTATTTGGTGAATTGTTTTTTTCAATGTCAGTTTTAAAGTAAGACTTTTTTATTAAAATATGTTGATTCTAAAATATACTGAAATATTAGTATAGTATAGAAATCCAAACACAGAATGGCCAGTCGTAAGATGTATTTTATAAAGCAAATGTAAGTGGCTCGGTATATGCATTAAAATAGTAAACAATGTGCCTATATCATTACTCATCACCAGGCTAAGGGAACGGCCCTCCATATCTATTTCTTTAAGTCTAAATTGTTATATTATACTCTACTTGTTATGTTACCCATTGCACAGCACTGTGGAATACAAGGGCGCTATATAAATCAAGTTATCGTAAGATTAAATAAAACATTTGATGGAAATATTCCGATTGGGTGGACAAGTGCACATTATATCCTTCACCTTGTGAACGTCTACATAGGAAGTGGTAATAAAAAGGAGCAGAGGTGATGGACATGGGTCAAGGGAACATTATTATAGCTGTTGTTGTGTTGGTAACCATCCTAGGGTTAGGATGTGTGACTGTAGATGTGGAAGAAGATTGAGTGTACAGTGGGTGTTGTGATGAACCTGTACATAAACATTCACTTTATTGGATATAAATTGGGGCTTTAAGGTTATGATCATGTATGTGCTTCTGCAACAAATTCATATATTTATTTAGAAAACATTGCAGGGATTCAAAAAAACTGCAAAGCTCAACAGGAGCCAAGCTGGGGTGAAACAACACCTTGGCCAGGTCAACGTATCTGGAACACACGCAAGCTGCATGTTTCCAGTAGAAAGTTGTAAGACCAAGTACTGTATGTGTGGGTGGTGGGCTTCAGATGATCCATGGTTCACACGAACTTACAAAACTATAATTATAGGCTCACATCATCTTTTTGGATTCAAGCAAAAATATGATGGAACAAGGGTGCGATAGATGACTGGTGAAACCCCTGCCGGCCTTTATCCCTACTGGAGTCTATTGTCATGCAAATGACTTATGTATTGCTGCCAGCTGTGGAATACGACCTATTAATATAATAAATGGGTTTTATACAAGGGAAGATTTTTCATTTACCACCAAGAGTGGGACATTTACGTTTGTCTTGTTTCTTTTATTCTATCACAAGTTTATAGCTGGATCTTAGCACAAAATACTGTATAGCATTACATTCATATAGACTTGTGACAAGGACACTTTGAATTGTGTGCATCAATGTAAACAGACCAGAGTTATGTATGTAGTCTCCAATGTTACGTTAAAGCACAATTTGAACATATTTTTCTGAGAAAAGCTTTAAAGTGTTGTTTGTTACACCTTGCAGGCTGGTGGAAACACTGCCCCAACATAACTCTTGGAAACTTGTTGTGACCAACAGTTAATATTAGTATATGTAATATACGTAACTCGTTTAGGAATCTGTTTTACTATTGCGAACCCTAAAGATATATAGGATGCTCCTATGTTTCTTTAATGGGATTAGCCATTTATATGAAAGCCTGGAGGGACCACGCAAGCAGGGAGGGTGGGTTTAGGATAAAATCAAATCCAGAGAGATCTCAGGTGTGTCTATTACATCTAGTTCTGGCTCTAGCCTATAGGTTACATAGGCACCTGCCTAAGGTCCTGAGCTGGCCCGGTGGGGAGGACAACCATGGCATTCTCTTTAACAAATACAGAGATGGGATGAAAACTTCAATTGCCTACAGTGCTAGAGTCACCAGGCCAAGTTCTGTTAATCACTTCTTCAGCTCCACAAACCAAATTAATTCTGGGGACCAACTGAGTCCTTAATGATTTGAGGCCCTATATCAGCTATATCTTCTGTACATAAGGTAGGTTCCATAATACTAGAAGTAAAATATAATTAAATTAATATTATGTTATGCTTAAATTGTCATGTGTGGAGATATCTTCCTGGTAATAAATTGCGATAATATAGACCATAATTTAATTACTTCAAATCATTACACACATAAATAATATTATAATTCCTTGTAATTGTTGTCGTCCAATCCAGCTTGGCACTTTGTGTCTTTTTTCCACTGGGTGAAAAATTAATGTGACTGAAAGAATATTAAAATCTGTGCCTTTGAGCATTTATCTTTTTCGGTTATTAAGACATATTTATCTTGGCTCATGGGTTCTAGAAATTGTAATGTACCTTGGGAAGTACACTTTCTCTTCTGTTCAGCTGTTCATAATTTATACTGTTTTATCATACCGCACTGCTCCTAATATAGTATTTCATGTTTAAGATTTTCTGATTTGGCATTTTCTGCATAGTTTTCAGTTCCTGGAAAACATACGATATCAGGGTTTAAAAGGGTATTAAATCATTTAAAAATCTAGCAATACATCTAATATATGAAATGGTCAACCAGTTCTTAGTGTTAAGGTGGCTTCCTTAAATATGGTTATTTTTCAAATATACAGTATATATATTAAACATGTGCAAACGGGCCAAAAACTGTATGGTTATCTATATATATAGTTATATACATGAGACAACATCTAAGCCACCATTGGTTCCATGCAAGTCTGGTCAAAATTAGGAATGCCCAGAAATCCACAATCCTTTTATGGTGTACAATGGATTGTGGATTAATGGGCATACCTAATCATGACAAGACTGGTTTGGAAACGCGGGTGAAGAGTAAAGTCAAACATGTGGCCTATATACCTGTTATCCGTATTACAGTGCTTTGTGAGTGTGTGTGTATGTATATATACACCGTATTTGCTCGATTATAAGACTAGTTTTTTCAGAGCAAATGCTCTGAAAAATAACCATCGTATTATATTTAAGGTCGTCTTCTTATCAGACCTCAAATAGAGGTCTGACTACAAGAATAAGATCAGTCCCCAGCACCGCAGGGGATCTGAAGCCCCGGTGGAAGTGCCAGCAGTAGCAGCGGAGGTTGTCTGTGCGAATCGCACAGACCTCCACCGGCGGCCCCACTAGACAGCAAGGAATCTGAAGCTAGGAGGACAAGTCTAGGGGAGCACTGGTAAGTCTGGGGAGGGTAAGAGTGGCATATGGGAGGTATAAGGGCTTTCTGGAGGCGGAGTGGCATATAGGGGGTTAAAAGGAATATTAGGGAGGCAGAGTGGCATATAAGAGGGTATAAGGCATATCTGGGGGCAGATGTGCATAACTGGGGCAGGTTGGCAAATAAAGGAATAAAAACTAAAAATGCATTTTCTCAATCATTTTTTTAAAATTAATATTCACTAGTAAAACTTTTTTCTTATAGGGTAGTCTTATATTCATGCTTTTTCTTTTTTTCCTAAATTAATATTCAAATTTTGGGGGGTCTTTTTATAATCAGGGTCGTCTTATAATCGAGCAAATACACACACACACATATATATGTATATATATTAACACAAATTTAACGCCTCAAATGAGTAAACACACTGTTGGTAGGTTTAAATGTATACACCGAATCTACAGAATTAGTAATAACCATTTGTGCTCCAGCGATTAGTTTTGTATGTGTTACATCCGTATATTTATTTACAATCTGTCCTATAGGTTATTATAACTATAATGCAAACGGTAGCTAAACGTGCAACAAGACGGCAAGTTGTGGAGTAAATCTAAACTTAAAAGACAATGTATCGGGTTTATTTCTCGGCCATCTCCAGCGGAAAACTTAAATGACCCTTCCCGTGGTCTCCGAGCGCTCACAGCCAGCGGTGCAGCTGACAGCTCTGCGCAGACACCACGCAACGAGGAAATAATAGGAAGCCGAGAACAAGAAGCTAATGTGCCCAGGGAGAAAGGGGCGGAGACTGCACGGGGCGTGGCCAGATCGCCTATCCCCGCCTCTAAAAATAGGCGAGTTGGAAAGGTAAGGAGTGACTGCTCCCCCCCCCCCCTTGCAGTTATTCTCCATTGTCAGCGCTATTGTATCTAAGCAATAGCGCTGGGGCAGCTTGGGACGAGAAATGTCGCACAGCAGAGGGGCAGAACATTCAATCGCATCTTACAATGCAACAGCATTAGAGGAGCTGCACGATTGCTGAGCGTATTTATCTTCCCGTCTGACTGCACGGAGCTGGGAGGAGGTGGCGATCATCAGCGATCACGTCCCTGTATAATGAAGCATGGATGGAGGTATAGAGGCTCCTGGAGTCTCCCGGCTGGAGAGATGGAGCAGGGCTTTTGCGTGTGACCCTAAGGGAGGTAGACGCTCAGTCAACGGCAGCTGGGATAAAGCAGTCTCTACTGAGCAGATCGCTGGAGATCTGAGGAGGAGATCCACGCTGACATGTCCTCTTGTCCAGCAAAGTTGCTCCCGATCTGCTCGCGTTGGCCAGGAGCTTTGACTTCTTCTAGTCTTCCCGGTGAGTCAATGGTAGGTGTGAGTGTGTGGGGGGGGATCAAACGCTAAGAAGAGCCCCGATCTGGGTATCATAGACGTTTTCTCTATTCACATGACCTTTCTCTGGCGTTTGCGAAAATGTAATATTTTGCCACTGCCATTTTGAGAATGAAAGAAACTGAAATAAAAAACAGCTGTATTGGTAAAAGGTTATTATTTTTGATTTTTTTTATATACACATAAGCAGGGTACTATCAGCTAAAAATAGGAATTTTTTTTTTGCCCAAAATGAGGAAAAATCGGAAAAAGTTAGTCTTCATATTGCTTGTCCAACAGCAATTTAACAAATTTATTGGGGAGATACTTTATTGAATGTATTTCATGGAAAAGGCAGGTAATGCTGCACTATAAGTTATATAGAAAGCTATTATAATTGGAAATGCATTTATTTTTGGGGATAACTTGTATAAGATACTAATATATTTAATTTCCAAAGCAAAAAAAACATACATCCCAAATGATATTTCATCATTATTATATGCAGATGCATTATCTTTTTTTTTTATTGATCACTGTGACTTCTTTTGAGCGATAATGATTGTAGATCCAGGTTAAAAATAGCCTCTGCTTAGTGCCATTGTGTTTAATATTTCTTTCAGTGCTTTGATAAATGTGTCTAATATAGAGCTAGCCCAGAACAATAGGCAATATTATTTAATAACATTTAAACTCATTCCGACGGTGTATTTAATAAAAAGTCACGATAACACTGGCAGCATTTCATTTTAACTTGGTTCTGGTTAACCCTTTGCTTGCCAGGTATGCATGCACAGCTCCTCTCTGGTATCCTGAAGGTTAATGCTTTTGTATTTGAGTATAACAACCAGCTGCTATGTAGTCAAGATGTTTTAGATCCATTTAGACTAAAGAGGAGGGGGGGGGGACTAATATCTCTAGTCTAACAGTATAGAGGTGATTTATACAACATCAGAGCTGATCATTTGTTGATTTAAGCAATGACAGGTTTAATATGGATGTATGCTTACATTTCAGTTTTATTTGACAAGCCTAGTGTATTGTGACTTTAACTGGATGAAGAAGAAAAAAAAGTCTTCCTCCTCCTGAAATATAGACTGGGATTTGTCATGTGTCATAGCTTTCCGATGACATCACAGACACAGCAAAAGCGCATATTTGCCTATGGAAAATTTAAGTAGATGAGGCTTTTTTATGATACCCACAATGCACTGCTGTATTCTGCTATTTAGGTTCTGTCGCATGATCTCAATATTTCAGCTTTACATCTGGCGCATGTTGCACTTACTCTGAGCAGACCTACGTGGTCTGTTCAAAGATCTGTTATTGTGGAGCTCACTGCCATTATCCTATCTTCTCCCTTCCAATTTCACAGCTGCACCCCATGCCCTTCAGCGTAATACATCTTAAGATGTTTTCAATCTCCGCATAAGCCATTATTACATCCGATGACACTGGAGCGAGGTACCTCGAAATAGCATTAGCTTATGTTTCTGTATAATTAAAAGAAAGCATCTGTGAATTGCACTTCTGGACACGGCACATGACCACGAACGAGCGTGTTACAAGACATAGCAGGGTGTATTAGATAATAACTATGCGTCTTAAGTGGTTTTCCAGGTAGATGGCATTATGTCAAGAAATAATTATTAAAACGTGTGCAGGTTTGCCTAACATAATTGCACATTGTAGATCCTTTTTAATTTATACCGTGTTCGCGGAAGAACTAAATCTGTTATAGTAGATGAAAGGAGTTACTGAAATTATAAGGTTAGATAAACTAGTGACTAGAACAGAACTTGGTCAAAATGGAGTTAACTGGGACGTCTTAATGGGAATTGTGGCTCATAGATTGTAAGCTCTTAAGAGCAGGTCCCTCTTCTGTACCTCGACGTCTTCATTTGCATTAATTGTATTGTCAGATTGTGTATTGTCACTTTTGATGCTGCTAGTTTTCACCGTCCGCACTGGTTTTTACGGCTACAGACTCTGCTGGCCCCCTATAAATCAATGGAACAGTATAAACACTGACTTCATTAACCCTTTAAATTCTTGCAGTATACCCTTGCTGTTTAAATTGCAACCAGTCTTTGAAACATGAATATGGTTTCCATGTTTAAACACCAAATAATCCCAACGGTATTGTTTAGCAAATTAGATTTCCTTAATGGTTTATTATCAAAATAGGCTTTTTATCCTTTTGCGTATTGCGTTTTTGCAGTTTTCCAAAAATCCATTGTGCTAACCGATCAAGCACTTATACTTTGAGAAATTGATTGCGAAAGACTTTGGGGGGGAAATGGGTGCCATCTGTTTCTCTATTTCAGCTGTGAATGGACCATTCGTATTGGTGCAGTGCCCAGAACCAGATCTGTAGCGCAGTTCATTAAGCATCGATTTGGAAATAAAAACACTGTAAACTCTTCCTATTCCTGGTAATTATGCAGCACTCAACCGCCCTCCAAAAAAGCAAACAGCCTTCCTAGCCTTTTTTCTTTTCCAAATCATTATTTGAATTTGGAGAGCAGCTCTACCTTTTGTTCTTTAGTCTGTGTTTTGAGAATTAGACTATGGCAGCTTCATCTAACCTAATACAAGCTAATAAATGATACTTTCTGCCTATACATTTTCATATACATACAAATATTAGTGGTGCATAGATACATCCATATGTGTATGCTATGCAGTAAAATACATATACAATACAAAAAAAAAATAAACCGGGTAATTAATACTTTATTACATACAGATATTACCTGCACATATGTTTTGCCCTATCCTCCTGCTGGGACAATACACAGGCCAGGCCATTGTCAGCAGTAATATTATCATTATTATTTATATGCTCAGGCAGGTTATTGGAATTATGTTTGGCAAAAAAAAAGAAATAAAATAGGTTTTCTCTCAATAAGAAAGTCAGGATTAAGAAACTCATTGTTTTCCAAGACTGGCCACAGAAAAGTAAGCAAAACAATCCACAGAAAAGTGGTTTGCTAGACTAGATACTTTTATTATTGATTTAAAATCAGATAATTGAAATGTATTGTGAGATACAGTGATACGCTTTATTGATTTTTTTCTTCCTGATTTCCTTTTTTTGGAGACCTTTTTTTCCCCAAGCACTGTGAAAAGCCTGTAGCTTTCTATAGCCTGAATACAATATGTTTTAACCCAATACAATGTTGTTTTTTGCTCATCTGAGTTGCGTTTAATGTTACGATGCAACAAAAAAAAACCAAGAGGAATCAGAACACTGTTATTAGTTCTCGTACAAAATGTTGCAGGAACAAGAAAATGGATATGTGGAATCTTGACTATTCTAATTGCTCCTGTGAGAGTGGTTTGATTATACAATGATGTGGAAATTACAAGGCTATTTTGAGATCCATCACCAATTGGATATATATCTATATATCTATATATAATGGTACTTTGTGCATCCTAGCCCCAAGTTAAAAGTGCGCTAAATTTTTATTTTTATATTCTATCCTGGTATTTCTACAAATTACGGGTTATTCCATAGGCTGGATTTGGTGCTGGGATAATATCAATTAGCAATCATCCCATAGATTGCAGTGGAAAAAAATGAGCTAAAAACTGAAACATGTTAGCACAATATTCATTAACTGGGATAAAATGCAGCACTGTTTTTATCTCATTTTTTCCCCAATGTTTTATTTATATGACGGAAATCATATTCTAGAAGATCTGCATTGAAACATCATATAAAAGAAAATTGCTCATTTGCTATCACCAATGCAGTGGCGGCTAAAGAAAAATGTAAAACAATATAAAATGTGTAATGGCTTTTATAAGTTATAGACAGTAGTGGAAAGTAATGTTCAGTTCTGTTTCCCAAAGAACAATCACAGAGGATTTTTTTTGTGCTACCCTGTGAAATGTCAGGCCTTTCTGCTACAAATGGCTCTGGGTAAAGAATGGAAGAAACCGACACCAAAGCTGCCATTTTGTCATTGTTTGAATTATTATATTGCATTTTATTTTCATTTGTGTGTGTTGAGAACCTCTTTTAACACATAAGTCTTTGCATTCGCAACTATTATTCTGAGGATTAAGCCTATTGTACTTCTAACCTAGAATGTCATTATTTTTACATAGTGAATTAAGAAATGTATGTCACGTTCCGCCTTCAAATTCTCTCCTTTATGACTGTATAATAGTGTCAGAAGGGTTTACAGGGCTCTATACAATCTAAATTGCCTTTCGAGAGGGTCATTATTAAGCAACACAACGCAGCTAATATTACTCAGTACTGAGACTACCATTGTGGTGTCTTCCATACGCAACTGCGTGCTATTGTTTAAAGAGATAGTATAGTCACAAGTCTATTTTCTAGCTATAGGTTGAAAGTTGCAACTGGTTCTTTTTCGTCAGCAGTAAGACAGGCGTATTGTTGTTTTCATTGTAAGAAAGAATTCTCGGTAAGTCTGCTTCACAGGCACCTTGAAAATCAATGATTCATTTTGCTTAGCACATCCCCCAGTACAACTTGGAAGCTGATGGCTGCATTTCTATTGTATTTTCAGAGCCTCTTTATTTTTTTGCAATTTGATTTGACCAATAAATGGGTCATAATATGTCACGGACGTGATGATGCAGGTACAAAGACCACCTTTGTTAGCCTGCAGCATATTTGATATTTGATTTTTCTTACAAAAATGTTTTTTCATGGGGCTATTCTGTAGAGACCAATGATATGCAATATCATTGCATATCATATTGATAAAACTTCCCTTGTGTGTCCAAAGTTGTATTTGATGAGCTTCACAACGAGTGTATTAGTAAAGTATGACTCCAAAGTGCTTTGAAAGAAAGCAGCTCATCGGAATTCATTTTCACAGATTGTGGCATTAACACTGACTCAACATGCTTGGCTTTTTGTTCTGCGTCTCTCTTCTCAAACCCCATACCCTCAATACATTTGTTTTGTTAATTTGTTCATGCTACCTTAAGCTTCCTTTTCATCTCAAGAAGGAACTCTCTAAGGTGTTGACCGCGTACATGACCTGTTCTATCTTCCCTGGGACCAATACTGATACCATTACTGGGCTATATTCCTATTTATTTGTGTATACCTTCTTCCCTAAAATATCTACTAAAATGCCTACTTATGTTTTTGTATGGTCTGGGCAGTGAATTATACAACTTGTGTTGTAGAACAAAGCACCACTGAACAGTGAGTGGTGCACCCTGGGGCCCCTCTCATTCCATATAGAAAACAGATTGGCTTGGAACTCTAGAAGACACAAGAACTGCATGGTGGTGCTTAACCATGCACACAGCCACCATGTTGTGCTTAGTTGCAGTGACTGAAAGAAGCCATGCTCCCCTTTACGTCCTTAATTACAAAAATGAAATGAAATCACTTTCTCACCCGACTCACATGATGCTTGTATGGATTGGCAGCCCGATCAGTGCTAAGGAGAAGATTGGCTGACCAAATCGTCTAGTTGACTCCAGTTAAATCAGTTCTTTTGATAAATATAGTAATTATGCTTGGAATGCATGGTAAATGGATATACCATCTTTACCTTTAGTCTATCTTGGCATGAAAACAGGTTTTGCTTATCTTTCATATCAATTGGGGCAGCTTCAGTAAATTTAGAAAGTTTAAATAGGCCTATACCATAAAATAAGACAATATTTTTATCTTTACCCACTTTTATGTTTCTAGTTTGTTAACCTTTAATTTCACTTATTTTGTCAAATCTGCACAGTCATGGCTACTATTCTTTCTCGTTTTACTAAACCTAGCATTGCACCAAGTTGTTTTTCATTGTTTCGTAAAAACAGGGGACAAATTGTCAGGTAGAGTCACCCGATGAGGCATTTTTGGTCCTAGTGTTTCTTATGATACTTTTAAGTCTTGGTCCTGAAGAATGATTGTAGTATAAGCAAGCGTGCTCTGTAATAATGAAATCTCTATGGCCTGAGCATGTTATGGATGGATAAATAATTCTAATAAATTTTTTTAATATCTTCTTTCCAAAGCTCATACTGAATTCTTTCTAATTCTTTTAGTTTAAATAACTATTCATATTAACCTCTAATGCACTTTTAAATGAAACATATGCTTGAATCAGTCCATCAGTTATATCATGAAAAAAAACATGTCACATCAAGTGAGATCAGCAAATAGACCTCCTAATGTCAAAGACACATCTATAGTTCCCCTGCACATGCAGTATAGTAGCTGATACCATTTTTCAATAGTGATATTGGTTTTGCCTTAAATTCAGGAAAGCTTTATGCTTATCACATGCATAATGTATCAGCCTTTACCATTTTTAATGGAATGCTGTTTCATTTATGTACCACTCTCTCAGTAAAACAAAACGTCCTTTCTTTACATTGATCTAGCTTCATTTTTACAATATAGGGCTTTGTATAATTTAAAATTATACCTATCATGCATCCTAGTAATAGACTGCTTGTTATTCTTTAATGCAATATCTTCTCTGTTCATCAAAGTATTTTTATGTTATGACAATTGAATCTAATATAGTCCCTCAAACAACTGCTTGCAACTGTTATGGTTTATTGATTTGTACATTTGTGCATTTAATAGACAGGAATATTGGTTAATGAGGCATTAACAATTTCAGTGTACACATTACTCATGACACAGGAATAGTTTACTTATTTCCCACTATCCAGTTGATTGCCGCCTCTGTTTTGTTACTTTGGCACATGGCTAGTTCAGATCTCATGTGATGCCATGTTATTTTGTTTTTATTTAGTTCTTATCCTGTTTTAATTTCATAAATAAACTGTGAAGAATGCTAAATGGAGTGGGAATATATCAATGTGAAGGATTTATTTAAGGGAGAAGGGAAATAAGGGGAGCGGACAGGCAAAGGGATGTTAGTAGAATCAGTAACAGAAGAACAGGGGGCATGAATATGGAGGGTTAATAATATGCATTCGGGCAAGAAAGTAGAGGAAATGGAGCAGGGGTAACAAAGTATGTTTTGTGCTAATTTACTTATACCTCTGCCACACCACACTTCAGATTTCAGCCAAAAGCTTTGGAGTTTTGAGGTGATTAGGGGATCTCCTGGTCAGTATGCTGATCCTCCTGGGAGGGGAGACAAAACTCCTCAAGGAAGAACTGTGGGGGGGACCTGTCCTGGAAAGTCTCTACGTATATCAATAAGGTGTCTATTGAACACCTTTGTACACTTCATTTAGGTGGTACAAACTATTCCATAATTATTCCACAAATTAATAATTCATAGGCAAGGCTTTCAAGGATGCGGTTAAGGTAGCTACATTCAGCCATTGTACCCTGACTGAAGTAGTCTCCATTTATGATGTCTATCCTGGAAATGATCACAGTAAATGAGGGTCATTTGAAAATAAATGTATTTAGGGAGAATATCTAGGATCCAAAAAAAGTATCATTTTATAAAATTAATAAACAATTATGAAATTGTTGATTTTTTTCTTAAAGAGTTCTAGTGATATTTGAAATTACATTAACAGTAGTGTCAGCATTAGTAGTGTTTAGTGTGGCTGTTTTCTGAAATGAAAAATTAATCTGTTCTGAACACTGGTATTGCCATAAGAGCATATGGATATTTTCAAGGTTTATTTACTTTGTTTTTTGCTTATCCTTCAGGAGCCTGGGTAATTTACAAACATCAATCTTGACAACAGCATGATTGCCACAGGAGGTCTTTTAAGGATCTCTGCTCGGAAACAAGATCCCCTCCGGCCTAACAGTCAGACTCCAAAACGCAAGAGAAAAACAAAAAAGAAGCGAAAGAGTGATGTCGTAGTAGTTAAAGGAAAACTTAAACTCTGTTCAATCTCTGGATTAATTGCTCTTTGTGGAATTTTGGTACTCTTAGTTGGAATTGCAATGGCCGTTATGGGTTACTGGCCAAAAAGTAACTCTGTATACCATGGCAGTTTGGGGAAAATTCAAGCCAAATATTTATCAGGTGACTCAAATGTAATCCGTGCTAATAAAAATCAATCCCGGAGCCATCAAAGCAGTCATGGATCCAGACTGGATGCCTTCAAGTCTAAAGACACAAACGCTACCAGAAGCCTTCAGCAAAAAAAATCTCATGGTTTTATTGCTGGCCTGTTTTCTGGATACTTGCATTCAGATAATCTTAAAGTATTTGGTCCACTTATAATGGGCATTGGGATATTCCTGTTTATTTGTGCAAATGCTGTTCTTCATGAAAACAGAGACAAGAAAACCAAGATAATAAATTTAAGGGATCTATATTCTACAGTGATTGATGTCCATGGCATGAAATGTAAAGATGGCGCTCCACTAAATGGATTTGTGAATTATGTGCAATCTCGAAGTATGGATGTGAAAGCTGGGGAAACATTTGGGGCTGCCATGCTAGCCAAGAGCTCATGGCATTCTGCTCTTGGTGGTCAAATTGCATACTCCCCTCCAAATTTACGTGAAACAAGGACGTCTTCTCCCAAGGTATATCACCAGCCACCAGAATCTCCAAGTATGGATGAGGTAGTATACAGTATATATAGGGAGAGGTCTTCTTCTGTGATACCCTTTGACAGATCTTCAGGGAGAGATGGGGTTAAAGATCCCCTCTCAGAGTCACCCAATATAGGATGGGGTATAAGTAGTACATGTTCCATTGTTGGTTCTTCCCTTAATGCATTTACACTGCCTGTTGTCAAATTAGATAGTTGTCTTTTGGAGAAGAAAGATGAGCATGGAGCTAAGGAAAAAAGTACCAAAGAAGTATCCAGTGGGGAGATTGAATTGAGTTTGACTAATTTTAGCCATGCAGACTTGAACTGTGAATTTCCCAAAACACATCGAAAAATATTAAGGCGCCAGAGCACAAGCTGCCTGCCCGACTTTAGGAGATCTATGTCACCCGGGCCTTTGTCAGATTTGGGTAGCCAATCTCTAAGTAGCACAGACCTTGACTGTAGCCTTTTGGTGAAAGCTGCACCATATAGTAAAACAAAACCCGTGGTTCATATGGATTCACTCACATCCGCGCCATTGATCAGAAAAGATTCTCAGAGCTCAGACTCTGACCATTTAAGCAATAAGGGCTACATTCATCTTGAGGAGGCAGGAACCTCCTTTGAATCTATCGATGACCCAGCCAATAAAACCCAAGACTGTGAACACCCCAAGGACACGGACACACATCACCCGTTGGAAGGTACCAGCAAAGAACAAAATGCAGAAAATGTGCAGAAGCAGTACAGTAATAAAGAAAAGCTCTTAATGCTCTCCAGGTCGCATGCTAAAGTGGATGATGGTTTAGACACCACTGGCAAATAAGGCACACACAAAAAGTTTCTCTCCGAGTCCTTACTATCATGTTTCAAAAATATTTTACTACTGGGAACTTGCCAATATCCAAAGATCTGCAGTATGAACGATGTTCACTTATATTGATAACAGCACTGTATAACTAGAAAGCTACTTTAACACCTGATTGTAATTCATATGTATAACTCAAACCAAACTGTATAAATAAACAGCCCAGCGGCAGGTCTTTACGTTTCAATATGATCTGACAGATTGTTTTAACAATAACTGTGCACTTTTTATTCAGAGCTTCAATGGATATTTTATTCCCTGCTGATGGCATGTCAGCACTGGCTTTGGGCTTTGTTATGGCTACTTAGTTTCTCATGGGCTCACACAAATGCTAAGGCAGCCAGACTGCCGTAAAGTTACACACACATGAAGTATTTTATTTTTTTGGAAAAAAAAAAATAGTGTTTTAAACTTTTAATATTTCAATAAGGACTAACTCATGAAGTATTCAGATATATTTAAAGATGTGACTAAGAGACAGATTTGGTTTATAATAGTGGGACTGTTAGACTTTTTAGAATGATTGGGAAGTTCTGTAATATAGATGTTTTATTGAGTGTTATGACTATATAATTATTAATAGTATAAATAAACAACTATTTTCAAAAGTAAATGTTTACATGTAATTCAAAAACATACACCAAAACATTCAGCCTTTTTTTTTTAACAAATGTCGCATTTGGACATTTGTGTGCAGTTTCAAGAGAATGCATTTTTTTAATGAAACAGACTACTCAAAGGTTGATCTGTCTCTTTCCTCAAATCTTAATTTTTATAGCTCAAACTTAATAAACATATTTAATGATGCTTATGTATTAAAATAAGCAATTTCTATGTGTAAGAACCCAACCCCCGACCAGAGGGAGCAGGGATCTTACTTCTTGTTCTCCGTGATCGTTTCTCCCTATGAAGTTTGTGTCATTGGTTTTCTCTGACAGATGTATACGATGAGATAGTAAAAGGGAGATGAGTGCTATGCATGGTAAAAGATGAGTTGCTGAACTAAGTTGTGCTAAAGTTAAAACACTTGGGTTTATTCACTAAAGGGGGAGTTTTCAGGAGAGTCGTGGCTTAATGCTCTTGTTTCACTATTCTTTATGAAGGGCCAACGCTATCAGGTTTCTCCAGCAAGAAAGGCTGAGCTGGCCCTGCGTAATGCATTATTCAATGTGCAGAAAGTCATCTCACTGCTTTAACCTTGCATTATACAGGGACAGCCAAGCTCTTCATACAGCAGAAGGTCACTGGTGCAGGACTGTATTGTGAAGTCATGTATTTAAAACATCAATGCTCCTTTTAGTGAAAAAACAATTACATTGAGCTTTAACAAATAAGCTTGATGTTCTATAAAAAATGCAAATAATCTGAATTACCTTTTTTAATAGCAAATGGAGGGCAAAAAGTGTATAGCACCCTAATGGCTGAAAACCAGTCTTTAAACAGGACTGTGGGATAATTCCCAATAGTTTCATGTGCAATGTAATATTTAAATCAGTTTAAAAAACAGGTTGCATGCTAAATTGTATTCTCGTTTTACTTCACATGTCCAATGCAGGCAATTGGAAATCAGAAAGTATCCTATTATCAACCCTAATAATAATAATCTTATGAATAATAAGTAGTAATAGTAATAAATGCATTTTGTTGGTAACCAAAAAACACTTTTATCTTAGAATGTACTCTTAGTATGCCAGCTTTTTAAAAAATGTAATAATAAAACAAACATTTGGTATTTCATTAACTGAATTTAAAAATATTTATTACATGCCACGCTAATTCACAATCAGCTTGTAGCATACTTGTAGCATGTTCATTATAATTTACAGGAACAATCCTGTGTCCCAGAGAGCCCCCTAAAAAGCTAACCAAAGCTGAAAAAAAATAGAAAAAAGTACTTGCCTTAGGGGGAAGCTGCAGCTTCCCATCCCATCTGTGGTCCAACAATCCACACCACTGATTGGCTGCTTGATGTCAAAGGGAGCACATAGGGGTCTTGTTAAACCCCACCCAGAATGTTAAACCAAGCTAATGGGAGCTGACTGGCATTGGGTATATCCTGGAGATGTGTTTGGCTGCAGACATCTCCTGTACAGAAAATAATAGGTGGACGGGCAAATGGGTATTCTGCAGAAGATGGTGCATCTGGTGGTGCTTCCCTCCAATCTCACTAGATAATCTCACTAGATACTACTCCAAGGGGTCAACATGGATGTATTTCCTGCAAGTTGACTTTGGACAGTTCTAAAATTCAGTCATCTGAAGAAGCTAACAGATCTAAGAAATACCCAAGAGGACCATTATTAAAATTCACCCTCCACATGAATAAACTATTACGTAGAACAGGGGTGTCCAACCTGCGGCCCTCCAGCTGCTGCAGGATTACATCTCCCATGCTCCTCTGTCAGCCCCTTAGCTGAAAGAGCATTATGGGAGATGTAGTCCTGCAGCAGCTGGAGGCCCACAGGTTGGACACCCATGACGTAGAACAACATAGGAAGTTGAAAGGTTCTGGTCAAAGTGGATTATATTAAGAGTATGTTACTTCTATGGAGATCATTTTTTTACACTTCTTATATCTTCTTATGTGTCATAAGACATGTTATTTATTACCAGAGAGATAGATACCTATCACTCTAGTAACCTTTTAAGCATGTTTTTAAACAGCATGTAACACATGCATTCTACCACATGGATCTACAGTATTTATAAGAATTTGATGCTCGATTACCCTTCCTTTCTAGGAATTCTTAATAGAGGGCTTCTATACTTTTGTCTTGCATTGGAGAAAATACTTTTACATGTAGTCTATTAATTATTTATGGGGGAAATCAAATCAGCTATAACTGTCAGCATTTTAAAGTAGACCTGTCAACGTCTCACTTTTTTATTATTCAGTATACTTGATGATAGTATGGAATTATTATTATATTATAATAGTAGAAATCTGATTTTCTCGAGCCAATTTGCTGGGCAAAAAACAGGTCTACTTTAAACAATGTGGCCTCCATGCACCGTGATGATTGAGCATGTATTACAAGTATCTCCTACGTCTGTAAATATTGCATAACCTAAAGATATGTTTTGGGCATAGCTGCAAATGTAAATCAAACCAAGGTTTGAGTATTGATTGAGTATTGATTTAGTCCATATAGACTTCCTAAGAGCCATTATTGTATCGGCATTCTATTGGACACTTATACTTGTCCTGTAAAGTCACATTTCTAATTCCTTAATAAATCCTGCATTTTAAGTGTTAGATTATAACTAGTAAACGGAATGCTCATGTAGTCCATTGAGGATTATGCACAGGTACCTAGAAATGTAGTTCCATATATCAATAACCTGTGAGAAATAGTGATTAAAAACATTCAGGGCAAATATTTTTACTTTGAGGACACATATGTATACGAAAAGGGGGTGCTATAAAAGCACACGAGCCCCTTTGAACCTTGGATAGTGCCTTATCAGAGAATCTACATCCTGTTATTTTCTGTTTGATGTGAAAATATACATCTACGATGCACCTAAGATCCATTCTTGCTATTTGTGAATGCTACTAAATTATCATATTTGTACATACTTGTTGAAAGTACACATTTTTCCACAATGGTGAGATTAGGTGTCGTTAAGAGTTGTCTTTCTTTGCCTAGTTCTAGAGGCTGCATTTTAATAATTATTAAAATATATGTTCATCATTATCCAGGTATCACAGTAAAGCCATTTTCAACACACAGTTTATCAATTGGAGTCCTTAGGAAGAGTTGATCTGCTAGGACCAGTGGAAACGTGGCTAGTTACGTTACCTACGTCTTTTTGAATGAATTTACTAAAACAATAAAAATATGAATATTTATAGAATACCGACAATGGACGGCTGCATAGAGAAAGTAACTGTTCTGAGTAACTGTTAAATGTTGTATGTTTAATGATTCAAACACAAATTTTTATGGAATTGTAAATCTATTTTAAAGGGGTCCATGACTGCTTCTGGTTGAAAAAGTTCAACCAGAACTTCTAGTATTTGATTATTGTATTTGTTTGTACCACCTGAATTTTATCGGTTAATTTAAATTCTATTGATGACTTATCAAACAATATATATATATATATATGACCAAACGACAAAATTGTAACTGAGCTGTGATTAGAAAGTAGCATAAAACAGCACAAAATAAAAACACTTGTATTGCGTATATATTTTAGAGGATGTTGCGTCTTTCTGGATGTCATTCTGGATAGTCTTTATGAGGCAGCACATTTTGAAGCACACTGTATTCTGCAATATGGAAGAGAATTAAGTGGTTGAGGGTTTTATTTTAGCTTGAGGGGGGAAGGCGGTTTGGGGAAAACATATTCAAATAATTTGTATTAAAACTGTTTTACTAAAGTATTCTTAAAACTAATATGGAAGTCAGAGTGGTAGTATAATTAAATTGATAACAAGAAACTGAGGATTATTATTTGTCTGATTATAGCAATTTATGTATTTTCATCGTACCCCTATTCTTTATCAAAATGTCAATTTATTAAAGGCCTAGGATACAGCTAGAAAATGGGCCAGCTATGCGCGGGAACCGGAGATGATGTAATTCAACCACAACCACATATCATCCTGTAGCATCCCTATATGTGGCAGGCTAGAAGGGACCTAGCATGAATTTAAGAAATATTAACTTGTATTTATAGTCTATAGTGATCGCAGCCTCAAAATGTAGCTTTATTCATGAAACTAAATTCCATCGTTTAAAAGAATATGACATAAAAATTCTAAATGTTGGATCGTGTCTGGTATTAATATATTGACAATGTTTTCTTATGGCGGTCTCACCACAAAATCTGTGATATTGTGTTGACTTAATAAACTAATGCAGAGCATCACCTTTTTTGTATTTTATTTTAAATATGGATTGGTTCTTGTAAAACAGATCTTGTTTCCGTGGTGTTTATATATATATATATATATATATATATATATATATATTACTGTATATATCATATTTCGGATGTCATAATGTCACAAAGGAGTTTATTAAATTGTTACTATGCAACATTTACAGCATTTGAACAAGGTGTTCACTATTTCAATATATTTCCTATTAGTATAATCCTGATGAATTATATCAGGTACAAACATGCACACACCCTTATCTCGAAAGAAACATTTTATCTGTATTTTTGAGATTCTCTTTAAAGGCTTTTTTTATGTGAAGATGCTTCATGTCTGTTTAATAAACAATGAAATGCATTTATAAATGTTAAACAAATAGAATAAAAATTGTACCTGACGTTACTAACACTGACTTGTCCCTGGCAGATAAACCAAATTTCTTTCCTTTATGCAAGCCTGGGTTAGAAAAACCTTCTTTTTTTAAATTTTATATATTTTTAAGGGCTGTATTCATCATTAGCTTTAAAATTATTTCCCAAAATAAAGAAGTCATATAAAAGTGTTTCCTTTGCACAATGAGTACAATGTGACAAACGCAGTGTTGTATCAGACGGTGATTTGTTTCATGCTCTTGCATTAAGATGACACTGTGGAAGCGGACTCTGCCATTGCTAAAAAATCCTACTATTTCAATTCCCAATCCTTTTAACGCCGTTTAGTACATTCCTTGTTATTTTGATGGTTTTCCTGGGGATTAATGTCCAGGCCTTGCATTGTATTTTTTGAATACAGTTATCAAGGTGGGAGCTTGTCGGCATTGTGTAGCAGCGGAAGATACAATGAGAGCTGTTAATACCAAAGAAAAACACCATGAGTCACACACAATGTTTCATGAAATTTAAGACTAGCCGTAAACTAAGCTACTTGAGAAAAAAATCATCACGCATTCTAGCTTGTTATTGTGCCTCTGTTCATTAAAACACGGGCCTTTCATTCACTTGTTTTGTAGTGCTGTTTATGTGCATATGATCAACACTGTAGAAATAGCCAATTCGGCACATTTAATCGTTAAGCCGTGTTGCAGGCCTATTGAATAAACGATAAACATAACAGATAACTGTGTTTTGTATTATACACCAACCGCTCATTTGATATTCTTATATTTATCAAAGCAAAAACTTTAGCAATTCCATTGCAAAGTGCTGTAGTCACCAATTCAATGCCGTTGCTGACTCAACGAAAGTAACACTGTGCCCAGAAATTGCGGCCATTTTGCTTTGATGAATAGGCCACTGTAGGACAAAGAGCAGTTTTGAATTCAATGTGTAAGGAGACTTTGGAGAAGTGTCACTGATTTAACTATACATTACACAGGGCCATTATTCAACCCAAGCTGTTTCTGCAGCTGAAGCTCATCGGGGTTAGAACCTCGTGATGTTTAGTGAAGCCAAGGAGCTGCAACACAAAACTCCCTTTAGTGAAAAGACCTCAAAACGTTTTTATGGCCGCCCCAGCAGTAGAGAATTTTCAGGCATTTTAAAGGAAAATGATATGAAATTCTGAGTATGTTAATCAGCGTGGCACCACTTAATACAAGTTTGAAAATGATATTTACTGTGATAGCATAATTTGATGAAAATACATTACCAATTTTTTTCTTTTGCATTAGTTTATTTTTAAATATTCTGCCATTTTCTAAACAAGACGATTTCATGTGATGCTATTCATGTGTACATATGATTTTATTCATACAAATCTTTACTTGCATAAATACATGAAAGGGAAAAATCAAAATCCAGCTACTTATTTTTATGGTAATGCTGTCATATATGTAACTTCAATGGCCTTTAAATGAAATCTAATGATTTTTTTACAATTATGTCGAGTAATTGAACATTATTATCATGAAATTTAAACACACAGCTTTTCCGTTATCAGTGCATTTTCTTCGCTTAGATGAAATATGTTAACCAATAGTGTACTGCTGTTTCTTCAAGATTAAATAGCTGATAAATCCTAAATGGGAAAATCTATTTGTTATTTTACCTGTGGCTGTGAGAGATTAATCTAGTGTATTTAGAACTCTCTGAGTAGCAAGTTAATTGTATATTGATTGGCGTGATAAGTCCACCATTAGCGGAGTGCTATCCATACTTTTTACATTCCACTAAATGTAAGCAGAAGAAGAATTTTTGATAATGTATGTTAAATTTTTTTATATCAGTGCTATATTCAGTTAGACAAGGAAATTAGCTTATCTGCATTTTTTATGTGAATTTATGTATTGTTGTTATACACAGAGTATATATATATAATATATATAATATATATATATATATCCGAAACCCTATTTTGTTACTGTAGTACTTATAGTATACAGATTATTTTATTTTCCAGAATAAATGGTACTTGTCAAAATGTATTTATGAAAATATCAGGTCACTTATTCTGTATTCCATAACAGCCCTGGCCAATTAGTACATTATTATATATCAGCTGTCTTGGGTAACAGAACAAACCCTTTTTCCTTGCTTGATGTTCCTTTGTTCTCATGACCCAGAATGTTTTGTGCGAATGTGTGCATCACAGTGTCCCACAGTACTGTTTAGATAAATCAGCAAGGTAAATCAGGAAATGGTATGGATGTCACTTCAGCATATCACAAGTATGAGGAAAACCAGCACCATGCTTGCTCCATTCTAAGAATGAAGGGACCCTGCAAACCCTGAGGGCAGCCCTGTGACAATTGTGACATTAACACAATTAACATCTATGTGGACAACCAACAGTCCCGGAATCCTCTTTTAAATTGTGCATTTCACTATAATACAGTTAAAATCCATAGTGTTAAGTGGAACAGTACCTTTATAACTGGTCCAAACCACTATGAATAAGGATAATCTCCAACATTTAGGTGTAGCAAATAATTCTTCCAATAATTTGTATCATACAATTCTGCCATCAAAACCACCATCAAGTATCAGCATCAAACTGCCGCCACATAGGAGTCTTATTATCGATACCCATAGAAGGCTATAAATTGCTTGGAAGTCTCAGTGGGTTGAAATGCAGATTCAGCTTCACGATAAGCAACGTATCCATAAAAAATTCAATAGGAAAGGAGTTAATTGGGAATAAGCATCCCCTTAATGGTAATGAGACAAGGCTAAAAAGGCAACTAGGGAAGCAAACTCCAAAACCATGCAGTTAATTCCAAACATAATGTCAAAGTTACATGCTTCCTATTGGAAGTTATACACCAGTCCACATTAGATCCTGTGCTTTAAAGAGAGTTTCACTAAAGGAACCCCCTGAATTTGACACAACTAAACCTAGTAGGAGGATGTTGTATATGTGGCAATTACGTTTGGCTAGATGCATCTATATTTTAATGTTGAGCAGGAAGAAAAGCTGCATACATGTTGAGTACAGAAGACTGTGGACTGCTAGAGATGTAGACTTGCGGCTAAAGGTATGAACAGTTTTCTTAATCTTTGTTTTCTTAAATTCCGCTTGCTCATCTTTTTTTTCTAATCCTCTCCCCTCCTGTGTGCAACCAAAGAGTATAAACAGATAAAGAATAAACATAAGAAAAAATGCAAAAAGCTAGACTCCTTAAATGCCATAAAATGCTATCAATAAACTCAGAAACAACTGCTCAAAAAACCTTTTCCAGATGAAGAAATCCGCAGAGCCATAAAAGCCCTCAAATCAGCAAAATCTCCAGGTATTGATGGCAGCTCTAACAAATATTACAACGTTTTTGAAATAAGCCTTACTCTGGGCACTATTCCTATTAAGAAATAGGGGATAATCCAACAATTCTGAGAGCTCATATTGTCACTCTGAAACCGAGGTTGTAAAAATAAGCAAAATTTTCATTAAACCATTTGGTGTTGAGTTAACCGTTCCTATAATATACTAGTAAACCTGTGACATGCATTTTGCCTTTGCTGATCTCACCAATATAGAAGGAGGCAGAAATTCCTTTTCATCGGACCATATAAAGTCTCCCAATAAAAGTGGTAGAAATTAATACTGTACCGGAATTTCAACATGCATGGTAAATGCTGAATAGGACGCACATTCACTTATCTATGGGTTTTCATGCCTGGATGAATACCAGCGCTTTGAAAATGAAACAAAAAAAAAAGTGGATCAAATGAATCCAAATCCAATTATAACATGTTTCTTTTCCACTCCTTTTTTTTTTTCTAACTAGAGGGTGGATACTTTTTGTTTAGCGTTGTAATTAGATACCAGGTAGGTTCATCACATTTTACTCCCTGTAGCCTTGCGGAGGGTGTCCCAATAAAAATATTGATAACAAATCAATAAAATAACTTATATATAGATAATATAGCATAAAATTTGACAGCAGATAAGAACCAGTCAGCCCATCTAGTCTGCCAATTTTTCCTGATGTAGAGTCCTTGATCTTGTCTCCCTGTATGTAAAATCCGCAGGACCCCTCAGAAATTTAACGTGCTGTAGAAAGCTGAAATAAACACTACATATGTGCAGATGACCAAAATGCCAGGTGGAATTGCTCAGTAGCCTGCTTAAGTTGCAGGATATAAGCCCGTCTTTGCTTTGAGCTCCCCAGTAATAGTTAATGTGAAGGTGCATATCTCTAATCTTATCACAGATATTAATTTGGTCTGGAAGATCATAAAAATGTTAAATTATGTTATCCTAAGTATCACTTGTTGTTCTTTGTCACGTTCCAAAGGGCGCCTTTATGTAGCTGATGAGATTTACTGCTTTGGTCAAAATATAGCACTAAATCCTCGTGTTTATTAAATGCATATATTGGCAGGTTTTGAACACTGGTAATTTGTTCTTGCTTGTAAATGACTGAAACACGCATGAAACACACACACACGAGATGTCGCAACACCAACATAGTTCAAATATAGTATCCATTGCAGAGGTTTTGCAGGGAAAGTTAGTCTTGTTACAAAAATCTAAATATATTAAATGGAATGCTCAATTTGAAGCATTTACAGGAGATTTGAGGGTGATCTTTTATAAATGTTTATGCTTAAGGTATAAATATTTTGTATAACCAGGACTGTAGTCTGTCTATGGTACTTTTTTTTTTTATAATTTATTTGTTAATTTTGAAACTCATAAAAATAAAATGTCCAAAGTTGTTTGCATTTTCTGGTGTTTCTCTGCAAAATACCATTCTTTGAAAGTAAGCAGCTACAAGGCAGAAGTGACCTTTCATACAGCGCATACAAGTACAGCGTCTACCAACTGCATACATATAATAGAACATTAAATGTAGGACACATAGAGACAGGAAACAACACAAGGATATGGCCAGGCATTTGCTTCAAATTTCCTTTATTTTCTTTTAAATTGTGGTGAGCTCATTCATATGAGCATAGTCCATGAGACTCAAATAGTATTGAAAAAGTATTTTTACATTGTGATCCCTGACAGCACTGACGTATGTTATGGTAGGGAAAAAAAACAATAAATACTTGCCCTTTTTTTTGTTTTTACATGGGTCAATGGGAGGACCTGATTCCTAGCTCCCCTTCATGCCCTCGGGAGAGAAACTGGGGGAGTGAAAAGCGAGGTAGCCAGTTGGGCACAGTCCTTGCAGGAGAAGCTCACTGGGGTTTGTCAAGGAGGTAATATGTTTTACAAAACAAAAAGTTTTGTCCGAAGTCAAACCTAAAAAAATAAATGGAGGTGCTACTTGTTGCAAGGTCTCACCCATCAAGAATACCCACAATATTGAAGAATGAAAAAAAAAAAATTCACCATTGGTATAAGCTGAAGTATGCTTTGGCTCATGCAGGGGACATCTTCAGGGATGGACAATTACAATTAAAGAATACCAACTAGTCAGTTGCTCCTGCTCAGTGTGTGAAGACTTGGGAGGAAGAGCCGTCCTTCCATGAGACAAGTATATTAGCCTCTACAGCTACTGTTGGGAGGCTGTTCCATTTATCTAATGTAAAACTTCTTTTACATCACCCCCTATGCCTCTAGTTTTAGATTATGACTTCCTGTTCTAACATTTCTCCTCCTTTAAAATAAACGTCCCTCCTGTACATTGTTAAATCCCTTTATGTATTCAAATATATATGTCTCCTCTCTTTCTCTCCTCCTTTAATCTATACACATTTTGTTTTGAATATTTCTTCTTGCTACAGACAACATTATACAGGAAATAGCAGCACAAAAACGATTTATGACCTAAACTTAAGCAAAAAGAAAAGTTGCAATACCACGTAAAATAGCACTGATTTATGGAGGCAGAAAAATGCACTTCACTTCCTCTAATAGTTATTTCATTCTGAAACTGCTAAAGATAATCTATTAAGTGGACTCAGGAAAATGGTTCTTATCGGCTATTTTATTATTTCATAAATTTAGTTTCAAATTAATTACAGAACATATTAAAGGAATACAGTCATGTTAATCACATAATTTCATATTTAAAATCTCCTTTTTCATATTTTTATATTTAAAAACAATCTCAATATACAGGTAAGCGAAGTTTTTATGGCAGATAACTGATAAATGTGAAGAGAATTTGATGTCAGAATGTCTCAATTTGAGATTGAATACAAAGTATTTCATTTTCTGATTTCAAATTCTTTTTTTGAATGTTTAGCCAGTTTGTGTGTTCTTTTTCTAATCAGAGATGTTGGGGATAACTGTATGATAATTACATTTATAATTAATTATAAATCGTTTAAAGAAACACATGGGATGATAACCTTTGGGATTATATATTATTAGCATTAATCACTGCGTAGAAATAATAATGTACTGTAAATTGCTGATATTCTCTGTACTCATTACACAAGTCGATTTTAAAGCTTTTCACAACTTTATAAAAAATGTCTAATTTATATACTATATATTAATATGCCAATGTTGAGATTTCTGCTTTTGCTTGTACTAGTATGAATTGGCTATAAATTACACACTCGACAAGGGTAAGACCAAGGCTCCAACTTGCATTACTGACAGCCGCTCCTCCCTTACCCCCAAAGAAACACACAGACATTGATCTTTGGATTGGAATTTCTATAGTTTTATTAAGAATTTGTAGTGCTCAACCTTATAGGTCATTACACCAAACAGCAACTTCCAACAAATAACAATAATCACATCAGCACCCTGTTTGCAACTGAACATCTATTCTGCCATACCTGGTTGTAACCATCAATTGGAAAACACTACTCTGTAACCATACCCCAGCACTTCCTTATCTCTTCTACTCTTCCCTCATGATTCCCCTGTGTCCTCACTCACGATGTCACTCACTGCTAGATGTTTCCTTAATCCTTACCAGGACTCCCACCTCCAAGTCATGTAGACCATTCGCTGTTTACTACTGGCCTGACGTTACTTAACATAGTAAATAAAGTCATGGCAGCCTGTCTCTGCCCTGGATAGTGATTCTGGAGAGATACTTGGCCCTACTTTATTCCATGACATAGCATTGTAGCTTGTTCATTAAGAGTGAGCAGGTCAGAACTGAGGTTAATCATTAGAAGTTCTCCATACCACCTCCAGACCAATGGTCTCTGTAAACGTTTCAATGGAACCCTGAAACATGCTCTGGTCTGGACCTTTGTGGCTACCCACACGTTTTGGGAAAGATTTCCACCTCATCTGCTGTTTGTAGACTCCTGTGGCACACGTCGATATGCAGAGTTCTCTCCCTTTGAGCTCCTATACAGCAAGGGCCATTAGACTTATTAAAGGAATACTGGGAGGGAAAATGTGTGGAGGAGGAAACCCTTATTATACTTTACATACTAGAGCTTAGGGAGAAATTGGAAAGCTTGACGGGGCTGGTCCATTAAAATCTCTGATCAGCTCAAGCCAAGTAGAAGCCCTGGTACAATCATCGAGCCCAGAATTGTAGATTCATTCTTGTTTCTTGTTTTACAGCCAACTAAGAGGAATAAGTAGCAATCAGCCTGACATGGCCCTTAACACAGTGAAACATCTTAGTGAGGCCACGTACATTGTACACTGATGCTAACATGAGAAAAAAGTACCTTGAACGTGAAGAGGAGGTGACATATTTTTAAGCACCAATGACTGAAGAATCAGAGGGCTGTCTGTTACCTGATCTTCTAGATGCTACCCAGGGAACAGTTGTCTAGAACAGGTACTGATAAGCACCCAGTTAAGAGCAAAGGGAAAGAGAGAGCAGGTGTTGCAAGTGTTGAGGCAATGGGGTAAAATGTTTATGGTCCTACCTGGTGTCACAGCCTTGGGTTAGCACCCTGTAGAAACTCCTGGCCCCTTCATTAACCAGCCTATCAAGTGCCATAGGCAGTATGTGAAGGCATGGAGGAGTTCGATGAGATCTTTTCTCTAGTAATGATTGAACCATTTCACAGTCCCTGGGTATCTCTTGGAGACGTAGTACCCAAAAATGAGAAAACGGTGACAGATCCTTTTTTAACCAGCTGGTTCATTGTATTCTGGATGGTTTACATGACTTTGCTGATGCCTACCTAGATGACATTACAAATTTTAGCCACACTTGGGATAACCACCTCTGTCACTCAGGGAAAGTGTTGGATCCAATCCAGACACCTGACAAGTATCAAATAGAAATGGCTGATGTCCAGTACTTGGGACAATGGGTGGTGTGTGGGATAAAGTGACGAGAACCTGTTAAATGTAGAGGCTATCCTTAACCATACCGTTCCTTGCAAGAAACAAGTGTTGGCTTTCCTAGGGACAACAGGATACTGTCATATATTTGTCCCAAGCTACAGCCAGATAGCTAAACCCCTGACTGACTTTTGTCTAAGAAAGAACTTCCCAGACAGATCCTATGGCCCCCTGAGTGTGTTGAAGCTTTCCATAAGCTAAAGGAACCATTAGGGAAGGTACCTGTCCCAGCTGCCCCTGACTTCTCTAAATATTTTCTAGTCTTCACAGATGCCTTAATGTTTTGCCTGGGAGCTGTACTGAACCAGATAAATGAGAATGGGACATACTGTTGCCTAGACAGAGAAGTGGGTTATGCAGCCATTGATAATGAATGCTTGGCATTGGTATGGGCACTCAAGAAATTGCAGCCATAACTTTATGGACAAAAATGTACAGTAATAGTGGACCACAACCCACTGGTATGGCTAAACTGAGTTGGAAGGTTGCTACACTCCCTCCAGCCCTGTAAGTTCACCATTCACTACAGGCATGGTAGAGGCAATAAAAAGCTGATGGTATTTCACGCCAAGAAAAAAAACATTCAATGGACTGCACTAAGTTGGATTCCCACCTGTGTCTTGCATTTTCTCCACCCTTAAACTCTTTTTAAGTTATGGCACTTTGGTTATTTGATCAGTACTGCAATTGTGTAAGAAATTCTGCACTTAGAAATATACTCACACTAAATCACACTAACTCACTCTAAATCGCTCCTAGAAATTATGACCCTCTTACAGCAGGGTTATTCTTTTAGGGAATGTGTGACGAATAAAGCACAAATACCGTATTTGCTGATTATAAGACGACCCCCAAAATCTGAATATTAACTTAGGAAAAAAAAGAAAAAGCCTGAATATAAGACGACCCTAAAGGAAAAAAGTTTTACCAGTAAATGTTAATTCATGTAAACAATTTCTTTTTATAAAAGCTATGATTGAGAAAAATATTTTTTGTTTTTATTTCCTTGTATTTTCCAACCTGTCCCCCAGTTACGCACATCTGCCCCCAGGCTTGCCACTCCAATATGGCACTGTGACCCATGATATGCCTTTTGACCCCCTATGTGCCACTCTGCCTCCAGAAATGCCTTATGCCCCTATATCCCATTCTGGCATTTAGGGGGTTAAAATGCATATTATGGGGCAGAGTGGCATATAGGGAGGTGTAAGGCATTCCAGGAGGCAGAGTGCTCTATTAAATGCCCCCTTAACGCCACTCTGCCTCCTGAAATGCCTTATACCTCCCTATATGCCACTCTGCCCCATAATATGCCTTTTAACCCCCTAAATGCCAGAGTGGCATATAGGGGTATAAGGCATTCCAGAAATGCCCTATGCCCCCATTTAACACACACACACACTCTCTCCCACCCCTCTCTCACCCCCCTCTGCTCTCTCTTCTCCCCTCTCAACCCCCCCTCTGCTCTCTCTCCCCTCCGCTCTCTCTCCATCTCACCCCCCCTCTCTCTCTCCACTCTTTACCCCCCCTCTTCTCTCTCCCCTCTCACCCCCCCTCTCTCTCCACTCTCACCCCCCCTCTCTCTCCCCTCTTACCGGTGTTTCCAGCCGGGGCAGCGGGTTTACGTCTCCTTCCGTTGCAGCCGGAAGGAGATGGAGTTGACAGCGGGGGTTTGTATGCGTCCGTAGCGCACACATTCCCCGGCTGTCAGAGATGAGAGTTCCCCGCACCGGTGCGGGGAACTCTGACAGTCGGGGAAGGTCTACGCAACGGACGCAGACGCTAGCCACACCTCCTTCCGGTTGCAGCGGACGTTGTCTACGCGGATTGCGTAGACGTCAACCCGCTGCCCCGGAAATACAGCAGGAAGCACCGGTACCGGTAAGTGGGGCGGGGGGTTGAGACAGGAGGATCCAGGTCCCCTGCAGCGGTGCGGGGGATCTGGATCTTAGTCTCCTAATCAGACCTCAATTTGAGGTCTGATTAGAAGACGACCCCGATTAGAAGACGAGGGGTCGTTTTCAGAGCATTTGCTCTGAAAAAAACCTCGTCTTATAATCGAGCAAATACGGTACAAGCGTATAGAATAATGTATATTGATATTGAATTAGGTTACTGTTACAGGTTATAAAACATATAACATACAGAAAACATTTGATAATAATACAAAACAAAAGGGATACTTAAGCAGATTCTTGGGAAACCTCTCTCAGCTACCAGGCTTCTCCCAAACGCCATCTTGCGCAACTTCGTTCTGAGTCTCCTGACCCAGGACACTTCTGTTCGCTGTGCTCTCCTTTCTCCGAGACTCCTCTTTCTCTATTTCTCAGACTCTTCTCTCTCTGACTCTTCTTTCTCTGAGTCTTCTTCCTCTGTTACTCAGACTCTGTATGACCCAAATGACCCAAATAGACAGGTAGTCTATGTAAACATGCACACAGTTATGTTAATATAGATCGGCTTCAGTTGTCTGACCCCCTGTGGGGTATCCCACCTCTGCTGGAGCCTTTGTTCCAATCCCTTTATAATGCATTACTATGCAAATGACCTTACATTGTAAAACCAGATATCTCACCTTATAGAAATCCAAATCTTCCCCAAAACACTATGCAATAAATGTAATGTTCCATTTTAAAGGCACCCTTCATTTCTTACAATTGTTCATATTGTTTTCCCTTCCCTTTACCCTAATTGGCCAGTTTATTTCTGTCCCTGTTTACTGCATTTGTTGTTTATTTGAACCCTAACTTGAAAACGTATCAAAATATAATTTTTCAAAACTGTATATATATACTGTGCATTTTGGTCAATTAACTTGGTGCAAACCACTTAGATACGTCTTGGCTATCTTTTGTGTGAAAGATTAATCTGACACCGAGAACCGAGGAAGCAGGGTCTTTACCCTGATACTCTGGGTGAAACGTAGAGCGCGTGCAACCTGCAGAAAGACTCTTGGCTCTATATATGGTTTGCATGTCTATGTGTGTTACAATGAGTGCGTGCGTTACTGTTTTTTGTGTTATTATGTAAGCATGGTAGTGTTTGTGTGCTAGTAATAGTGAGGGTCAGGGGGCAGTGTGGTAGCCCTCCCCTGGTTGGCAAGTGTGTGGCCGTAGTAATTGTGAGCGTCAGGGGGCATGGTGGTAACCATACCTGCAAATTTTGCGGGATGTGAGCATAAAGTCCCAATGTCACGGACGGTACCGTTGACATAAGCAGGTGTTAGGCGTGGAGTGGAGCGTATCAGCATACCTGGGAACTTCTCGGCTCGGAGCCTTCCCTTGCGGGACGCTGCTAGGACTGCACACTGATGTCGGCAGCGGGAAACACCCCCATTTAAAGGAAAAAATGGACGGGCAAGGTGTCAGCCCTCCCCAGATCACCAGGTATGGCCTTATCTTTTTTAGTGGGACAAAAGAAAGTTCTTAATACAAATAGCTTGTAAAGAACATACCTATAATGGAAATTCTAAAACCCTTTTGATATAAAACTATTTGATTAGAGCTGTGTTTATAGCCGGTACAAGTGCAATATAACACATCTGAATGCAAAACACCCTGGTAATCAAGGCAACAGAATAAAAATGTAAAAAGGACTGCTGCTTCTTTTCAAACACCAGATAGATTGACAAAAACATCTATTGTCATTGAAAATATAATCAGGAGTTGGTAAAGAAAGCTGCATCCTCTATACATTTCCCTCTGGTGTGAAGTTCCCAAACGACTCCATGTTATACAATTGCCACATGGTTATCTGAAGTGAAAATTACATTTGCATCTCTTCACACTTTTCAGTCTTTCAACAGTAAGATGTTATTTTATCAGGGTTGACAGGAATGAGAGTTGATTTGTAGCGTAAAAACAGGCCTGTTGAAAGTAAACGGGAATAATACTGTCACATAGCATGTGTTATATACTCAGTAAGCAAAATCTATGTGGAATTAAAGTTGCAAAATGTGAAAATTCCATATAAGGTGTCTTAGAGAAGGAAGGCCTAGTACTATTAGTACAATCCTTAACATAAAGGCAAGGAGGCTTAACATCTCAACGTAAGTCACTACTAACATAATGAAACCATTACATACTGAAGCCATTTAGCAGATGAAAGTTAATTTTCCGCCATATTTTTTATACACTGCATGACAACTTTTGTAAAGAACTCTCAAGGTCTCTCCCAATCTTAGGGTCTCAGGGTCGAGGGGCAGATTCTCAGAGTCACACAGTGTGGAGCTTAATTCCTCCTGTTCAACAATGCTATGATCAGATCTAAGACTCTCAAGTCAAGGTTTCCACGAGGGCAGGTATTAAAGCCATTTGGTTAAAACAGTTGGTGAGTTACTACACTAAATCTTCACAATGGGCTATTAAAGGGTTAATATTTCAAGAGTTTCAGTGTCTGTACATTTATAAAGTTCCTATGTATGATGCTAATGATCCTGTCTGCAGAAGTAGATTACACGGATTAAGGTCTGAGACCGATAGTGGACAAATTAAGTCTTTTTTTCTGCTATAAGAAATATTTGTAGGGAAGCAAGGACTAAGCATTAGATTGAATCCATGATGCCTTTGCAGCCAATGGAAAAAGCTTTTGCTATTAAGAAAATGTGGGGATATACGGTATAAACTCTTGTAGGTATATCCCTCTTTAGCGATAGTGTGTATAATACCAGAGCATGAGTAATGATAGCTTCCATATTAACCCATATATAAAATAAAAATTAAACACACTAAAAACCACTGTGATGGATGGATAGTTTAGTTTTGTATGGCACTCATCACTTTAGTTTATACTTTTCATAATATTACAGTCGTTGTTTGAGGGTCTAGATATATGAAAAGAGGCAACAAGACACAAACGTTACCTAGTCCCAAAAGGAAATATTTATATCATACAAATTCTTAAGCAGGATATTCAAATAAAATTTCCATTAATGACTGTCTTGTCTCCCTGGTTTATAAAACACAAGTGATTGTTGAAAAACCAGGAGACACTTAGGATAAACTTTTACCATACATTTATAAAGGCTAAAATTAAATTCTGTGTTTATGAAGAATTTATAGGTTTAAACCATAAACAGTGCTATCTGAAATTACACCCTTTTATTTGTGTGATTTGTTGTTTTTTTATAGAACAGGAGATAGTACAACTATAATATTTGCAATTTGCAAAATACCAGTTTCAGGACGGCATTTGTAGACAAAAAAAAGCAGAACCAAACTAACCATTTCTGGTTTACATAAACTAAAAACAAAAATTGTGAGACTGTAAGATGTTTATAAAATTGCTCATTACAAAGGTTTTATATATAAAAAGTGACCACTTGATAAGTGGTCTTCTCACCATATCAACAAACGAAATGTTCCTGCTGATTGATTGATGACAAGACCACTTTTCACCATTAAAAGTGCATACATATAATATTATACACACATACTTACACACTTCAATTTAAAGATCTAGAATGTTAATATTCTGATTGGATGAAAATACAAGAGATTGGGTCAATGGCAATGAACTAGTTAGTTGTAAAAATGATCAATTATGCAGGTCAGAAGCAATTAAACTCTCTTTATTCTAATTCAAAGTCAAAATTAGCAATTTAATTTCCTCGGTGGCTAGTATAATTGCTCTTAAGAGAGTCTTGCTGAGAAATATAGAAATAACTAAGTATTTTTCCAGCTACTGCTTTCATTCACGGCTCGTCAGAGAATTCCTTAAGGAGAATAATGAAGACAAAATTTTCCCTTTCTCAAGAGACATTTTTTAAACTATTTTCATAATTAAAACACTGGACTTGTATCACATTTCTATACACATATTTATTTAGTAGAAAGTGGATTCATCATGCACAAATTAAGATCTGACATTATACAAAACGGAAAGCACTGATTGGCTTAAAAACAAGGTACTTCCATATTATGGGAATCGAATGTTATTGTGCATCGAATGTTGCACAATAATACAAGGGTATATCCTTTGTATTCAGCGCACATCTATAGCATTTGTTTTATTCTTTTTTTACTTTTTCTCAAGCTAGCTCTTCAGCAAAATTGGCATGGTTCATTTCTTCTGGTCAGGGGCGGACTGGCCCTAGGGGAGGCAAAGAACAGAGCTGGGTCACGTAACACTTGAGACTGCTCTTAAGCAGCAAGTGAGGTAATGGAGTGTGTATGTATATATGAGTATTGGCTAATGGATCCCACACTTGTGGAGTATCACAGAATCAGCCCCAGCTGTTCATAATCTGAGACCTTTAACTAGCCAGCACATACAGCCTGCATTTTTCCATAGATGGTCCTGTCTGTGTCCAGTGCATTGTTGGTTTTCTAGCTCCTCTTGTGGCCCTGCTTATTTACCATGGCTCCTGACTTCTGGCATCCTGACCTTGGCTATTGGCATTCATTATGTGGCATTCATTCTACCTGACCTTTTGGCTGGACTGACTATTCCACCAACTACCCAATTGAGGAAGACACATTGGTGTGGATGATCAGAAAGTCCCACAGGCACTTGAACCCAAGGGCTCAACCTGAGGGGGAACCAATTGGAGCATGATAATACCAAAGGGCAGTTTAATGATGGTAAAAATCAGTCTTAGCTCCTGGTTATGCTTCCACTCACATCCTATAACAGTATATGGGACGTAACAGGGACGGGATAGGGGGCACCTGGGGCCACGTGGCTTTACCTGCCCCCCCGGGACAGATAGTGCCAACCTTGCGTCTCTTCAACAATATTAACTTCTTGGTCTCCTGCTTCATGGAAAAATGTTCACCACAGTCTATATTGTCATCACTTCTTATCCCATATTAGGTTATATTATACTATGCATCATAGTTCTTCAGTTTACTTTCCAACTGGGTTTTGAAATCAATTTCTAAAGGATTTCCAGTCCACTGTGGCAACATGGTCATCTATCATTTGTCTTCATCAACTTATTAAGTTAATTCCTCAAATCAGAAACAGCTGCTTCATTGGTTGATGCCAAAGGAGCTCCCTGCTGGCGACCAGTAAAGTCACTTGTACGGACCTTTTATCCCTGAAGCCGAAACTTGGCCTGGGGAGACCATTGGTTTCCCAGCTCCAGGAGTTACATGGGTGTATGAGCGACTCTGTTGGTTGCAGGCAGGGGCCTCCTCCAGCATCTAACTCCTGGCGAGTTTCTACAGATTCCCATTCACCCCTGTGATGCTACGTAGTCAAGGTAGGCTATAGGCAGTGACTTGCATGGAGGGAGAGAAAGGGACCCGTGAGATTAGCTAGGAAAAATGTACAAAAAATTGTTGTGTACATTTACCCGTCGCCATATTAGTTTTTTTGGGTTTGAACAACAAAATGCAACATTCGTGTTGGTTTTCATGTTCTCCCAAACACGAGTGCACACGACTACTCAGCAGATGTCACAGCATGACCTTTTAATGTGAAATCCCAGGTAGTATTTGTGAGCCTGCTCAGTAAACAAATGTTTATTAGACCAAGCCAGACATCGCTGCTACATGAGTGGTGTGATTGGTTCATTTTCTGGTAATAATGTAATAACCTCTTATATGAAATAGTGGTGGAAAAAGTATTGAGGTATTCAGGACATAGAAAATCCCAATACATGCAGTACTATTCAAAAATATGGGGTTAGCCATTTGGAAAACAAGAACATTGCAATCATTTCCAATGATCAATTAGGTTTTAAAAAACCTCAAATCTCAAGCTTGGATTAGCAAACACAACATGCCATTGCAACACAGGAGTGATGGTTGCTGATAAAGGCCCTCTGTACACATATAAAAATATTTCATTAACAATAGTGACAAGTGGCCTTTTCAGAAAGTTGCCTTCCTCAGTCCAGGCCTGTAATTATGTCAGTCCAATATTGAACCCTTTCCAGTTATTGAATACACCCGGATGTCGAGTTTTTTTTTTTTTGAAGAGATGACAGCAACAATAAAGCTCTCTATTAAGCTAAATATTGACTTTTTCTAGTGGATAAAGTACTTTAATTGTTCTAACATTTAATCTAATATTTACTCTATTCATTTATGCAACACCAAAACAGCATGGTTTACACAATGTAGACGCCACTGACAAATGGTAACATGTAGACCTAAAATAGTTATGTGGGTAATCAAAGTCTCAGCAGCAACAATTATTTCTTGTTTAGTCTACACTCAAAAGACAAAGTTATCTGATTGAATAATTCTATAAATAAATAGTACTGCAACTATGAAATAGATTTGAAGATGATCCTACCATTCAAGAAGGTCAAAAGCCTTCTTGACTCAAACATGTATATTTCAGATGTCTTTACAGGAAATGGGCTGAAGAACTATATAGAATGCTTTCATATGTTAATAGCACTAAAAGGATAATTTTTCACTTGTGTATACATAGCTATGATCCGGTGTATAAGTGGGATTCAGTCTGTCTAAAATTCTAGAACGTTAATGGATGGTAATTGAAGCAGTATTCCTAAATTATTAAAAAGCCTGGCTGCATGATCTCCTGTTTCCACAGTATAACAACCTCACCAAAAGAATGCATACTTTGAGTACTTTAATCTGCACTCTTTAAATAACATAATTCACCTTAAGGAGAAACTGCAGCGCTACACAATCACCACTGATTTTCAGGGGAGAGGGCATTAGACCCCCTGCAACGTTCACTAAACTATTGTTGGGGCTGTTTGGTATCATATATTCGACATACATCTCCCGCATGGAAAATTTCACAAGGCAGAGGGGCAAATGGGGGATTCTGCAGACCCACCCATGCATTTAGAAGGAGGACACAATGATAATTTCAAGCGACATCCATGTGCCATTTAAAAAAGAAATGTAGAACAGAACACGTGCAGGTTGGGATGTTGTGCCTGTTTAACACAGCTATATACATCTACTTACAATATAAAAGACTGAATGAATCAAATTGCCATACAGTCTTATACCTAGAGCCTAAATGCCAGTTTTCCATACCTTTTGAGCGCATGTAACTGGGTGAATTGTTGGCACTATATAAATGATAGCCAGTTTGCACCACTTAGGATGTAGCTGTACATCTTTAAAAGCTGTGCAAAGAAGGCTATTCCGTATGTCCTGACTTTGTTGCAGCAGAAGGGACGTCTATGCAGCTACACAGGAAATCAGGCCGTGTTCCTGTCGACTACTGGTGTGTAATGGCACTCTGTGCAGGTACAGTCCCACCTTTATACAAGGAATCCTGAGCGCATGATCGGGCAATTCCTCGTAGAACCGTGTGCCTGGGCTTTGAGGAAGATCGGGTCTTGTAAGGCGTGTCCTAGTCCTACCACTACAAGAAAAAAAAATATATAAATGCAAATCATCTTTTATCTATATAGCGCCAACAATTTACGCATGATACCTAAACCAATACTATAATCTGTGTGGGTTCGTAAAATACGGAAAAGGGGAATCATGGGTTAACAAAAACACATGGTAAAAAGGGTACAAACTCTGGCCCTTGGATTATTAAAAAGACTCTATCCCAAAGAGGGTTAAGGAAGTGCAAAAAGATTTTATTTTGCTTGGCCAGAGATTCAACTTGCAATATTTTTGTATTAGTGCCATCTAATGGTAATATTAAACATAAATTATGCTCGTCTTTCATAAAAAAAAAAAAATACATTTGTAAAATGCATTAAAAGTGGAATATTCATTGTCTGGAAATTATCAGATTATACTTCATATTTAAAAAATTGCTCGTTTGAAGAAAAATAAATACCGATTTAAAGCTTCTGATTAGATTTATATTCCTACTCAACATTCACTACTCTGCCTCTGTCCCAACTTTGATCTGATTTAAAGCTTCTGATGTTCTAATTCTTGACACCAACAATAAAATGTTATAGGGGTGCTCTGTTTTCCTGGAATCTTTGGAGCATATCAATAATTATGGTATTTATTGATCAAAAGTGATACAGGTGGGCCCTATGTGGTCTCAGATAACCAAATCTACTAATTCATACAAGCAGATGCTTGAATTAAGAGGAAGAAAATGTGATGGCTCAATTCTGTCAAACTAAAACTCACAAAATGAAAATTTATTATGTAACAAAATGTACTTTGTCAAACAACCAAAAATAGTTACGTTTTCTTCTAAAGCGCTGCTATAAAAAAAAAAAAAAAAAAAAAAAAAAAACACAACACTTTTGCATGTGCTACAAAAAGAAATTTTACATATTTTCCATGCAGTAAATGAGAAGGAAGGGGAAAAAAACCCCATCATTAGGGAGCCCCTTTCTCATTCTATTCTCAATCTATTGCTGGCCCCATCATTGAGTTTTACCCGCTCCAATGCAGAAAAAGGTTAATGTAATTCTTGTAGGCCAGATCTTTCCTGCCAAGAGGGAAAATAAAATTGGCAGAAATAAATATGGGAAAAGCAAATGGAAAATGTTGAATTTCTTTTGTGGCAGCATGACTTTATTCACCAGTCCAAAAAATGATTTCTATATAAACTTTTGACTCACTTGCCTTTAATAAATCAATATTAGGCTATTTTATGTAATTTACCAATAAGTAAAATTTACAGAATGGTAATGCAATCCACCTGGGAGGCACATACATGTCCCAGAGTTTCCTTTCTACTCACAGCCTGCATTATTTACTAAACTTAGCAATAGATCTCCTACATTCAAATTTTAACAGAGTGCAAGTTTAACACATGAGAAAATAAAAATTTGTCGTGTTTTCATTTTTTTGTATCAGTTAGCATTGAGCATCCTCATGCAGTCATTGATAATGTTGTTTCTGCTGGAAATAGATCAGTTGTTGACATCTACTTCATTAGCCTTTTCACCCGTCTCTCTCTCTTTAATTATGGTTACTGCACCAGTAACATCCAAAGACTTAAGCGAGTCTCTCTCTACGCAATAATCAGAATCAATCGCTGGAAGATTTGGTTCATCTTTTAAATGTACTTCAGAATGACCATTTGTAGACTTAACATTGTCTGTATCGGTCTCTTCCAAATCTTTTTTCTTTTCACCAGATTCTGTGGGCATAGTTGTATCAAAAAATATTGAACATTCACAATAGTAGTAGCCAGACTGTTTATTCTTCTTATGCATCGAGCAGAGGTCAATTCTGGTGAATTTTTCAGTGCCAAAGAAGTGATCTTCATACTCTTTGTACAGGTCACTACAGATTTTTCTGAAACCCTAGGAGAAGCACAATACAGAAAGATGGTGAGAAATTGGCCAGGTTTTTTTTCTTTTCCATTCATCAAACCACACCAGAGAACAAAAAAAAAAAAAAATCTTCACATATCATGCATAGATGAATTTCCAAGCCACTAAAAAAGTAGTCTTAAGTCTTTTGGGTTTTTTTCTTTATCAGTTTACAAACTGATTGTTAATTGATTAGATTTATATTCCTACTCAACATTCACTACTCTGCCTCTGTCCCAACTTTGATCTGATTATTTGTATGCAAGGCATTGTTCACAATGCGTGCCTGTATTTTGCTTGCTGATATGGACTCGCTTAGGATTTTGTTCTTTTGTGGGGGCAAACGTCCCAGGATAGGTGTATAGGGTGCTTGCCTTAGAGAGCACATTTTAATACTTGTGAATCTGTAGTCCAGAATAGAGAAGCGGATCATGATTACGCCCTCTATTTTATCAGGAAGCAAGTTTGCTTACATAGTAGTCCGTTGCCAAACTATTTTGGCAGCAGTGGTTGAGAGCCACTTTTTCCCTCCATACTGCCTCCTAGAAATGCCTTTTAACCCCTAGGGGTATAAGGCATTTCTTGAGGCAGAGTGGCATATAGGGGGTTAAAAGGCATATCACAGGGCAGAGTGGCATATAGGAGGGTATAAGGCATTTTTGGTGGCAAGCCTGGGGCATTTGTGCATAAGTGGGGGGCAGGCCGGCAAATACATATTTCTCAATCACAGCTTTTATTAAATATGAAAATAGTTTACATGAATTAATAACCGTTTCTTACAAGAATATCATTAAGAATAATGTGATCACGGTTTTGTTCCGCTGAATAAAATTGAACTTTTTCATCTAAAAATGTTTGCAGTAGCAAATGTTTTGATTCAATTATGTCTAATGTATTTAATTTATTAGGGCCTTTTAATACTTTTGCTTTCTGGCATTGTAATACAAATAATGTGATTAAAAAGAATGCGTTATAGTTATTTGTATGGCAAATAGTGTGACTCGGATATATATAAGGGGTGCGTGTGGGTATAAGAGCTCGACCGCGAGATAAACTATATGGGGCTGGTCTCCAGGGCTGCTTTTCATTCCCAGTCCGGCCCTGCACACTACATACTCAACTGCTTAAAGCTAGCCTGCAACATATTTTATTAAAACCATTCACATCTTCTACATATCACTAGTAAAAAGGTTCATATATTGCAACCGTATGTTATAGCAGTAAGGTCTAAGGTTCAAAACTAACCCAAAATAAAATAAAACCGCAAATAAAACTGTGACCGCTAGGTGGCACCATTATAGTTGGATGTAGTCTCGGCTGTAATTCTCTTCCCTACTTTATACATTTTAATGGCCTGTTTGTTATTGCAAGGATATAGCATTGAATTCTTATTTATTGTGACTAGTATTGTACTTCTGATGTTACTCAATGAAGGTCAAAAAGTGTATATTAACCCCTTAGGGATCAGGACTGTTTTACACCACAGAACTTTGGGTTTTTTTGCACCGACTTTCTTCCACCATTATTTCCATTTTTCAGATTTATTGCATTCACACAAAATTATATATTCCCCCACCCCCTGAATAAGTAGGGCTTAAATATTATATACTGTGTGTATAAGCACATTCATACCTGTAAAAGCCGATTGTGTGTATGTAAATTAAGCAGACTTAATTGGTTAAACACCGAGGCAAGCACGTGCAGGGTTTTTCATTTTATTTGTTACAATTGTGATCGGTGTCTTTGTGGAGGCACGTTTGATTTTCAGAGCCTGGCTCCAGGGCCGGCCGAAGACTTAACGCCGCCTGGGGCGAAGTTTAAAATG
>VKOC01000006.1:28787496-28805492 GCA_009364415.1 Spea multiplicata
CTAACAAGAACGTGGATGCTGACTTCCTATGCTGGAGATCAGAGTTCCAAAGCTGCTGACAAGCAGACTCTGATACAACATTTACTGAAAGCTCTACTGTATATCTCTTTATTTGATTTGTAGGGACTGGAGCCACTGAAATACTCACACAGGGTGTCATAAATCCAGTAGGCCTTTCTCAGTTTTAAGTTTGGCTAATTCCCAGGAGATATGTCAGTCTGATAATTACATTTAAAGAACACAGAAACATAAACCAATTTTATAGCGGCAGGCCAAAGCAAACCTCCTAATAAAGCAGAACATGCTTGCCTTAGCGCTACACCATTTTGAGGAATAAAAAACCTTCATTAATATTTCACAGGTTTTAATGTACATTGTAAAGTCATTGAATTAGATCAAAATTCAGTCAGAAACATATCAGTTGTATGGGTTCTACTACTGTCAAAGCCTATTCAGTGTTCTCTTATAATAACAATGTCTTCTAATAGAGGAGAACCACCGAGCACCTGACTTTCTTCTTATTAAACATTGTTATCATCTACAACAACAAAAAATAGCTCTTTCTCAGAATAATAAAGTGATAATCAAATGGCTTTATCATTGAAAGTGTATAATAAGGCAGCAGAAACCTTCACTCCTATTTCTTCATCAGTACTTGTTCCTAAATATTTTTAAGTTTGCTTCCTCGTATGATTGTTGAAGCAATATTTTCCTTGTGATTCTGCGTATTATTTCATGTCTCTATATACCTTCCATGGGGGAGAAGAAAAAAAAAAAGTACTACAGCCGTGTATTCTGCATATAGCTTGTGTAGTTTTGCATTGTCTGGCTCCTGGCTTCACTTGCGTATGGTGTGACCACCTTCGCCATGCTGCGTCATATGACATCACTGAGCTCTAGCCCCCCAGAGTGGGCCAGTTAAGGGTCATGGCTTTGGGTTATACCATCTTATCCTTCCCTTTATTCCAATAATTTGGAATACTCAAAGACAAACCCAACAAAATGCTTTTATTTTATTTTTTTAATTTGACAGCAGATAAGAAGCACTCGGCCCATCTACTCTGCCTGCTTTTCCTGCTATAACCATTAAACCCATTGAATCTGTCTGGTTTTCCTCGATGTAGTTTAATGAAATATACTACTTCACAGCAAAGTCTATGTTTGTAGGATACTAAGTTTTAGAAATCATCCTGTTTTCCCTGTTGTGCGGCCCTAGGAGAGACTAGGACATGATGCGAGTTACAAGCAAAAACAAACGGCCCATGATCTTATTTAACTATGTTAAGGTGATTGTTACTTTCCCTTACATGTCCTTTTTCTATTAGTCTGCCCATTGAAATAATTTTTACTATGTAATCCAGTAACACGTTATCCCGGTGAGCTGCACTTTATATCAGCGGGAGGATTGGGAGCGAGTGAATCTTATAGACGCGGTTTCATGTTTCAATCTAAGGTATAATGTTTTACAGGGAGGTTCAAGTAATTCATGTAGCGTGAATAGCAGGTACATCGGTGACCATTTTTTAGCGATTCAGAGAAATTAGCGGTGCGGATTCATCATGGTATGGCTTCAGTGTGAGGGGTGGCTTTATCAGTAAGAAGTCAACCACGCAATCAGTAAGAAGTCAACCACGCAATGTGAAACCATGCACCCTGCATACATTTAAAAACTTCAATGGGTTTAGGGAATGCCCATTGTCCTTAAATTATTATGAGCAGCCTTTGTCTATCACTGGCGTTGGTAAAATGGGTTCAACAGAAAGGTGGACATTTCCCCGCACATAGGGCACATGGTTGAGCAGTCTGTACAGATTCATACTGGAAGGGTAGGGTTATCGCGCATGTCATATATTTAAGTATATGCATTGTTAGTACGTCTGTATGATCTAAACAAAAAGGCTGCCGATAATGTAATATTAAATATTTGGCATTATGTGCTGTCTTGCAGGGATATACGGTATTATATTCTCAGTCACGGGTTAAAGACTGGGATGATTATTTCCTCTGCTGCCCAGCTTTGGGACCAGTTTTTGCGGCTTGGAGCAGCTAATCGATGCATGCGCAGGGTGGGAAGCTCACATGAACCTGTGATTATACCGCGCATGTACACTGGTAAACAGGGCATGCATTCAGCCAAATATATCCTCTTTAAACCAAAAGGCTGGGAATACAGGCAAACAGAGAAGGGAAACGCCAACCATCATACACATGTATATGCATATGTAAATTTACAGTTGTGTTCCCCTAACACCCTCACTATGCAGGAATTCTACTGCAGCTTCTCCTTAAGGAGGGGGGGTTCTTTGATGAGGCTGTCTGTGACATTAAACTGTGCTTTAAAAATGGGAGCAACATCTTTCAAAATTGAATAATGTAAAGCAAAGTCCCTAAGCGCCTCATACCCCTCAGAGTAGAAACATAAAAATAAAATTTGTTTTAAAAAAAACACACATCTGGCTACTTAACATCAAAGGTATTCTATAAGAGGAGACTTACCAACATTGATATATTTTTCTCCTCTTAATCAATATTTCTTTATATGTGTGAATATGCTTTCAAACACTTTCTGTCCTAGGGTAAACCCCCTCCCCCCAAAAAAAGCAAAAGAAACGAGAAATTGTGGACGTACAAATATTTGGTAGAAAAATACCTTGGTCATGAAAATGTTAAAGTCAAAATGTCAAACAATGTGAGTAAATCATTTTTGAATTTGTACCTAATGTTCCTGTAATGTTATTAAGAATGATTTTTCTGCTCTAGCCCAAGTAAGAAGTCATGACACACTCGCAGGACTTTACTCTGATAATTTCAGCACGCTTAGCATGAACTTTACATGCTACAACCGGTAATCAGCAACATTACCCGATACACTATGCAAAGGGTCAATAACAAAGATGCTCAAAACAGATTTCTGGCCAAAATGTTAACCAGGGAAAATCAATAACCACTGATCAGTCACTTGGGCATCAATAACCACGCAGGACATTTCACGTTTTCTGCAGGGCACAAGTGCAGAATCCCCATCTGTATCGCTGTTAATTTGGTTATTTCATGGTGAACACACAAGCCAGACATAACTATATGGAGAACATATGCAAGGGACGCAGGATGAAGTAAGCATGCTTTCAGCCGCTATCCACATAAGATGCAGCCTATTCCAGAGAGCTCCAACGGACAAGAAGTGCTGCTGACATAGACAAGTAATTGAACATTGTGTTAAGAATTAATTTAAATCTAAAAAAACTATAAAAATATAACAAAAAATCCACAGGCACAACTCTATTTTCATGTTAGATGCTACGTGAGAAAACATTTTCACTAAGAAATTGGTGGTTACACAGCATCGGGTTAAAGACCACATAAAGACTGAATGTCAAACTAGCAGACGGGTTACATGTCTTTCTTGTGCTCTTTGATATGTATACACCAAATAAAACAGATAGAAATCAATTCATATATTTATTTTAAATATAGAAACCATTCATTCATATCTAAATGAAAATGCCAAAGAAAGCTTTTCGTTCATAATACGTAGTACCTACATAGGCGTTTGCTTACAAACAATGCATTTGTACGGCAGATTCACAACTCTGCATACCCCGTTTTGCTTTTATGAAAATCCTACAATTAACTGATTAAGCAGAACATTATGTGAAAAGGAACTACAGCGAGCAAGGTAATCAAACTATGAAATTATATTAATATATAATATATATATATATATATATTAGTCAAAGCTCTTACAGAGATCAAAAACATGAGAATGAACATGTAAAATAATTGTTTAAAAAAAATTAAAAAAAGAAGACTTATGCACGCCTATCTCCTGTTATTTGTTTCTAAAAATGCATAATACTTTTAAGTATATATGTGTGTATATACAATAGCATACATAAAAACGCATACATGGACATCATGTCCCCACGTATATATCTATGCATTCATCCACACGGACAGGATAAAAACAGAATTGGTGGCTCTCATTCATCTGTAAAATGTTTCTTAAATCAGATGTTCATAGTTACCAATTACTGGAAAAACCTCTACATATTAAAGTGGTTTTACAGATGCATTTTTCCTTCCACAAAATACGTAAAACCACAGGCGTAATAAAAAAAAAAAAAAAAAAAAAAAAAAAAAAAAAGGCTTTTACAGTTATTCATGCCCACTGTTTTCTGTGTAGGTATTAACATTTCATTGTTTGTAAAGCAAAATTCATTAGTACCAATCCTTTATTTACAAAACCACGCGAGTTAATTGTGTCATTTATTTCTAAAACTATCACTGTTCCCATCTTTTGTAAAGCCCGGCGATACAAACACATTATTAGCCGGCCGTCAGGATGGCCTTACGGGTACAGCGTAGTGTTAATACACATACGCAGGATCCGTTTAGCTACAAGCAATGGTTTCAAGCTGTTGCTCTGCTTCTGCTGCCATGGCCGCTGCCTGTAACTGTTCGGTCTCGCTCTGTATGGCACTGGTTGTGACTTGCTTGCGTTGCTCGCTATGCATATTGTTCTCGTGGCGTTTCAAGTCAGAGGCTTTGGCGAATGCTTTGGTGCAGGAAGCACAGATAAATGGTTTCTCTCCTCGGTGTCTCCTCTCGTGGTCTTTTAAATGGGACTTGTGCTTGAACGCTTTGTCGCACAGATGGCATGCAAACGGTCTCTCGTTGCTGTGTACCCGCTCGTGTTTTTTGAGATCCGGAGCTCTGATAAAAGATTTGGCACACACGTCGCAGCTGTACGGTTTGTAGCCCGTGTGGATTTTCAGATGTTCTTTCAGGTGAGCTTGCGTAGTAAATGCTTTGGCACACATTTCACAGACAAAAGGTCTTTCTGCAGTATGCAACTTCTCATGCTTTCTAAGCCTTGCTTCATCTGTAAATGCTTTGCCACACGCCTGACATGCAAACTGTTCCCTGTGCCCATACAATAAGTACTCAAACTTCATATCGCCGGTGGCAGTGGTCCATGCAGGTGCTTGTTCATCCTTTACTTCACTGATGCTATCATTGTATGTTAAGGCTTGTGGGGTCTGCGCGCCCAAATCCTTTGGTTCGGTCGTCTCCATTGCCTCAACCTCCTGCCCGTAACAATTAACTTTCCTGACTTCCTCACTTCCTAACTCTTTGAGAATTGCTTCCTGTACCCGCAGTGTTGCAGTGGGCGACTTCTCCTCATGGCCCTGGGGAGTACCCCCAACTGTGTCATCCGAAGGACTATCATCTTGATCGCCAATCTCCTCCACATCATCATCCTGACTGTCATTAGCCCCACCAACCGGACGTGTTATTTTCAAGTTTGTCTCATATGCATATTTGTTTTTTGGAGAGGAAGGGTTGTCGTCGGCCGTGGAAACATCACGCTTTTGAGAACAGAGTTTATCCAAAAACCTAATGCCAAGTATCTGGCCCGATGACATCATCAAATTGACATCCTCCTTTTTGACTGCAATCTTAGCAGTATACATGTAATTGAGAACTTCCTCAAATATATCAGATCGCAAGAAATCGATTTCAATTACCGAGGAGCTGTCAACTTCCAACTTCTTAAAAAGCTTCTTGAAGTAGGTACTGCATGCTGCCAGTACACATCTGTGGGCTCGGAATTTTACATCTTCCACCACAATAGCAATATCACAAAATTCTCCTTCAAGGCGTTGTTCATTTAGAGTCTTTAAAAATACCGTTTTATGATCATCATCATTGTATTTTAGGGTTTCAGACATACTTATGAAAAACTCCTGCAAAGGAAGAAAAAAAACCGAAAACATTATTACAGTACATTGAAAGTTCATGATAAAAATGCTCCGGTTTTACACGGTACAGAACAAACTCATCCATCATAAACCATGCTGCAAGCAAAATGTCTATACAATAACTCTCTTTACTGCATAGGGCAGAAAAAAATATGAAGGTTTTAAAAACCATTTCCTTCTGCTCCACAGCTTCATACACCCATGTGGAATGGAGGGGTTATTCACTAAAGCATATGTTTAAGTAAGTTCAGATGAGATGAGACATTTCAACACGACCTCAAAGTGGATAAGATCCAAGCTTGGGAATTTTGTGCATACCGGCCTATTATATGTTTTTATAAACTCATGGAAACTATAAATTGATATTCTGAAGACAAGGCTGTCGCTTCACCTCCACCATTCACATCGTATTTCCGCTTACTTTCATTTACTCTTGAAACGTACCATGAACGTTGAGAGGCTGTCCAAAACCAAGACTGACAAGACTCAAGTCACCTGAAAAGAAAGAAAAAAATCAGAAGTGGTTGTCAGAGAAATTATAGACAGACTTTACTGAGGTTAAACAGGAATAAAACCGGAAAGAGATGTTACAAAAGATAAACAGTATTAACAGAGATGACAACCCAAACAAAGGGTTCTACCCGTATGTAAAATAATGATGGTTACAAATAGAGAAATCACCACAATGTGTCAAGCTTAAAACAAGAAACTGATATAAAGAGATGAAACACAGGAAAGGTTCTAATGTTGCCAGGCGTCCCTTGTTTTTCTTTCTTATTTGATGCAGATTGTGATTGTTATATATCATTATATATCATTATATTACGGACAGTTTAGCTGCGATGGTTTGATGATATCTAGCGCCTGTAACGTGTGGAGTTGTTGTAACGCTGCAACCGTTGCATTTAAAACTTAGAAAACAAATTCTGCTCAAAAAGAACTCGAGCTCATCCTTAGAAGCCTTTGAATGGGAAGTAAAGAAGCATCTGTAACCATTATCCTCTTCACCTCTCTTATCTACCATGAGCGGGTGTTGTGTACAAACCTGCCTTGATTTTAATAGTACGTTAGAATATATTTTTGGTTAAGTGAAAAAAGGGGGTTTTCAGATCGTCTATTGATAAGAGCAGAGGGTGCCTAAAGCCATTTTTTTTTAAATGTTTTCTAAGACAGCTATATTTTTTCGCAAATATTTCACGCAACTAATACTCATTCATCATTATTAAAAAAGTTACTTTTGTTTAAACTGGATTATAGGAGGTAGCCTGACGTATACACTGGCTTCCAAATTAAGAAACTCGTTTAGCAGATAGCTGTAACCCTAGCGAAATGTCGATATAAAGAATCTCATGTCCAACTCAAATAGGATATTTTTGACACAAGCAGAATTCACTGATATTGGGAAACTCATTAAAGGACTCTCGGGCTGAAAACATTCGTGGAAGCGTAATTAATTTAGATGCAAACCACAGAGCTAAAGACATCTTCAATATAAATGCATTCTGCCCCAAGGCTCTTACGCTATTATTTAACCCCTTTAGGGCCAGGGCCTTTTTTACATTACAGGGCAGAGCAATGTTTGTGCCGTTTCTTTCTTCTATCGTTATTTCCCTCTTCCTAATTTAGTCAACCCACAAAAACTATATATCGGGGCATGTAAGGATTTTTAAAAATCATTTTTAAACCATATTCATATATTACACATACATTTTCTAAAAACAATGTGATGTAAAAGAAAAAAAAAAAACATACAACCCCCTCACACACATTTATTCACGTTTTACGGTTATATAAATCACACAACTAGCAAATGTGGGAATACCAAAAATATACTCGGCAACTTGGCCTGATTTCAAAACCGGCCTATATTCCTATAGTTTTTATTCATTTTAGCTTTTTTTTCACCTGACCTAACACTAATTCCCCCAATGAATAACCCCCTCTATACCAATTACACAATATATAACCAAGTAAAGGTAAAAAAAACCCCAAAACCCTGAGGACTATATAGATACAGTAACAAAAAGTATAATTTTTTTTTCGCTTGAGGGCTCTGTCCCTCTCCAGCTCACAATCACAGTGAGGAGAGAGGCAGAGCATAGGTAGTTGCCTATAAGCATTGCCCCATTTCATCTGCGTACGTGATTGGTCGTAGGAGCGATCACATGCACAGAAGAGCGGGGAATCTGCTGCACACCGACCCACTCAGGGTCACGGAGCAGCAAAGGTTCCCGGCGCATCGGAGGCACACAGGAGTGTTCTTAAATGTAACTCCGTTTATTGATGATACAGATTATGTCAACATCCAGGTACAATGTGAGTGTACAACATATGCATATACATAACCAATCAGGCATAGGTACAGAGGACATCTGCAAATACATAGGATAATATAAAAGGACGGAGTACACCATAGACACAGTCCTTATATCTGTAAAGTATGGTATTACAGTGTTTTTTACATAAGGGAACAGGGCGTTATATCTACAGCATTCCAGAAATGTACATTAATATCGAGTTACGTGTATTGCATGAAAGTACATGAGAAGCATCAAAAGTGCTAACCAACAGTAAACAAAGCCGGAACTCCTCCAATAAACCATAAAGAAAAGAATTGTGTCATGTATATGTGTAATTGTATATGTCAAATAAGACAATCAAAGAACCATCTCAAGTTAAGTCGTGGGGTGCAAAAGCATAGCGAAATGGGGTGATGATATCAACCCCTTCCACCAAAACCATCAACGTTCGCACAAAGGAGCTTTACCCCTTGAGGTCCAGATCAGTTCCTACGCAGGAGTGTTTTTAACCAAGGACAAACCAGTAGCAAGTACTGGTACGGCGGCGGTCACGAAGGGGTTAATACTAGAACAGGATGAAATACTCACCCCCAAAAAAACACATATTCAATGACTAATAAGAATATCACCATATGCTGCAGCGCTGCACAATGGATCAATAGGACAATTTGGACTCGCACAATCCAAAGGACAGGGTGATATATATATATATATATATGTGTGTGTGTGTGTGTTTGGAAACGTGGTTTATTTCCGGTTGCCACGGTCCCTGGATACGGTAACAGAGGAGTTAAGGGAATACATATGCTTTACATTTAGAACAGACGGTACGCGCGACTCTGACTGCATTTGTCTGGAACTATCGGGATAAGCGCGAGCCGCTTTACGTGCGCTCTCCTCGCGCCCCGGGTCAACCTTCCATCAATGTCGCGCGGGGAAAAAAAATCACGCGCACCTGCCGCTAAACAGGCACTCGCAGCCATGAACCCGCCGCCATGACGGCTCCACCTTCAACGCATGCTCACCAGGGCGGCCCCACGGAAACGGACTTATTTTCACACTCCGTGAAAGAGAGTTTAATACGCGACGCCAGTAAACTCAATAACGCAACCGCCATTAAAAGAACAAAAAACCCAACTCTAGCTAAGAATGACCCGTTAACCGAAAGATTTGCATCGAGAGCGCGCGAAGCCGCGCCGCTCCCTACCCTTAAGACAATGCACACGCACCGTTTTATTGCGGCGCCTTCTGTACGGGACTTACCTTGTGCGCGGCGGGGAGATTGGCGGTGGGTAGTTTGGAATGTAACGAGCGTTTGCTAAATTATACAAATGTGTGTAAATAGTGTTTGAGTTGTGCACTTCTTTCTGGCCCTCTTGCACGAGCGTTGTGAATTTGTGCATGCGCCGTAGAGAAAGGACGCGCTGCGCAGGCACGGAACAACCCCCACGATGGGGGATGGGGTGGCATCCTTTAAGCGCCAATTACTAACATGAAGGTTCTGATTGCATCGGTTCCTTATTTAATAACAAAAAAAACACACAATACATTCGTTTATTATTCACTGCACGGTGAATCTGCTGTGTCAGCGTGACATTGACGTTTGCCTGATATATAAAAGCCAACATATACCCCACGCCGTGACTCCGTTTGATTTCATGCTAGCAGCCCGTTACCGAAAAGCGGGCTCCCGGAAGCACGTGCACACGGATGACACGCGTTTTTTGTTCCATTATAGTGACATCGGCGATCTCACGCATATAATAAAAAAGCTTAAAACACACGAGACGTAACACAAATCCAGTTTATTTAAAACGCCGGGCGTGCAAAACACCAAGCGCGCAATAACTCGGTTATCATTTATATGTAACGTGTAACTGGTGCTGTAGATATTTATGGGAAGGCTTTTAATGTCAACACGGTCTCTAGTACTTATAACTCGAACTCAGGCGGGAGCTGTTCTCACGGGTTCGGCGCTAATCTATGACATCAGAGCGCGAGACTTCGCTGCCTGGCTGAGCGCGAGCTGCGGGTTACGTGAAGTGCGCGCTGGGCGCTGTTTTGACTGTCGCGCAGATAGGTGGCCTGTGCGTGTGACTGGATCCCACTTAACCCCTTCCGGACCAGGCTGTTTTAAAATGTTGTACTCTTCGTGTCAATGGCTGTTTTAGCATTTCAGCGGTGTTTGTGTTTAGCTGTATTATACCATATTACAAAAAAAAAAAAAGTTTTTTAAAACTTTTATTTGAAAAATATTTTACACATTCAAAAAACCGAATGGAAAAAAACTACTAAATTGATTCTAATATTTGTCTAGAAATACCTTTTTTTAGTTAACCCAAAGGTTATAAAAAATGTAATAAGTGATTTTCAGTTAAACTCCATTGGGCCGCCCACATTGCAGTATTTATTTGAAGGGTACACTACACTTCATGAAGTGCAGCTGATTCCCATCTGGTCCAAAAGCTCTTTAGCCCATACAATGTGTGCACATTAGGCAAACCACCGTGTCTTAAGCTTTTTGAATAAGTGAGGGGTTAAAATCCATTGGGCCACCAACAGTATGTTATGGATACAAGGGATCCTCTCACCTGCATAAAACCTAGGGTATTCCTCACTGGCCCAAAAGCTCTTCTGCCCATAAACTGAGTGCCCAGTATGCTAACCCCATAAGCATTGTGAATAAGTAACTTAAGAATTTTAAGGGGTTAAAATCCATTGGGCCATCAACATTATGTTATGGATGCAAAGGGTCTCCCCTGCAGAAAACCCAGCTGATACCAGCCTGACCTAAATGCTGTGTTGCTCATAAAAAGGCTGCCCAGCGTGGTTACCCCAAGGTCATAACCGTTTCGAATAAGCGACGAGTTGTTAAGGTAAAAATCAGTTGGTCCGTCCACATTAAATTACTTGCCAAACTTACTTGTACCTTATAGAGGGGTCTTCATTATCGATACAGTATCAATGTTTCTGAGATGATTTTCATAGAGAAACATGGTGTATTCTGGTGAAATTCCCATTGATATTGTGTGACGTATCACTTACACATAAACAGTTTTATTTTCTTTCCTGGTTGGTTTTTATTAATGTATTTTAACCCCTTGGCTGCTAAGCCCTTTCCCACCTGGGTGCTAAGCTGTTTTTCTGCATTTTGGTGCACCTTTCGTTTAAACGCGTTTAGAAGTACATTTCTTGGGAATAAACAATACAAACCATATATTGTTTTTTTCAGCACACCCAGCAGATTCCAAATATACCATTTTTATATGTGTATGTCTGATTAGGTTTGCAAAATAAAGCCAAAAATGGGAAAAAGGTGTATTTTTTCACTTCCCACTCAATAAAAACTAGATTGTAATTTTATTTTTCTAAACTCTAATATCAAAACCTGTGTTGCTAAATATTTGTAGTAGGTAACCGGTCTAAAATAAACAGACATTGAGAACAGTAGACTGTGTTTTTCTAATATTTTATTGCTAAAAGTTCAATTTACTAGACTATCACAAAAGACATCTTTAAATTTAATGTACGGGTGCCATCAATTAAACAGCTCTAGCTGCCCGGGATGTTAAAATATGCCAACAAAACTATATATTTTTAGAAACTACACCCCCAGCCGCAGCAAATGAGGTCTCACTTGTATTTGTATCACAAATCTGACTTGCACAAGAAAATAAGTGAATATCACACTAAAAATAAATTAAAAAAAATAAAATTAAAAGCGACAAGTTCATTTATGTCTTGCGCACTCCAGGTTTGTCCTAGAAACACATGCAGCCCCTCATTTGATGCGCCAAGGGGTGTAGTTTCTGCAAATGTATACTTTTTGTACCATAATTTAACTTCCCAGCTGCCTAGAGCTGTCTAATTGCAGGCATCACCCCTAAATGTTTTAAGACAATTTTTAACAAGATTCTGAAATCTGCCATATCTGAAGATAAAGTGGTCTAGACATCTGGGAAGTTAAATTAGGGTACATAAAGTACACATTTCAAGAAACTACACCCCTTGGAGCTTCAAATGGGGGGTTACATGTATTTCTAGGACAAAAGTTGAGTTCACAAATAATGATGGAATATGTCGCTTTGGCTAGAAAATATGTTTTTTCTAATCATAGCGACATGTTCATTTGTGTCTTGCGCACTCCAGGTTTGTCCTAGAAACACATGCAGCCCCTCATTTGATGCGCCAAGGGGTGTAGTTTCTGCAAATGTGTACTTTTTGTGCCATAATTTAACTTCTTGCGCGAGCAGTAATGCCACATCAAGGCTTCAACCCTAATTACTGACCATTCACACACCTTTCATATCTCCATTCACTCGCAGAAGCACACACCATACTATCCGTACATTCACTCACAGAAGCACACACCATTCTTTCCCCTTACAATCCCAAAGAAATGATGGTAAAGGGAGAGAAAAAAATCACTTTTACAGCAAAAATAAGTTTTGCAGTAAAAATGCAAGGCGCTCCAGCGATGAGATGGTTACTCACGTACCGCACAGGCTAAGCGGCTGATTTTACTAATATTTACAGGTCATCAGGATTTCAAAAATTTCTTCCCTTTACCATTGGCTAAATTTAACCCCATGATCAAAGGGATCATGGGGTTAAAATTTTGTATCGGCCATTTTTATAAAGGGAATCTGACTTTTCATAGCTATATGATCACTGTGGTAACATTGGCTACCACAGTGATCATTTAGCTAGAATACTTAAACTTTTTTTTTTAAAGTTAAGCTAGTTAATGTTTAAATAATTTAATTTGGGGGTCTCTGGGCAATTTTGATCTTTATTCATCTGCCTTTAGAGACCCCCAAATCATTTTTTTAACTTTTTTTTGTACATTTTAATTTTTTTAACTTAAAAGTTTTTATTATTTTTTCACAAGCATTATACCGTTGGAAAGGTGAGGCGATTACCTTTCCAACGGTATATGTTGGGGGTCTGTAGCTGCTTAGATGCCTGAGATACAGGCATCTAAGCAGCATGCCCCCATACCGTGAAAACTGACAATTGTCAGTTTTCAATAAAGTTGCGCGGTGACGTCATCGCGTCATTACGCGCGACGTCACCGGCCGGATCGGGTGGTCCCAGTGATGCCCTTCAATATGAGGGGCAGATCGCCGGGATAGGTGGTGATGGGGGTCCACAGACCCCCATCAAGGTAAGATAGTGCTAGCGACGGCATGGTGCCGTCGTTAGCACCTGACTGGGACTGCTAGCGACGGCACCATGCCGTCGTTAGCAGTCAAGAGGTTAATTTGGTTAATAAACGAAATGCATGATTTCATCCTTTGAGTGAAAGTGTTATCTCTGTAACCTCAAACCTGTTGACCTCTGCCTGCCCACACGGGTGTGTGCATTCGTGGGTTAAAACACTGTCCGAATTAGAACATACCATTAGGCCCATCTAGTTGGCCCATAGACTTAGAGACTCAGACCTTACTCAGCCCATGTCCTAGATTCAGTATAGCCCTATGCATATTCAAACTCCCTCCCTGCATTACCCTCTCCCACTTCTGCTGGAAGGCTGTTCCATTTACCTGTCCTCTCATTAACGTAAACTGTTCATTTAATAGTGTGTGGACACTGCATTCTATTAATAGTCGGATGATTTCCAAAGAAGCACACATTACTGCCCTTTCAAGGTTGTTTTTTGACTACAAGACTTACCAAAACATAAGGTGTCAGACACAGCGTCTCAGTCTATATCTCAGTTCTTGAAGGCTTAATGTGGCTTTCTCTATGTAAAACTCATTCCTCAAATAGGGAGAACATCTCAGAATGTACGTGCATTCTGGGGAGGGACAGTTGGGCATCCTTTCTCTCACTCGTAGAATTCTCTTATAATTCAGTTTATCATTTACATTACAGTTAAGCAGGAGACTCCATAGTGCCATTTACAATAGGGGACAGTGAAAATACTTAACAGGCAACTTTAACACACGTTAAAAACTGAGGCAGAAGGAGAAGAAAGCCCTGCTCTTGCAAGCTTACGATCTATTGGACGGAGGAGGAGGGAAATAAGGAGATGACTGCTTGGGTGAGGATGAGCTGTAATGAGGGCAACATGGAAAGTTCCGTTGAGATCCTGCACGGGGGGATAACAGATGGGTTCTTCATGATACCCGACGTTCCAGATAGTTGCACATAACTTGAGTTGTGGCGCCTTTTATATTCTTCCATCACTACGCACATCATTCAAAGCCCAAAATATAAGGTCAAACTACTGTCAGTGTGAGTCTGAGGTGTCAGTGTTCCATTCCCAGTTCAATAATTGACATATCTGTACTGAGGAGTTTAGATCTTTTTGTGTTTTTGACTCATCTTCATTTATGCTTCATTTAGCTTTGCCTTTGTCTTAGTCTCAAGGCTAACAGAGTACCCACTGGCTCAACCTCTGGTTCAGGTGAGGAGTTCTAGCTTAGTAGCCATGTGCTAACGTTGGGTCTAGACCTTAACTACTACTGTTGTAGATGTGGAATCCTAAATCTTGTGTGACTGCACCAAGGGAACCACTGTATAATTTCACAAAACTTTATCATCATACATCATGTTTGCACATGAACTGAGCTATTTATCCAATGCAATGGATATATACATTGAAAAAATATTTGTATTGGACAATTTGCAAAAGGGTTCCTGCTCCCCAACTTCACCACCCATTATGACTGGGCCAAGTCCTTGATTTCACTATACCTTATGAAGACCCATCTCAGTGAGCTTCTGCCGTAGAAAGAGCTTGGTTGACCTTCGTAAGGTATAATAAAATCAAGGACTTCAAAACACAACTCCCCCTTAACTATTAGCCCCAATTTTATTTTTTATTAGTTTATGTTGTACCAGTTGATATAACGATAAAATGCTGAGGCAGTACAATGTGTGTCGCACAGCATTTATTGGCAAAAAAAGAAAATTCAGTTTGATTAAATTGCTGCAAAACAAATGACGATGCCGTTTCAATATATATATATTTTATTATTTAATTTCATGATTTGCTTGGATAGGAAACCATGGCTGGTGCAAATTAGAAAAGCGGATTATTGTGGGTTTTTTCTATTTTTTTTTTTCCAACAAGGACAATACATTTTAATGCATTTATCACATTTGTTTTTAATTTCACTATGCAGAAACAAACATTCACCATGTGTTGTGATGCAGCTGACGATGTGATGAAAAAGATGCCCAGGATGTGAATTATTAGCAGAACTTGGGACGATATATATTTATATATGTATATACTGGAATTTTGTACAGGTTAAGGCTTGGCTCTCAACTAGGAAAGAGATGTAGAGCAGATTCTGAAATGAAACATTTACCATTTAGGCTCAAAAGGAAAAAACAATTAACCGGACTATGCTAAAGTAACTATGATGAGAATTGTTAAACTATAGGAACACGAGTGCTCTTTCCAAAAAGACATATATAATGTACCACATCGAAATTTTGTATATGCTAACTTCACGTCGGCTGGATCCAGTTCAACAATGCTAACAAAAACAAACAAAATATTGATTCCAAGTTAAAATACTAAAGTAATTACCACCTCGTGTTATTAAATCGGATGTACAAACTGCACTTTATCAGCATTTAAATAGTTTCACAAGACTTAAGGAGTCATCCTTTTTTATTTTATCGGGTCATGATAATAAAACCAGATAAAACGATACAATATTCAAGTGGTGCACTGAGTAAAGTGAGTTCTTGGCACGTATAAGGTATGGTAAAACATACATGGTACCCATAAAGCATCTGGGCATTTTAGGCTATTCTTCAATTTGTTTGCGTTTTTTTTTTTGTAAACAAAGGCTTGTCACCAGACAAAATGGCGTTCTGTTACGAATTTAAGGATAAAGGCATGGACTGTTTAAGCTCTACAATAGGTTGACTGCTTATAGTATTGTCATGTGTGAACGTGCAGGTATAGCTGGAAACTTAGACAAGGAAAATAAGAATGCTGCCTTGTTTTTAAAGTTGCGTCATGCAATACTGATTTAATTATGCTGAATTGCATTTTAATGGGAAAACATGTCGGCCGGTGTCTTTATAAATGATCAAGCTAAATCCTTCTGGACTGGAATTTCCCAAGGACAGAAGTCAGCCAAGTTGGGTCTGTCATTCCGCATAGGCTTTCAGATTCCTCTTTACATGACAGCTAATTTCCAAGCGTCGTTATTCCTGCTGTAAAAAATGACAAACGACATCCATGGTTAGAAACCGAGTGGACTCATTTTATCCGCCAGCGTGGAGAGTAGACAAAATCACACATTGATGCAGGGATGCACACACAAGCCAGATATATATATACTAAAAGCAAACAACTTCATTAGTTTCACGCTGTAACAAAGAAGCTGAATAGGCAGCCATTAAGAGGTCATTCTGCACCCAAAACACAACGCCAGCGATAAAAAAGACACTTATGTCCATGTAAAACGGATGCAATGAAACATAGTATGATGACACTGAAGCCATTGACCGATCACTATTTCAACAGCCACGCGTGATGAGATGTTGGACGCAGACTGAATTAGAAGCAGACAAAGTTATGACGGGATACAAAACCATGACAAACACTGGTTAAAGGGGCAGTTCTTTCCAAAATGGACTCATTTATTAACCAGCAATTTGATTAAAAACATTAATGCCCCCCGAAGGTAATGCCCCTTTAAGGTGAATGAAGAAGAAGTGTTGACACCAGCCACTGAACCCTTACTTTGAGAGGTAGTAGATATGCATTACAAGGTATACATGCACTGAAATAGGTGACTGTAAGATATAAGGTTTACAGCTTTCCAGCCTTCCATGCAGATTGCCAGGATTGAAATATATGTTAGAGTTAAAATTTCATTGGCTCATGCAAAACAGAGAACAGAAATTCAGGGCGTATATCGTAAGCAAGGGGAGGATGATGCCTTTTTAGCACATGCTAGCCTGCGGGTTGCTCGTGAAAGTCAGCTCTTATTCTTACCTGTGGTCAGTCCTCCCCATCTTCAGGTGTGATTTCTGTTTCTTTATGTACCACTACTTTGGTCACTGACATGTCAGGGTGCTGCTCTTTGGCCTCTTTAATTGCCTGAGCCAGCGCCTAACGCAAGGAAATCACAAGGGGGCGAAAACAAAGAGGAGGTGGAACATGCATGATCAGTGGCATGAGAGAGTTACACAATTTACAAATGAGGAAAGACAATTAAACAGAAATCATTTAGAAAATCATACCAATTACAGGTACTGTGTGACAGGTTGGATGCTTAACCCATTCACACGGACATTTATGTGAGCGTTCACATGTGTGTCTGGTAAACATTTATATTTTGGAGGAATTGGCTGGTTTTAGAGGCAATAGTCAGATATGAACCTGTTAAGTTATACTTTGTTACTGCAAATTCCACCTGGCTCCTAAGTAGATCGTTTACCTGATCGTGGTCAATGTCTGCATCCCCTGTAATCACTATTCGCTTTTCGATTCTGGTTTCAGAAATGCCCCCTTTCACAGTCTACAGGAAAAAAAACAAACATAGAATAAGAACCAACTTTGGTCATTAGTTAATGGTTGCATCTTCTCATGTCTATTGTTTACAGGGTAAGCAGGGCCGGCCCTACAATGGGGCCGACTGGGGCAATTGCCCCAGGCGGCACTTTAGAAGGGGCGGCACTTTGCCGCCCCAAGCGGTTGTTTTTTTTGAACGGAAGAGAGAGAGAGGGGCGCTGAGTGGTTTTCGCTTACCCGCTCGGCGCCCCTCTCTCTCTCTGCGGCGAGTCTCCCTCTTCGGTCTTGGTGCCGGCTTGTAATGCTGAGCGCCGGAAGTGGCGTCAATTTCCGGCGCTCAGAATTACAAGCCGGCACGGTGGCAGAGCAGGGAGACTCGCCGCAGGACTCTTTAAAGGTAAGTACCGGGGGGGGGCGTCGGCGAAGTTTAAAATGCCGCCCCCC
>VKOC01000006.1:28805592-28824403 GCA_009364415.1 Spea multiplicata
AGATGAAATCTTTTAACTCGTCTCATTAATGACATATGCTGAAGAGAGCTGGAATGTCACTAGAAATGGGATATTTGCTGGTACAGTAAACAGCCGGGACAAAGCCTGTTTGTCGGAACTGTCCTCTAAAAATCCAGCATTGGCTGTTATGGTTGTGACTTGCAGACAACTATTGGAATCTGGTGTTGTGGCCAAAGGGGCAGCTGGATTTGTAGTAAAAAGTTGTGTCAAATTTAAAAACAATTACCAAGTAGTCAAAAAAGCATCACAAAACTAGTTAAACAACCAATAATAGCACACCCAAAGACAAAAGTAATGTTGATAGGTGCCACAGTAAAGGCAAATGACCTATCCCTTTGCCAGGTGGCCAGTCAGGACCTGTAATAAGGGACACGTTCTCTGTGTTACCAGGCAATACTGAAACCCTGGGGGAGATGAGATACAAAAAGATAAATTGGGGATGATTTGGCTCATCCTGACTAACTGTGGTTGCTCTGAATGGTCACCTGTCGAAGCTGCCAACAGGATTAGTTGACTACTTATATGTACACAAGCAAGTGTAAGACGACCAGCTAGGAGTGGCATGGGTTGGATTCTTCAGTCTTTGCCTACAAAGAGGAGTTGCAGCAAGCAGATGACTAAGTGTCTGCCTTGTAGGTAGGTATCTTACACCAAGGAAGTATTTCTTAGAGCAGATTGAAAAACAGGGAGAATTTATGTGTATTTTCACTGATAATTGCATAATTTCCAAATGGAATGTTACATGTTAGTTAGTATGTCCTCAAGGCCAACCTATAGCACTGAGGTATATAAAGTATGTGCCAGACAAGAGAGAGAAGTGGAAAGGGGCTGCCAAAAATCACAGATTGTCTAAGAGCCTTGGATCTGGCTCTCACAGTGAAAATTATATAATCTGAATGAATAAAAATGAGTGATCACATTTATTGGAATTAGCCTTATTAAAGATGCATGACACGTTTCTACGCTTCTATAATACGCATGAAACATAGCTCTCCCCTGTAATAATAAAGCTATAAAAATAATGCGGCATGAAGCAATATTGGCTATGAAAACTGCAATTTGTTTTAATTAGCAAAAAATAATTATATTTGGTTTGTGCATACAATGTTGTGCGGCTTGTAGAGAACTGCATTGGATTGTTTTCTTTTATTTTTATTATTACCTTTTATGATGCTGGCAAAAGCCGGCACACCAAGATGCCATTGCAGCCGATACGGTTTTAAAGAGGCCGTATGACACGCTTTAAAATTATTAAATGGCCGGCGTGCCTGCACCATGCAGTCCAGTGCCTCAGTAAGGACTCTGGGGGTCGGGCTCACACGGAACAGCTGCTCGTGACAGGGAGAAGAGCACGTTGGAGGAAGCGGTCTGCAGGGAAGGAAGGCCAGCAAAAAATAATATTAAAAAAAAAAAAAAATAGTTGGGGTTGTAGGAGCGGAAGGGAGCCATATTTAAAGGGGGGCTGGCTTGGGACAACAATTAAATACAAAGGAGGTGGCTGGGGGGTGTAAGTACACACAGGGGTGGTTAGGGCATCACATAAAGATGCCCCAACCACAGAGCCTGTCCTGGTTTGTGTGTTTGGTGAGTCAATGTGGCAGAGCCTGTCCTGGTGTGTGTGTTTGGTGTGGCAGAGCCTTTCCTGGTTTGTGTGTTTGGCTGTCGGTGTGGCAGAGCCTGTACTGGTGTGTGTTTGGTGAGTCAATGTGGCAGAGCCTGTACTGGTGTGTGTGTTTGGGTGTCGGTAGTGTACTGATTACGCCCAGTCCCATCACATTTCATCAATATGCGTTAGAAAATCAGGAGAGGATGGGCATGGATGGTGGGCTGATCCCGCCACAAGGGAACTGTCGCAGAGAACTTGTCCCCCTCGATGAGGTAGGTGGAAGTCCCTGATCCTGACACACACATACATCACAGTACACACGTACAGTACACATACATACACACATATACAGCTGCCTCTCTACCCCCCCCCCAAGCCCGCAAGGCATACGGTTGGGAGCCCTAAGCTCCTCCTACACACACACATATTATTTTCCCCACACTAACATACTTACACACACAGTAAGGTACTGGTATATACTTACACACTCACATACTAACATACACAGACACTAACACACACACACAGTATCTACTTGCATGTACTAAGATACACATATACAGTAACATACTTACACACACTAACATATTCGTTCACACACAACGTACCCCAGGGTAACTTGTGCTAGGGAGGAGCTGACACTAGGGGTCAGTGTGGGTGTCAGGCACGGGGGGGGGGCTGTTCCTAGGAGCCGCGGTTGTCTAGCTTCACTAGACAAAATGCAAGTATATTGTTGTAATCCTCATTTCCCCGATGTTCCTGCAGATTTACTTCACCCTGTTCGAAGCACTTGCCATAAAAAAATAACTTGGCAGCATTTTACTTTTAATAATTAGAAGTGCAATTCTCCGTTAACAGCATTAACATCACTAAGTACTAAAAAAAAGAAACAGTTTGATTCCTGCCCTATGAATCTCAACTCCCCTTGCTATTAATAAACAATTGTTTCTGGCATGATGTATTTGGCCTAAGGATTCAATGCATCAGTTGGAATTGTAGGCTGGGTAGGAGAAGGAAAATCTTGATTGATTATACTACTGAGAACAAGGAGAAGGAAAATATAATTTGCAAGTGAGTTTTCTACAAAAGCAGGCCTGGACTAGGCTAATGTCTCTTAGTGCCTCCAACCTCCCACCAGTGTGCTCTGCCGAGGTTTTAAGGTCATTATTAATATTTTTATCATCAACTTTTATTTATTAAACACCAACATATTACACAGTGCTGTACAATACAAAGAAAGGGTGATCAACAAGTACATAGCAAATATTCATTAACATATACAGATACAGCAGGAGATGAGAACGTGGGCTTGGCATCTAGCCTCATGGCACTTTCATACGAAGTTTCTGCCAAGAATGGTGGGGTTATGAGGACCTCGCTTGTGGGCGCACAGACTAAAGGAATAGTATGGGTAACTGAGAGGTAATAGAGGGAGTAGTAGTTTTCTTCTGGCAGTAATTTGGGGTAAGTGATTTCAGGATGCAAAAGAGAATGTATAAAAACAGAGGGGTGGGTTAGAGGTTGTCTCTAGATGGTGGCTTGCAGAGAGCTTGTGGTGTTACAGGAAAACTAGAATGATTATTCCATCCATTCTTGCTCTTGGGTTAGTGCAAGGAATGTAGTAATTCACAGCCATTTTAAATAAGAACACTGACATTTGCAGTTTTATTTCATGTCTTTCATGGCAATAATATCCTATTTATCAGCCTTACCAATGTCCTAAGCCTGGACATTGGTGCATGCGTGACTGCAATCACAATCCACAGATGATGGTGCCCATGGATGACACAATCTTCACTTCTTTTTCCCAAAGACCACACAAAGAACAATACCAGTTGCACAAAAGAGAAATTTGCCCAAGCAATGTTGGCATTTTGACATGCAGCACCTAAAGCTGATTATAACCCGGCAATTATTTTAGTTTATGGGTAGATTAATCTATTTTACAGAAAGAATGTTGTGTACATTTTATTTTCTATTAACATAAGATCATAAAACATCTTCCGCAATACATGCACTGCTAGCTATTTAATTGCCGTATATTCTAGTTATATTCTAGGTCAGAAGACCAAATGAAAAATTGCATCGTGTACACTGGATTCATCAATTGAGTTATTTTGGATAGCTAGCTTTTGTGTTGCAAAAAGTATATTTAAATAATCAATGTAAAAAAGGTGCTTGGAGCAATCAAAATTTAAATGAAGTACATAAAGATGCAGCACTTAAAAGTAATGTCCCAATTTCACCACAAATACAATGCAATTGCACGCAATGTGATAAGATCCACGCACGGCTGAGAGCAGTGGGAGTTGAATGTCAACTTGTTTGCCAATAGTCAATACTCACCCACAATTGACAGACCTACTCCAGGTATTACAGACTCCTATCACTAGTGATTTCTAATTCAGTGAATGTGTTACGTAAGACACGGAAATTAGATTTTGTGTCTAATATACATTAATAAGAATATTTAATAAATCGATTTGTCCAAGAACAGCATTCCATCTTTTTATTCTTCTTATCTGAAGTGAAAAATTGTGACTGGTCCTGCTGTTCTGTTGTGTTTCCATTTCAATTATTAATATTTTTGTTTTACTCCACATGAGGACTGTTAGAATTTATTATTTTATGAGTAAAAAAAATCTCTATTTATTTCAACAGATTACACTACATCATTTTTTGTTTGTTATGTTTTCTGAATTTTTTTTTCATGGGATATTGTGGTTTCCATGCTAAGTCATAATCTGTAAATCATAAGAAATCAGAAAAGAATCAATAACTAAAATAGCACCAATGGTTCCCCAGTCTATGTATTACTATTGTTACTGTTATTCAAGCTTCTTTTAATATGCCACAATAACTTCAACATTTTTATCATTTTATATTTCCTTTCTCATTTTTTCTTCTTTTGGCTCCTGCTACACACACACAATAACATACTTACACATACACTAACACACCGCAGCTGTAACATACTTTCACACCAGCATGCTTACACACGCAGTAACATTTATACACACATAGTAACATACTAACATGGTTACATACACACATATAGTAACATACTTACAAGCTCACTAACACACAAAGTAACATACTTACACAAACTGTCTACATCTGCGCACCTGAAAATGATAAATCTCAGCACTCAGGGCCGTCCCTACCATGGAGCAGAGTGGGGCAATTGCCCCAGGCGGCACTTTTGAAAAGGCACTTTGCCACCCCAAGCGCTTTTTTTTTTTTAAGCGGAGGAGAGAGAGGGGCGCCGAGTGTTTTTCGCTTATCAAGTTGTCAGTGCCCGCTCGGCGCCCCTCTCTCTCCTCTGCGAGCCCTCTAGCTCGGTGCTGGCTTGTAATGCTGAGCGGCGGAATATGACGTAATTTCAGGCGCTCAGTAGTAAAGAGCGTGCACCGTGGCAGAGCAGGGAGACTCGCCGCAGGACTGCTGAAGGGTAATTGAAGTACAAAGGGGGGGTAGGGTAGATAAGAGGAAGGGTAGATAATGACCCCTGGCGTCGGCGGGGGGGGCGGCATTTTAAACTTCGCCCCAGGCGGCATTATGTCTTGGGACGGCCCTGCCAGCACTCAAACTCAACGGCACTCCAGCCCAGCAGTATGCACGGCCCGGGATGGGGATGCTTTTCATGGGACCATTGTGTTCTTGGGGGCCCCTATTGCCTGCGGGGGCCTCTTTTACGCCAGTGCATAGTGCATTTCAGCTCGTGCACATAAGCGGGGTGTCACTGTTCTTAGTAGTTGTTGCTGAATATTATATTATATGAAAAGAAAACCCTATCTGCACTGGTATGTTTTGGCCTAGGCCAACTAAGCCCAATTGTACGGTGGCAGGTCCATGGGCTTGGTTCTGCCGCATATCAAGGAGCCTGATCGCCACTACTCACTGGGCTGGTTAAAAAAGGACATCCTTGACCTCCCAAGCTTGGCACAACTCTCCATAGGGTTTATGGAGGCTTGTGCCGAGCTGGCACCTTCCCCACTGTGCTTCCCTTGAACATCATCATATCCCAACTAACGGTAGAAAGGACAGGCAGGTGGCTTTGCCCTGGGTTAGGCTTGGGCAGCGCAGAAGGTAAATACTCCACTGCCTATGAAAAATGTTTTATTTTAAATGAAAGTGTTTTCTATTTTTTCCTTTTTGTAGAGTTATGGCTTTGCATGAGCTCAAGAATAGCACATTTGTCTATCCACCCATTACCTTTATTGTAATTGATGTTTAGTTCCTGGTTTCAGAAGCTGGCTGGGGCTTACTATCTATTGTCCATGAAGAAGATTTTTAAGCAATTGAAAATGTTCACCTCTAAACCTGCCTTATGTTTAAGGGGTTATTTTCTAATGGAATTCTGAATAGAAAATGGGGTAAATTTTTTTTTTTATTATTTGTCATAAGAAAAATGGATATGCCATATTAGACAAAGAAAATTGAGTTTTTAGTAGAAGCTGATAGGTCATAGTGGTATATAGTCTATTGTCATAAACACATTAGCACAGTGTATAGACCATATTCTTTCATACTCTCCTGCAGTACAGTTGTACTACTTTTTCTTTGTGTAGATAATTAACATTAATAACAAAACGATGATTGTTTGAAGTTCATTCTACAGAGTGGAAGACAAGAAAACATATTTTTTTTATAGCTGACAGAAAAAAATCATAATTAATTATTCCATCTTGTATCGACCAAAATATATACCGGTGTGTGTGTATATATATGTATATATATATATACGTTGTTTAACCCTTTTAGCGACAGATGGGTAAAAAAGCATTACAGGAAATAAAACATTGTTTAACCCTTTTAGTCCCAAATGGGTTTATTCACTTAAAATACAGCTGTAGTTGCATTGAATGGATACATTTCATCCCACTGCGTCCTACAGGATATGTTCCCTTGTTAATACATAGTCATGTCAGTGGGTTGAAATGGTTAACGCGCCAGGTGCTTCTACAACTCGCTGATTAATGAATTAATCCCATAGAATATAGATATCAGGAATATCTGAGGACTGTACATAGGAAATGGACGTTTATAGCACAGTCAAATGCCATATAGCAAAATCTTACATAAAAAGCATCATAAAACAATAGAATTGTACTAAAGCTATTATATATCCACCAGAGCCACTTTCCTCCTGATGGATTTAAAGTCACCATGTGAGAGGAATTTGTGCTTCTTAAATACAAGGCAAAACAAGGTAGAGTACTACTTTTGGTGATTATACTTTTACATTCATATAATGCTTTGGTTTTACTGTCAGGTAAAATAGCCGGTGCCGGTGATTCTGGGTTAGCCTTGGCTTGTTGATGCTGCCAGCCATTTTTCTTCATTTCTTCCTTCCGTAACTTGATTTCTTTTTCTTTTCTGCAAATTGTTGAGCTCCACTAGAGTTTAATGCCCTCTCTTCATTCTCTCCCTCTTGAGACACCTGTTGTACAGCTTGTAGGATGGCAGTTTCTACAATTTGCTTACTGGCATTCTGTAGCTTTACTTCCTCTGTCTCTTTTCCTGGCTTCTCTCCTTAAAAGAATATTCACATGTTAGCAATAAGAAAAAAAAAAACTTGCAAAGATGACTCTGGACAACATATAACAACATGGTTGATACAACAATTGGATCAAATCATGTATACCTTGTAACAGTACATTTTGGCTGATTGCACCTGAAGCAGGTAAAGGAGGGGTAAGCGTTTAGATTTATAGACACTTAGAGGTCAACTTTTTCAAAGGATTTCATGTACAGACTTCATAGAATTACAATAATAACAACAGCAAGCAAATTCACAACCGGTGCTAACTAAACCACAAATAAAATAAATATAGGAACTGCTTTGACATTTGGATTTTGTTTCCATTTGATTTGGTTTGTTACGTATAATCATTGCTTGCACTTGGGGCTTTATTTGTTAGCCATAAAACTGTGTTTAAAAAGCCTAAAATGGTTCACTTTCCCACTGACCTTAATAGCAGTACACTGAATGAGTAGACATTAAGGGCATATACATCATTTTTCTTATTCAGACCTGAAAGGTAGTACTGTCTTTGTATGTCAATGTAAGTAGTATTATTAATTTCCATATGCCTTTAAAAAGCCGCATAAAATAAGCCACCTAAGGACTTTTATGTGGTGATATTATATTTTTACAATGTAAGCTCATCCTAATGCAGCCCAGCAGATTTCCGCACATTGTCATACTTTACTGTAAGAAACATCACGGCCAGCAGACACGTAGGATTAGGGAACGATCTACAGTGAACTGTAATATACTTTATCTCTAGGAGACATGTCAGTGAATTTAACTCCAACGTTTTAGTTTTGGGAAGCTGCAATGGAGGTTAAAAGATCACAATAAGAACACCATACACCCTGATCTATAACTAGCGTATAGTGCAAAACATTAATATTATTATTATTATTATTAATAGTTAACTAATGGAAATGAAGCAAGTAGCATACACCTTTCTAGTTTCAGAGGTCATGCAAATTCCAATTAAACAATGTTGGTTCAGAAGAGCTATTGTACTTACAGCAGGTTATCCACTTCAGTACCACTTCGGCAAGTTTCCCTCCATCTTTTTTTAATAAGTTAATATCCCCCTGATTTGGCAATCACCTCATCGACTAACACAAAGTGGCAGCTTTATATTTCTTAAATGAATTGTCTGTACTGAAATAAATGATGCCTTATTTAATATTTACCAAAACCTACTTTGGGGTGGGTTTTGCTGTCGTTATTCATTAATAAGAAAATACATTGATGAGGGGGTATGGTATAGCTTCCCCCAGGTTAGCAGTTGGGTCCCCTTGTCCCCTGCAACTGATAGGTCTTTTTATTTTTTTCTGCTGTGCTCTTAGCCATCCGCTGGGAGTCTGGACGATTACAGGCACACAGCTCCTAAGTCTACAAAACCTTAACTCCCCCCCTTTACTTCTTTCATCTACCTTTAAATTCCTCATCGCTCTACCAGGGCATTCAAAACAACAGCAGACTATTGTGTGGGTGGGGAAAAAAAGGCCAGAATCTAAGAAGACAATACTTTACCTGGTGCGTACACCATGATTTTTAATTTCCGTCTGGAAGCTAGGGACAAAGCAAATTGCACAGGCGTCTTGAAATAGAATGTAGAGGAGACGGAATTGAGTTTCAGCACCTCGGACAGTCCCTGCTAATGCAGCTGCAAGCCTTGCTCTCTGTTCCAGCACTTCCCTGAATCACTGTGTGCGGCGCCTCTTACTGAGCTCTGGGGATATTATACTTCATGCAATCAGCACCATCATTCTACAGAACAAAGATCCTCTCTGCTGCTGGTCTCTCTACCTAAATGACAAAAGAAAGCGATCAAGAAGATTACCATTCGTTGTTTTTATATTAAACAGATAGGTATCTCTGATATCGCATAGAGTTATAGCCTTTAATACTGGAAATAGGAGAAACTGCATTACACTGAGAAGATGAATATACGGCTTGGGGTAAATAAATCATTTTAACACACTGTGCAGTCTTCAGGAGATCCCCAGATCACCGAAATCACCCAATCAGAGTGAGGCCTGCAGCACCCTGGATACAGCAGCCCACATGAAACAACAAAAAAAAGAAACATTTGCGTAAATACCTGAAAACATAACATTACAGCCACAAACGAGTGGAGAGAAGAAAGAAAACATCCCTACCAACAACCAGCAAGATGTTATAAGTAGCCTCTTTCGTCCGTGTCTCCCCGTTGTCCAAATTGCACCGACCCCAGCCTCAAGTATTCATAATGTCATATCAAGGAAAATGAATCCTTGGAGATTAAACTGACAAACGAGCTTAAAGTTGATTGCAGAGGCCACAGTAGGGAAGGCAGCTAATTGCCCCTAATTATGTCAAGACATTGAGAATCCAGCCTGACATTTAAGGATTTTTGCATGAAAAGCTGACTAAACATGTGTTGTTCTATGATCAAAACAAATGATGCTATTCATAATATTTAATTGCAGTGTATGCTTCCGACGATGTGGAATTATAGTCGTTATTTACACTCTTGTAAAATGTCCCAACTCGAAGACATGATATTAACAAAGATATTAATGCAGTTACACTAATGACTTAATGACTTAAACCCAGTATTTCTTTGCTTAATTCTAATGCTATTTAATGAGGTGCGTCGGTTTAATGTGAAAAGATGGGTTGTTGAAAAATACATTTCTGACACAAGCTACATTACATTTTGCTATGATTCTTTTTAGTTCAGATATAGTACCTACAATATAAAATACACAAATTTGACATTAAATTGACAAAACCTAACTTTTCTATGAGATCTATTTTAATTACGTTTATTTTTTTTTTTTTTACAAAGAACACAGTGGCTATTTTATGTATTTTAGTTGATAATAATAAACAGCAATAACTTTACATAAGATAGCGATTTCCTCTAATTTTGTCTGAAAAGGTTTGAAGAACACTAAATTCTGGCAGGCTGACAGGTTTTGGGGTCTGAGAACCTTTACCAGTGTCCGACAGAACATTCCAATTTCAGAGGAGAGTTTTTAATGTCCAACCAGCAGAAGAAAGGCATTTTTAAGGGTTCTTCCATTTTTTTCCTTCTAGAATAAATCATTGAAAAGTAAATGTTGATTGATAATATATGTGTAATGTTTAGTTAGTGGTTACCTTTAACAAAACATTAATTTAACATCAGTTCCAAAAGCATACATGTGTACAGCCAATTCATTTTAATATTATTAAATTAATGGCATACGTTTTAATTACTAATCATTAATTATTTCCGAGATAGTACACCGAAGGCTTATTACTTTTCTCGCCCCATCCGCCGCCCTCCACATCCAGCATCTTCACTGCATTAAAAGATGATGTTGGCCTTTAAGACACGGAGCGCTGGGATATGATGTCATATGCCGGTGCGCAGTGCCTTTTAATGCAATCTATGAAGTCGGCACATAGTGTAAATGAGCTGGTTGGGGAGATCTACAACAACTGCAGCAATTGGCCGAGGCCAGGATACGTATCCACCGGATAAGGACTAAGATAGATATAGGAGGATACCTAGAAAGATAGATATACATAATGAAAATCCTGAATGCTGTAATATACAGAAAGCCACTACTTTATCTGAATTTGGTCTTGACACTATATATATATATATATATATATATATATATATATATATATAGTGACATTATTTATATTCAGGCTTCTATATATTCTGCAAGCTATACTAATATGAGTTTTTTATCAAAATATTTCTTACTTGCTGTTATTAAATAAATGCAGTAAGGTTAATGCTAACTTCTGCAGAAATCCCTTGCATTAAGGGACTGCCAGGGTATTTTTTCAATTCCCAGTGGAATTCATATGAATAATTTATAATCATCAGCTGTCAGAGCATAAATATTGAGACATGATATATCCTATAGTAAATTCATGTGATCCATGGGATATTACAACTGCATACAATAGGAAACCAATATCAGGAATCCGACAGTATAAGAAGATCTATGAAAATAATCGAGCACAACCTTAAATGACTTTGCTGGTAGCAAGTGCTTACTATTGCACAATTTACTTGTGTAATTATTTCAAGGTCATTTCAAGGAGACAGCAGAGTATTATTGGCCAATGCAATTTCTCTGTGTTGTTTTACTAGTAACAAATATGTCTATAATATTACTGCAGAAGTAGATCTTATTTAGGAACAGGAATCTCTGATATTCTGCTCTTAATGGCTAAGAAGCATGTAATGGCGTTCTACGGAGTATTTCTTCAACAGGTTGGGGTGAAGGTTATCTGGCATTGAGCTTGGTGGACCAAATGCAAAATGCGTCTTGACTTCCATTTGACATTTCCTTCTCAACCTGCCCTTCATTGAAAACATACAAAAAACAGAAGCATAGCATTTGACTGAATTTAAGACCCATTCAGCCCATTTACTCCATTTTTCCTGATGTTAAGACGTAACAGTCCTTAATCTTGTCTTCATTCAGGACAGCCATACGCCTGTCCCATGCATGTTTAAATTCTAAAACTGTATTAACCCCTGCCACTTCTGATTGGAGGCTGTTTCATTTATCTACCACTCTCTATGTAAAAAAACAGACTAATGAGCGAACATTTTAAGCCATTGAATGCCGAGCAATATAGTGCTTTGAGGGAATGAGAATAACAATGTTAATAGCGATGAAAAATGGCATAAAATCCAACAGCACATATGATGGTAATGGCAGTTATAACGTTCTTTAGTGGAGCGTTGATGATTTCAAGGGCAGCAGTTAACACGGTCTACGACTAGAAAGGGATGAGCCAGTTTTATGAGCTGACGCATGAGCTGTGCTGACTCACCCTCCGGAGGCACAGGTCCTTATTCATGCCCTGAAGGACACAACAATGACCTACATCTATAGAAAGAGGTAGTTAATCTCCAAGAAGCGGGGACAGGCACCTGGCCCCAATCCAGATTGAGCATGAACCAGTTCACCAAACCATACCCACACCAGTTAAAAGCTAACATAATCTCAAGTACGAATGACTAATGGAGGCCAGAAGCAGAAGCCAATTTATTATATATATAAAATGCTCTAAGTCTGGTATTTATCAAACCAAAACTGGGGCAAATACCAAGCATCATGATTGCCACATAAAATGTGCGTGGTTTCTATAGAACATTTTCCCTTCTTGTATGGAGACAATCGTATTAATTCAATAATGCTGCTCTTTTGGCCTGGTTGATAACATAAACATAACATAGTTGTCTAGCTGTAACATAATAGATATTATTTCACAGAGTTGTCATTTTAACAGTTTATACATTTCTGAAAAAGAGATCTATTACCCTGATTCAGGAGTTTATGCAGCCCGATGGTATGTCCAGCGAAAACAAAAAGCAGCATCATTAAGACTATTGGAAGCATTCTACTCTTTCGCTAGAAGATAAATAAATAAATATCTTGTCCACATTTATGTGAATTATCGGGAAGTTCCAATGAACATATTATAGAAGACCCATAATTCATATGACTCCACTCGTATTGGAAAAGAGATAGAAATATTAGTTTGGAGGCAATCAAAACATAAACAAATCCAAATATTTTCCTCTACATGTCTATGTTTGAGATGAAATATTCCTGATTCACACTGTGTTGTTAATTCAGGGCAGGTAGGCAGCGAATTTCAGAAGCCTCCGTAAGCCGTACACCTAAACCCATAATAGTCGTATTAGGAGCTAATTAAGTAATTTAATTACACAGGATTATGGCATAGGAGATTTGGTTCAAATTTTATGTAGCAGTAAAGATGACTAGGAAGCTTAGAACACAGTTACAAACCTGGTTTGTCGTCTTTATTATGAAAAATGCAATTTTTTCCTTTATATATTTGCTATTCAGCTACCAGAGCTCTAAATGACTGTATATTAGGTAAATGGGTACAGCCCTTGGTGTTTTATTTTTTATTTTATTTTATTGATTGCTATTTGAATTCCTTGTAACATGCAGTCTTAGAGATCAGTGACGTATCCTGTCTTAGGCCGACTTTACCCAGGGCGCCTGAGCCGATCAATAAAATGCTCTATGCATATTTGGTGCACCGGCATCTGATATCACGCAGCGTCTTTTATTGTACTGAAGACAACGACCACGGCAAACACATAACTCAACATCATGCAACAGAATTTCACAAGTGGATCTCCTTATTCAATGCTCTTCAATGAAAATACTCATTTATTGATTTCTTTTTTTCTCGTTTTTTTGTTTACATTTTTTCTCGATCTAAAGACTAAATCAAACTTTGGCATTGATGGGCACCCATGGCACCATGAGAATGGTGCTACATGATTAAAATGTATAACCAGATCGTCACTAAACAAATACTACTGGAAATATTGGACTTCACATCTGTCAACAATGTTTATTATTTCTTATATTATAATCCGGAACAAAAAATGCTGAAACATGAAAAAATGTAAATTAATTGCAGAATAAAGCTGATAATGTTTCGATCCTCACAGACCTTTATCAAGCCATTCATTGAAGAGGTGTGCTGTGTTCTTTTCCTGGTGGATGTGTTGGGAAGCGGAGTCCTGGCATTACTTGCACCTTTATATTGTGTTGGCTGATTTCATGAAGTTGTTGGCTGATTTTCATCAGCTGTTACATACATTTTATGAAAATAATGATTTTACACCAAACCCTTCTTTATGGCGTATGACCCGTGTGGTCACACAGGTCACCATAAGAGGGTAGCACAAATGGGGAGTTCAACCAGTGCACAACCTAACAAGAACGTGGATGCTGACTTCCTATGCTGGAGATCAGAGTTCCAAAGCTGCTGACAAGCAGACTCTGATACAACATTTACTGAAAGCTCTACTGTATATCTCTTTATTTGATTTGTAGGGACTGGAGCCACTGAAATACTCACACAGGGTGTCATAAATCCAGTAGGCCTTTCTCAGTTTTAAGTTTGGCTAATTCCCAGGAGATATGTCAGTCTGATAATTACATTTAAAGAACACAGAAACATAAACCAATTTTATAGCGGCAGGCCAAAGCAAACCTCCTAATAAAGCAGAACATGCTTGCCTTAGCGCTACACCATTTTGAGGAATAAAAAACCTTCATTAATATTTCACAGGTTTTAATGTACATTGTAAAGTCATTGAATTAGATCAAAATTCAGTCAGAAACATATCAGTTGTATGGGTTCTACTACTGTCAAAGCCTATTCAGTGTTCTCTTATAATAACAATGTCTTCTAATAGAGGAGAACCACCGAGCACCTGACTTTCTTCTTATTAAACATTGTTATCATCTACAACAACAAAAAATAGCTCTTTCTCAGAATAATAAAGTGATAATCAAATGGCTTTATCATTGAAAGTGTATAATAAGGCAGCAGAAACCTTCACTCCTATTTCTTCATCAGTACTTGTTCCTAAATATTTTTAAGTTTGCTTCCTCGTATGATTGTTGAAGCAATATTTTCCTTGTGATTCTGCGTATTATTTCATGTCTCTATATACCTTCCATGGGGGAGAAGAAAAAAAAAAAGTACTACAGCCGTGTATTCTGCATATAGCTTGTGTAGTTTTGCATTGTCTGGCTCCTGGCTTCACTTGCGTATGGTGTGACCACCTTCGCCATGCTGCGTCATATGACATCACTGAGCTCTAGCCCCCCAGAGTGGGCCAGTTAAGGGTCATGGCTTTGGGTTATACCATCTTATCCTTCCCTTTATTCCAATAATTTGGAATACTCAAAGACAAACCCAACAAAATGCTTTTATTTTATTTTTTTAATTTGACAGCAGATAAGAAGCACTCGGCCCATCTACTCTGCCTGCTTTTCCTGCTATAACCATTAAACCCATTGAATCTGTCTGGTTTTCCTCGATGTAGTTTAATGAAATATACTACTTCACAGCAAAGTCTATGTTTGTAGGATACTAAGTTTTAGAAATCATCCTGTTTTCCCTGTTGTGCGGCCCTAGGAGAGACTAGGACATGATGCGAGTTACAAGCAAAAACAAACGGCCCATGATCTTATTTAACTATGTTAAGGTGATTGTTACTTTCCCTTACATGTCCTTTTTCTATTAGTCTGCCCATTGAAATAATTTTTACTATGTAATCCAGTAACACGTTATCCCGGTGAGCTGCACTTTATATCAGCGGGAGGATTGGGAGCGAGTGAATCTTATAGACGCGGTTTCATGTTTCAATCTAAGGTATAATGTTTTACAGGGAGGTTCAAGTAATTCATGTAGCGTGAATAGCAGGTACATCGGTGACCATTTTTTAGCGATTCAGAGAAATTAGCGGTGCGGATTCATCATGGTATGGCTTCAGTGTGAGGGGTGGCTTTATCAGTAAGAAGTCAACCACGCAATCAGTAAGAAGTCAACCACGCAATGTGAAACCATGCACCCTGCATACATTTAAAAACTTCAATGGGTTTAGGGAATGCCCATTGTCCTTAAATTATTATGAGCAGCCTTTGTCTATCACTGGCGTTGGTAAAATGGGTTCAACAGAAAGGTGGACATTTCCCCGCACATAGGGCACATGGTTGAGCAGTCTGTACAGATTCATACTGGAAGGGTAGGGTTATCGCGCATGTCATATATTTAAGTATATGCATTGTTAGTACGTCTGTATGATCTAAACAAAAAGGCTGCCGATAATGTAATATTAAATATTTGGCATTATGTGCTGTCTTGCAGGGATATACGGTATTATATTCTCAGTCACGGGTTAAAGACTGGGATGATTATTTCCTCTGCTGCCCAGCTTTGGGACCAGTTTTTGCGGCTTGGAGCAGCTAATCGATGCATGCGCAGGGTGGGAAGCTCACATGAACCTGTGATTATACCGCGCATGTACACTGGTAAACAGGGCATGCATTCAGCCAAATATATCCTCTTTAAACCAAAAGGCTGGGAATACAGGCAAACAGAGAAGGGAAACGCCAACCATCATACACATGTATATGCATATGTAAATTTACAGTTGTGTTCCCCTAACACCCTCACTATGCAGGAATTCTACTGCAGCTTCTCCTTAAGGAGGGGGGGTTCTTTGATGAGGCTGTCTGTGACATTAAACTGTGCTTTAAAAATGGGAGCAACATCTTTCAAAATTGAATAATGTAAAGCAAAGTCCCTAAGCGCCTCATACCCCTCAGAGTAGAAACATAAAAATAAAATTTGTTTTAAAAAAAACACACATCTGGCTACTTAACATCAAAGGTATTCTATAAGAGGAGACTTACCAACATTGATATATTTTTCTCCTCTTAATCAATATTTCTTTATATGTGTGAATATGCTTTCAAACACTTTCTGTCCTAGGGTAAACCCCCTCCCCCCAAAAAAAGCAAAAGAAACGAGAAATTGTGGACGTACAAATATTTGGTAGAAAAATACCTTGGTCATGAAAATGTTAAAGTCAAAATGTCAAACAATGTGAGTAAATCATTTTTGAATTTGTACCTAATGTTCCTGTAATGTTATTAAGAATGATTTTTCTGCTCTAGCCCAAGTAAGAAGTCATGACACACTCGCAGGACTTTACTCTGATAATTTCAGCACGCTTAGCATGAACTTTACATGCTACAACCGGTAATCAGCAACATTACCCGATACACTATGCAAAGGGTCAATAACAAAGATGCTCAAAACAGATTTCTGGCCAAAATGTTAACCAGGGAAAATCAATAACCACTGATCAGTCACTTGGGCATCAATAACCACGCAGGACATTTCACGTTTTCTGCAGGGCACAAGTGCAGAATCCCCATCTGTATCGCTGTTAATTTGGTTATTTCATGGTGAACACACAAGCCAGACATAACTATATGGAGAACATATGCAAGGGACGCAGGATGAAGTAAGCATGCTTTCAGCCGCTATCCACATAAGATGCAGCCTATTCCAGAGAGCTCCAACGGACAAGAAGTGCTGCTGACATAGACAAGTAATTGAACATTGTGTTAAGAATTAATTTAAATCTAAAAAAACTATAAAAATATAACAAAAAATCCACAGGCACAACTCTATTTTCATGTTAGATGCTACGTGAGAAAACATTTTCACTAAGAAATTGGTGGTTACACAGCATCGGGTTAAAGACCACATAAAGACTGAATGTCAAACTAGCAGACGGGTTACATGTCTTTCTTGTGCTCTTTGATATGTATACACCAAATAAAACAGATAGAAATCAATTCATATATTTATTTTAAATATAGAAACCATTCATTCATATCTAAATGAAAATGCCAAAGAAAGCTTTTCGTTCATAATACGTAGTACCTACATAGGCGTTTGCTTACAAACAATGCATTTGTACGGCAGATTCACAACTCTGCATACCCCGTTTTGCTTTTATGAAAATCCTACAATTAACTGATTAAGCAGAACATTATGTGAAAAGGAACTACAGCCGAGCAGGTAATCAAACCTATCAAAATTATATTATAAATATGATATTATATATATATATTAGTCAAAGCTCTTACAGAGATCAAAAACATGAGAATGAACATGTAAAATAATTGTTTAAAAAAAATTAAAAAAAGAAGACTTATGCACGCCTATCTCCTGTTATTTGTTTCTAAAAATGCATAATACTTTTAAGTATATATGTGTGTATATACAATAGCATACATAAAAACGCATACATGGACATCATGTCCCCACGTATATATCTATGCATTCATCCACACGGACAGGATAAAAACAGAATTGGTGGCTCTCATTCATCTGTAAAATGTTTCTTAAATCAGATGTTCATAGTTACCAATTACTGGAAAAACCTCTACATATTAAAGTGGTTTTACAGATGCATTTTTCCTTCCACAAAATACGTAAAACCACAGGCGTAATAAAAAAAAAAAAAAAAAAAAAAAAAAAAAAATTTTACAGTTATTCATGCCCACTGTTTTCTGTGTAGGTATTAACATTTCATTGTTTGTAAAGCAAAATTCATTAGTACCAATCCTTTATTTACAAAACCACGCGAGTTAATTGTGTCATTTATTTCTAAAACTATCACTGTTCCCATCTTTTGTAAAGCCCGGCGATACAAACACATTATTAGCCGGCCGTCAGGATGGCCTTACGGGTACAGCGTAGTGTTAATACACATACGCAGGATCCGTTTAGCTACAAGCAATGGTTTCAAGCTGTTGCTCTGCTTCTGCTGCCATGGCCGCTGCCTGTAACTGTTCGGTCTCGCTCTGTATGGCACTGGTTGTGACTTGCTTGCGTTGCTCGCTATGCATATTGTTCTCGTGGCGTTTCAAGTCAGAGGCTTTGGCGAATGCTTTGGTGCAGGAAGCACAGATAAATGGTTTCTCTCCTCGGTGTCTCCTCTCGTGGTCTTTTAAATGGGACTTGTGCTTGAACGCTTTGTCGCACAGATGGCATGCAAACGGTCTCTCGTTGCTGTGTACCCGCTCGTGTTTTTTGAGATCCGGAGCTCTGATAAAAGATTTGGCACACACGTCGCAGCTGTACGGTTTGTAGCCCGTGTGGATTTTCAGATGTTCTTTCAGGTGAGCTTGCGTAGTAAATGCTTTGGCACACATTTCACAGACAAAAGGTCTTTCTGCAGTATGCAACTTCTCATGCTTTCTAAGCCTTGCTTCATCTGTAAATGCTTTGCCACACGC
>VKOC01000006.1:28825652-28837487 GCA_009364415.1 Spea multiplicata
GTGCATATCATACCTGAGATTTTACAATAGGTAATTCCACACTGGGCAGTCAAGAAGCCAGTTTTAGGTTAATGTTTGGATCACAGTTTAAAATAAGTTTATATTCTTATCCATAACCAATCCATTTATAACTAGAACTTGCCCTTTTGGTCCTAATAAAGAACTTAAGGCATTCACACTCTCGCCCAATTGGAAGAATGGAGGAGATACTATCCCTTTAATGTGTGTCATGACTCCGCCCAAATAGGAGTGTAGAAACGCTTCTCTTCCTCCGAGGTTCTTTCTACATTTATTGTGCCTGGTTTAGTACTTCTGCATCAGGGCAAAGCCTCTGCGCATACTACTTGTTACGGAAGTACACCAGCTTTCTCACAATCAGGTGCATAAATACATTGGTGACATGAAATAGCAATTACAGAAATACTGCTGACTTCTTACATACACCCACAGCCTATATAGAAATGGTGTTTCCTTCCCTTTTGGAAGCCTCCTTTTCAGATTGGTGACAGAACATTGATGTGTGTAGCATCTTGAAAATGTTATGTAATAATATACAGGTTAGCAAATGTACAATATGCTATTCTGTGGAAATATGAGAAAAGCCACAGGGAATTTAGGAACACGGAAATCTGGTGTAAGAATATTAAAAGCTAAATATGTGATGTAGCCGAGCTTCAAGCTAGATTTTGTGCATTTTCAAATATTTCATGGAAACTTTAAAATGTCATTTACTAGGACTGAGTAGAACAAAACAGCACTATGTTTACAATGTATACATGAAAAGATGATCTGTCTCATTTTCTATTTCTATATTTTACAGGATATTCTGTGATAATGTTGCTATACTAAAATAAGCTATATAGCTCATACAGTGGTGGCCCTAGGTATGGCCCTAGGCCTGACCAAGGGGAGCTCCTCAAGCTGTCCCTGGTGTCTAACCTCTTTGGCCTCCATCCTCTCTAATTGAGTGCAGGGATATGACATCCTCTGATGCCAGGTATAACGCACAATGGAGCCTGTGCTGGCTAGGTGCAGACCTCTATAGTGAAGATGGCTGGGTTATCAACAGAAGAGATCTCTCTTGTAAACTGCTCATTGGGGAGAAGTGTACTGGGACCCTGATCGCGCCTCTTGTATTGTGGCAGAGGGACTGTCTCCTCCAGACATTGACTTGCTGATCTAGGTCTAGCATACGCTGCTGATCTTGTATGCTTACCTATGTAAACAGTGATTCCAAGAGGTGCTTTACATCATGTTAAATTCATGATGGTCATTGCTTCATGCAGATTTTCTTAGTAAGCTAGACGTGTAAGAATTGGGATGGGATCATTTTATTTACCTCCATACCTTTGGTTGTGCAGGCAGCCAAAATCAACAAAAATGAATCATATTTGAGAGCTGTGTTGACCTATATAAACTATTTTTTATACACACATAGGTAAAATGAATATTCAAATATCTCATCATCAACAGGATATATGAGGGATTTATTTACTAAAGAGAGAGCTGGAAGGAGAGTTGCAGTTTGATTCTTACCAAGCTCAGTGACCCCATAGACCAATGGGTGCTGGTTCATTTACTTCTATGGTAGCGCCTCCTCTGCTTTTATGAATAACTTCTTTATGCTAAAAATAACGTAGTTAAAAATATTATAGAATGGAATAAAAGATCTATAATTCATATTCCATTAGGTCAAGAGACCATCCAGCATATGTCTATAGTACTTTAAAAAGTGAGACATAGCCCAAGTTTCACAGTAGTCACCAGTAATTCACAGCAGTGTATGTCTATCTGATCGCATCAAAGAATTACCTCTGACAATATTTAAGGAATTCAGTCTGAATACATGTTGCTCTTAGATTACAGTGTTTTCTCCAAAGTAATGCATTAAACTATTCCACTGAAGATATAGACTGCCTTGGTAAGTGTAAGTGAAAATCAAAAAACACAGCATCTATGCAAATATTAAGATTAATATTCATTAATATTCATAATGGAGTATTCATGATTTGATTGAAAATTATCTGTAAATTACACACGTGAGAACTAGTCACATATGTGATGATTGGCTTGTACTAGTATAGCAGGGATGTCTAAAGGATGCCTCCAGATACAGCATCATGATATAACAAACATATACTGAACATTAGTTCAGCATAGATTTTCAAGGATATTAATGTATGAAGTGCCGGGTTTACCGACCTAGGAAATACACTAGAACGTCAGTGTTTCCCTGATGATCAACACCGTGTTTGACTTCTGCAGAGACAATACTAGTAATTTAATTCTTAGCATGTATCTCAGCCTAGTGTGAAATTAGAATATTTTACAATTGTGTCTTCTAAGATTGCTTTTAATAGAAAGAGAATATTGTACATTCTATATCTCTTTTGGCATTCGAGATATAATTGAAAAAAGCCTACGGCTGAAATACAAAATAAAGGAGAACTCAATCAAAACATACAGATGTGGTATGCGTAGAGTAAATTAGCATCCTGCATGAAGGGGAGCTTTTTAGGAGAGGAATAAATATGAAAACGTTCCTAATGCAACACAATACCATTGTTAGATATGTATCATTAGTAGCCGATGTAATTGGACATTCTTGTGTATTTTTTATTATCTTATTTACCATTAATCAGAATCTTAATATTTGTTAAAACTGTTTTGGACAAAATAGATGTCATATGTTTACATATGAATACTTATTTTTTAACTCATATAACTAAAGAATGCCTATTTGCATGACCAGGGTGCTCCATCCATCAGTAGGGTTTCCAAACACAATAGGACGCAATAAATAGACACCTTTCTGTTTGAGCTGGGTTAATAGATCCTCACAGGTTTTGAGTTTTTGAGTTATCACACCTGCATCTTAAAGTTGAGTACCGTGACTGACAAAAAGAGACACCCTGCTGCAAAAATCACACATTGCTTTTACACAACTGGCAACAAGGCTATAATCAGCTCCACCTCCCAGATGATATATTGAAAGTTACATATACATTTGTCACTGGCTCAAAAAATATAAAATCTTTTCCAATGTACAAATGGTTTTATGGCGATTTTTTTTCACTATTCAATAGTTACGCCAAAAACTAGACCTGTGAAGAAAAAAAGACAAAAGGTCATGCAATACATGTGGCGCATTCTGTGCATAAGTATTTGTCAGGTATTTGCTCCATTAGATCCATGACAGAAGTATGCAGAAAGGTTTGTAATTCCGTTACATTATGCCATAAACACGATTTTAGGCCTTGTTCTGGTGAGTTTGTTTCCAGTTCATCTACCTCATGAGTTTGGCTACTAGGCCATGTTTTACATGATCAGTCAGCAAGTCACTTCAAAGTACAAAGTTCCAATTTTAATCCATCAGGCCTAACGTCATTTGTTGTACTTGGCCAGGTGACTGAATCCTGAGCATACAAAAATACATCCTAAAGAATTGCCGGAGTTTATACACAGCCCAGCAAAATATATACTCCATCAGCATTACTGGAAAAAGTAAGGTATCAGATCAACTAATGTGACATGTGCTACTAGATGAGGATTAGTAATTCTGGGTTAATAGGTTATCGGTTTATCGCCATATCCCTAGTATGTTCTTTAAAATTAGACAAAGAGCATGCTTGCATTCTTAAATTCAAGACTACAATAAGTTTTAAAAAAATCCTTTATGGTGTAGAATGAAAACGATCACGATATAACTAATATCCTTTTAAATGTCTAATCAGTATCTTCAGTCCTAAACAACAGTATGTGAAATAATGAAATGATTATCATATGGAAAATGGAATTACATTTATTGGACTTTGTGGCATACAGGTGGTTGATTCTTTCCCATTTATACAGGAATAAAGAAATATGCCTCAACTTAACTTTCTTCTATTGCTTGTTCTGTTGTTCTAACTTCATTTATTTTTATTTTTTTCATTTTCCACATTATTATATGTTTTATAAGAAAAGATTTTTGTATACTTTTTTTTATATGTAAATTTTATTTGGAATTTATATCATGCTAATAGATGCATTCTTCAAGCCACATTTCATATCCTGTCCCATGATATGATTAACATAATCCTGAGTGGGAGTATTTTAAGGGTATTTTTCTATTTTTTTTAATGCTTATGCAGTAGTAACAGCGGTTGTCATGCTGTCATCTTCGTTGCTAAGGGTTTTTTTTTCTCTATGTGTGCTTCAGTGGAACATGATCTGCCAGTTTTACTCTCACATTTATTTGATCAAGATGTTTATTTTGAGGCTAACATCATTTCAGACGCAGGCGTGGTCATTACCTTCAGATCCAGGTGAGACGAGGAAGCAGATAACAGCTCACCTGGGGTTGGTTTTATTTATGTAAAGGTAAGCAAATTATGGCACGACTGACGAACGCTCAGACACTAATATTAAATGTTCTTGACTGCTGCGATTATTTATAGGTTGTTTGCAGCGACGTACTTAAGAATGGTTAAATCTATAGTTGCTCGTTTTGAGGCGCTAAACAATGATGTTATTTAGCAAGAAAGTACTGCAAGTCTAAGTAATGCAAGTCTAATGTTAGTAGTATTTTATAGCATTCTTTACCCTTAGCTCCTTATTGATTGCAATTCTGGACTTCATTGGAATGTACAAATGTACAGAAAGAAAAGAGAGGTAAATGTACTTGTGTATGACTGTTTGTTATACCACCGACGCATTGTGTGCTGATTGAGGTTTTATTTAAACAATCATTGTTTAATAATGGGTCCTGCCATGCACTTTACTGCATTCATCATTTTATTTTCTGAGATATCCTTGAACCTAGATGTTTCCAAACAAATATGGTATTGGTCATTTCACAGTCAGCCATTAGATAAAAGGGAAATGCTGCTAACAATTAAAGGTGGTTTTGATACTTAGATTTGAGTTTATTATTGTGGTGTGTGTGAGAGCTCTTAGTAAACTGAGTCCTGCACTTGTACTGTATAACATTTCATAGGATTTACCAAGTGTAATTACTCCGCACATGAAATACTTTGTTACTTTAACTGTATTAAACTCCCAAAGTGGGTTGTGTAAATATAGGTGGTTGTTCACATTTTCCTTGAATGAATAGTTCAGTTTTTAAAGATGTCCTGAAGAAGTATTATTTTTTCTTGGATATCTTTGCATGAAAGCTAAAACCTCCAGCTATAGACCTTATTTCCGGTATCATGATGCGGAACGTCAAACTGATGTCCAAGATTATGACATCATTCCTGCCATATTGAATAATGCAGACATGATGAAACTCTTTTACATTCCAGTCTGTTAAATGATCCAAAAAGTTATTGTTAATGTCTGAATAAAAGTTTTCCATCACTAAATTGAAAAAGCTTTTTCCTTCATTCCATTTATAGTTATACCTGCCTATTGTTATAGATACCAGGGCCATTGAAAGACTCAAGATGCAGGACTATAATCAAACAGCTGTTACCAAACACAGACCTTATATATACGTCACAAAGAGTACATTACCTCCATATAACACAGACATTGCATACATTGTATAAGGATATATGATGAATTCCACCTTCATGGTTTCTCCCATATTCCTGATCATTCAAGCTCAGGACCTTTCTAACAGTCAACCTCTATGATCTATATAATCTATAGTACCGCTTATAATAGGAGGTGTAAAATCTTCGTACAACTTATTTAACTCATGCAAATACAATATTCATGGACAATGACAGCATAATCCTTATGTAAAACCATACCAATATGTTTCTGATGCAAATATAAATCCTTCCTGTGAATAGGTTGCCAGGTGTACGGTCATATGATTTTTGGAATATTTTAGGCCATGTGTTCCTGAAAGACTGTAGTTGTAATATTTAGAAGCTTGGTCTGTATGAAATATCATTTTGGAATGTTACTCTTGACTTTATAAATATTCTCATGCTGTAGACCACAAGCTGTTTATGTGCGCATACTCTCTTCTGCAGAGACCATTTGAACAGTGGTTCATAGAAGACTCTGGGACTGTGGGTAAAGTCATTTCGGAACAAATTTTGATAAATGGCTTTATCACCATAGCATTCAATGGATGGTCCAGCTGATTAGACAGTTACATTGGTTTCCATTGTATGTTCCAGAACAGATGCAGGTAGTATATCATCATTGTCTTGTCTTAGCACCAGGGATCTCAGAAGGCCTCATCTTCTGCAGAAAAGACCTAATTGTTTCAAACGATTAGATCCATGTACACAACCTGTGCTGGCCCAATAAAAAGTATAAACTAAAGTGGCTTTTACATAGATTCAGTGATCCGTATTAAGCCCCTCTGTATAATTTTATTATTTTCAATCAATATTCAGTACATAGAGACTGTAGACAGACATTTTTTATTGTGTTTGACAAGCTGTTAGCTTTAATTAAGATACCGTCATGAATGTACTAATGAATGATGTCTTGAACAGAATTAACATGACCCATAAAAGGATATCTCCAGCTGACCTGTATCGAAAAAAACCAAATTACCCTGACAGCCACTCTTTACTTCGACATTAGTGAGGACCATGGGAGTCACATTTGAACACCCATAGATGTACCTGCTTGATGCCCTTTATAACACAAAGGCATCTATTAAAAGAGTACATTTGCTGATAAATGTAAACAATAAACTGGTGGAATGTGGAATCCTCAATTCCCTTCTGCCTTAAAGCCATACTTTCCCAAAACTCACTTGATACATTTATGCACATTAATTCTATGAAAGAAACTACTACACACTAACGTTCTCCATTAAATGTTTTTGCTGCTCACACCCCCCATGTCAGGGAAGCACCATGCCTTCACATCAACCAGTAAGTATAAGAACTGCCTCTAAACATGAGTGCTTAATCATAAGTATTTATATATCATAAGCACTTATGTGCCAAACGCATCATGCGTGTCCAGTTTGTTGTCCTGCTGCTTATGAAATGTTTTTTTACTCGCCCATTGGGGTTGATTCAGTGGATGGTTTGTGGATGCGCAGTGTTGCTGACCCATTGGATTTGTGTATTGCTTCAGAGGGTATGAATCTGACCCTGAGGGCATTTCCGAGGGCATGCTTTAGTGGGAGTGAGCTAACGTACTTAGACAGGGGGGAGTCTGGCAAGTTGGATAAATTACAGTATCAGCAATAGCAGTGATGATTACAGTTTGTATAAATCTAATTAGTAGAACTTCTACTAGAAGAGATTAGTAATATGTACATTATGGCTGTAACCATCTAAAATAAAGAAACAAGATATGTTTATTGATTCAATAAATTCAATCTAATTCATTTGACATTTCACTTGATATCTTTATCAGCTTTTTACTGTGTGAGATTGGTTATTTTGATATCAAATAGCATTCTTTATTGCAAAACGTTTATTATGGCAGTACATTGTCTTGTATAATACTGTCCCACATACTGTAAAATCTAGAACAAACTACTGATGCATGAGTGACATTATTATGCTTGATAAGTTAACGCAGGCACCGGAACAATGTCCACAGGGATTTTTATACAAAACGGTCTTACGCATGCTTAAAAGTGAGCATTTTAATTTTTTTCTAAATGTCTTACAAATTGTCAACGACCCACATATTTTAACCGAATAATCCTTTTTTTTCATTTGTATTCAAATTGTAATATCTTAAATACGCATTTGTAAAACATAAGACATAGAAAAGCACAGAGGATGTAAGTGACGCTTTCAGTTTATGATAAGTTCCACTATGTGGCCTACTGCATTCTACAGAGCGGATGCAGGTAGAACCAGAATCGGTGTTGCAAAGTTAAATTCCAGCTCAATGTCTCAAGCCTTCTGAAATACGTTATATCCTGTGGGTTCTGTAGCAAACAGACAGAGTATGCCACTGGCAACAGTGACGTTCCTTCAGCATTATTTTAGGAAATGTGTTCTTGTCTCTTCATAACAAGCAAGAAAATTATTCTAGTATGATTCATATTTCACATGACTGTAAGGAAATACTATGTGTCTTCCTTCCAGCACATATAAATATAATACATTTAAGAAATATGAAGTATTAATGTCCTCAGTAGGTTTACTAAAAAAATTCTTGGCTTCTGCAGATGATGGTACCTCCACCTTACGTGGGTGAATTTTCCTACGCAAGAATACATATCAGCAGTCATACTTCCCTGTTCTGGGCGTTGTGCCACTGAACACATTGCAATCCACAAGCTAACCATCCATTTACTTCAATGAAAGCATATTTCATAAACTTATGAGCTGGGCTGACATACACTAAGGTACATACACAGGAGGCATACATAAGCATGCTGCATGTTTCAGTGGATTTATGCAAGGAAGGAGAAAGTAAGACCAAGTCCAATTAAAAAAATGCAAGCAATAAATTAAATTGGAGTCCATCCAAAGCTCCATCATGCATTTTACTAGAGACAGGAGTTCTCCTTTAAGATATGTGAGCCAATAAAACATTAAAATGCCAATCTGTGATAAATATATCTAGTTAGAAGGCTTGAATGTTCTGTGATATAAGTCTTGTCACAGTTTGTTTACTGCATTGTGTATCTACTCAGGGTGGTCTATTCACTTGAATAGAGTTGATGCAGGTTGGGGCCAAGTCACCAAAACTTTGTCCCTAACACTGGGTAAGGAAAAGGACGGGTAATTTTCATACCCCTCTTGGTTAAAAGGAAGTCCCAAGGACTTCAGTTTCAGTAATTGTTTTTATTAATACTTATACTTTTTCAACATTAATAAATAGTGCAGAAAGTTTATTACAATTATGTACTCCAGGAGCTTACTTAGTAGCTTAATAAGTCTAGATGCTCAAAATCTGGCAATACAACCATTAAAAGTAAGTGGCGCTAACATGTGTTTAGGACTTTTACCACAGTGAACAATAAATATTATTGAAATAAAAAATATATTATCACTTCTTATTAGCCAAAATTGATTGCTTAATTTTAGATCTCTTGAATGAAATAATAGTACACTTAATTGATAAACCATCTTACAAAAACAAGATGATTGGTCTATAAAACAAAAAAAAAGATTGTTTTCCTGTTTATGGAATTCTACGAGCAAGCAGGTATGATTCCAGAAAAAAGAATGTTTTCAAGGACAAGTCCCATCATGATAGTTAAATATAAAAAATATGCATATTAATATTCTAGCAAACAACTACATACTGAAGTTTATCATATTAGGCACTCAGACACGCAAGACAAATAGATGATGGTCAATTTTATATTTGCACGTATTTATCATATCCTTTATAGATGCTAATGTGTTTCTCAGAGGTTAATCACCATCACTGCTCAAGGTACTTTGTCATGTCAGGATTAGTATGGTATCCAAAGTCATGGCTATTTTACATGGAAGACGTACTAGGAGCTTCTTGGAGAGATGTACTATGGAGGCAAATACATTCTCACCCTGAGAAGAAATTGCTAAACATACTGTGGTTTCATAAACCATAAAAAATAAAGAAAGGTACAAGCAAAAAAGGACACACATTTTAATATAAAAGTACACACTCTAACACTATGTACACATACACACTGAATCTGGCACTATAATACAGTAGACATAGTGACTCTGACACTATACATTTACACACACACTCTAATACTAGCACTATACATTTACACACTGATACTACAGTATACACACACACACACTCACAGACGATGGCAACCCTGCAACAACCCTGGGCAACAGGAAGTGGTTTCTATTCGCAATGGCGGCCTGGGTTTGTTGAGCCCTGGAGCCAATAATAAAGATTTATGCTGAGAGAGAGAGGTTGTGTAGGTGCTAAAGTAAATAAATGCATCACTATATATAGATATGATGAGCAGTTCACTTTTTCATTTAACATAAACGTCCTTGCAAAATTTTTGTTCATCCTTCATGTTTAGCTGGCATCAGCTGGTGTTCTGGCCATCTCAGCTTCATAATGTGTGTAATTGATAGAAGCCATTTTGTTCTTCCCTGTGGGCCAAATTATATACAACTGGTGTCTCCGAAATGCAAGTTAATAACTCACAAAATATGATATCGTTAACAGCAGGAGAAAATATTCCTCCCTGATAAAGAAAAAGATGGAAACACAGCTTTCCATTACTGTTCATATGTATTATCTTGTCAATTCGCTGTAAAAATATTACATTTGGAAATAGGGAGGATGGAGACATTTTCTAAAGCTGCAGTGGGTCATGTCCTGACGCAATTACTGTCAAACTCATGTGGATGAGCATGCCTTCAGAATGAACCATCAGCCCTTGTTAGAAGGATTTGTGCATAGATTGTACATTACATTTCGTTTTATTTATGGCGCACTAGTGAATTCAAGAGCTACTACAATAGGGAAGACTGAAAATGTAACAATAATGTTAACATAAAACAGACAAAATTGACAATAACATCAGAACGTTATGGCATTCTGAGAGGAGGGACCTGCTCTTCTACTCCTTCAAGCTTACAATCATTATTATTACTACGGCACATATTCCTCTTGGTATTAGGTATAGAGTTGTTCCGTATTAGCCATAGAAAGAGAGAGCAAATTTGGTAAAGATGATGCATTTATTGGCTAACTGACGTATAATGGATTCCAAGCTTCTGAGACTATCACAGTTCATAGTTCATAGTTATATAGGCTGAAAAAAGACATGCGTCCATCAAGTTCAGCCTTTCCTATATCTGTTAATTTGTTGCTGTTGATCCAAAAGAAGGCAAAAAAAACCTCCACATCCTTATTGTCCTTACTGTAAAAAACCCTTTCCTCTGCTTTAGTTTAAATCTCCTTTCTTCCAGTCTGAACGCATGACCACGTGTCCTATGCATAGTCCTGTTTATGAACAGATTTCCACACAATGGTTTGTATTGGACCCGAATATATTTATATAACGTTATCATATCCCCTCTGAGGCGACGTTTTTCTAAACTAAACAGATTTAAATTAGTTAACCTTTCTTCATAACTATATCAAGATCTTTTCTCTATATAGCTGGAGAAGAGACCTAGCTAGCCTTGAAAGCTTGCAATTCATCATACGTAAGAGGAAAGAACTGACCCTGAATTGTCAATACAAGTGACTTTACATGTATCATCTTGTGTCATTTGAAATAGCTAATATAAATACAAGAAATATGTTACAGTGATACACAAATGATTAAAGAGAGTGTCAATTTTTCCAAATCATACAGTACTACAGTACCGTGTTTTACAGATCAGAGACAAAATAGCACCACAGGAAAAATGCAGGCACCCAGTGACAGCCAGTGTTCCTCTAGTGCAGGTGCAACGGCACTTAAATTAATTAAGATTATTTTATTAGTAAGTTTAAAAAATTCAATTAGGTTCTCTGAGTGGGAGCACAGGGTATGACATCATATCTCCTTAGCTTATTTGATAACCTTAAAGGACAGCTGGGAGCAGATCTTTTCTAAAAGAAGTGACACTGCTATCAGTAAGGTACCAGAGGGGTAATTCCAAAAAAATATTCTATAGACATCCTTATATATGTTTTCTTAAAAAATGTGCTCACACATTATTTACTTAAATTCTGAAGATGCTCTCCTTTTTTATTTTAACAGATGTGTAGAGTACAGTATTTCCGAGGGATTCTCTGCAGTGAATAATGACAATGAGAAATTAAGGAAGGGACCTTTGAGGTCTTGAACCCTTATGTGATTCTTCATTTTTTTTTGAACATTGGCCGGGTAAAGGGCAGAAAAACTTTAACAAGAAACTGACCAACAAGTAAGTTTATCGAATATATTTATCTGGTTTTTAGTCCTTGTCTATCACACTTTTTTAATTCTACAGAGTACGGTAATTAGTGAAC
>VKOC01000006.1:28839310-29038499 GCA_009364415.1 Spea multiplicata
TCCAGCCCACTTATTTCAAGTATTTTTTTTTTTCAAAGTATTTTCGGCTCTGTCCCCGGTTAAAAGTAAAATGTCAAATCACAAAGCTATTATATATTATATAATTAGATATATATATTATAATATATTATATATTATAATGCTAAAAGAGGTGACAGCAGCAATCGGGTTCATGAAAGTGAAATGAAATTTCAGTGTCTGAATGAGAGGGTCCATGTTGCTCATCAGTATAAATCCTGCAGGAATCCATATGTATTTAGGAAACATTTTATTCTGGCCAGTATTATACTGAGAAAAAAACATACTTTTTAAATAGTAATTTTAGTGTCATTTGTTTGGTTAAACATTTTGTTGGAAAGTGTCTGTCCCAAACAATTTTCTAAAACATTCTGAAATGTTACTTTTCATTACATTCTTTGTTCCAAAACATGAAATGTTGGAATATTCCCCAATGCAGACATATCTATTATTTGTAGGCTCTGCTACACTGAACGATTTAATAGTTGATATGTACAGCACAGAATTCTTCTAGGAGTAATATTTCGTTGAAATATTGATGCTGGTGTACAATATTAAATACAATGCAGTGTCACAGATAATAAATATACATGCACATTTAAATATAGTGCCTGTGTATTTTCTTGGTGCTGGGTCCATCAAATCCCCTTCCTCAGAACGGTTACACAGAGATACATAGACTATGTATTTAGGTTTGTTTATTTGAATTCATTTTTTAAAGTTATCCTCATCAGGATTTCTTAATTATGTCATAGTTTGGTTAGGGAGTCAAAAACACAAATTCCTATTTCAAGGTTACATGAAGATGTAGAGATACCCTATATAGGGAAACATATTTGTGGAGCTCCTGCATCAATCTCTCTTGTATTTTTCAGTATATGATAGCTAGGAGGCTGCAGCATACCAGATATACTAAACTAAGTACACTTTACTTATTGACGCACTGTAGGTTAAATATCTATGATGACAGTTGGGACCCTGCAAACCCTTGTGGTCACATTTTATCAGAGATGATGGTTGCTCCATCCTCAGATGAGTATCCACTATCATCATGGTATCAAAATGTTCTGTGATACCCCAGAATTCTCAGTGATCGCAGATAACGCCAAGGCCACCTTTTTTGAAGTCCACGGAAAGGATAGATATATAGACGATGGACATCTTGCAGTTCTTGCTCTACAGCACCAGAACTAAGAAGGCCTGAGGCTTTGTTTACTTTTCACTTGTCTGTAAGATTATATATTTGGTCGTTTTCAATATGTAAGAGAAAAAAAAAAAAAACATCTGACAAACACAAGCAATGCAGTATTTTTTATTAATTTGACATTTTCTTTTTCTTTTACTCTTTTTTTTTACATTATGGGAAACATTAACTTATTTACATTTTTTTTTCAATCCACACACAAACTTTTAAGGTGACCCTAAGAAAATGCTCTTCCTCGTCTATCAAAATGCTATCAGTTTTAAAATTTTAATTTTATTAAATAAAACACTTTTAAAATCACATTGGGTAATGCAAATATGTCACTCATAACATTCCAATCATGGTTTTATATATGCAAACACTAAAACAAAACAACAAAAAACTAGAGAATTCACATTTTTAAATAAAAGAAGTAGGTGCATATTCAAACATTGAAGGAACAATAACAGGAAATATATTGTAAATAAATATTTTTTGCCATTTTAATATTAAAAAATTATTAATAAACATTCAATACAAAAAAGTTCTGGAATATGGCAACCTTTGCAAAAAAATATAATACTCCATTTTAAACAACCTCTATTGGATTTTATTTTTTGTTTTTGAGCTCCAATCTCTATGTATGTGTAGCATAATATGTTAACCTAGTATGAACGTATTTCATGCATTTTTAACCCTTATGAAGATTATATCTCAAAGATTCTTTGGCGGTACAAACTTTAATTAAAGACTAAACATATTGTATATAATATATATATATATTTCACCTGGTAAGTCTGTACATTTTCATAATGTACTGTATCAACTTTACACCAAGTTATCTTTGATAAATAATCTTTCTTTATGGCTTTGCTGTGTGTCACAACCAGATACTGCAATGCAGACATAAAAGAAAAAAAATGGTTTTAATAACAGCTTTTTGAAGGAGCTATAGAAGTTTAATCCATATACAATGTTTGCAATAAATGGCTGCAAAGCCAAAACATTATGAAAGAGGCACGGGCTATTGAGAAATTCTTATGATCATGCTTGGCAGCCTAGCATAGTGGTGCAGTTCACTGCAAAAATTCAGTTGTGGTCTGGGGCACTATACATAAATATATATACCTATGCGCTTTTTAGATTTATTTAAAAGCAACATACATACCAATGACTGTCTCAAAGAATAACGCTAGATTATATAGAAACCAAACAGATATTCCTTCTAGAAGAAGGTTACTAAAGATGGTCTCTCCTCGACGTTCATTGCCTGTGAAAACATGTGAGATGCGTAGGGACCCCTGTTCTCCTGCATATGCATGTTGAAAAGAGACTATTTAACCAACTTGTATAAATGTCTGTCACGTCTTAATATCCATTTAATTTGTATATCCTGTTTTTTCATTATATTTGTGTACTGGCACGTTACAGGTCAAAATGAATGTCGGCATGCATATTACTTTTAAACAAATCAGAGTGTGCATATATTTTATTTATATATACTTATAGTGACTTAAGTTTTGTCAGGATAGCCATGTATTGTACCTCCAACTCTTTTCCATTTTGTTGTGTTCTGGGACAGGTGATGAGCAAATTCTAGCCCTGTGTATATTTTATAGAAACCACAAGAAGAACTGAATATATGGAGGAAAAATATATATAATGAAGAAAAATTTAGTCTTGCAGCACATGGGCTGCGCTTGTATATAAACATCTTCCAGAAAACACTTAAGGTGTCATTAGGCTCCACAGCGTTTGGTACACCAGGGCATTTTCACATGGGCTTATCCACCTTTGGCTCTGATATGTGATGCTTTGAATTCAGTTCAAATTCCTTCATCTATTCTCTTACACTTAAATGTTTATGTTTTGTGGGACACAAAATAACATGCTCACAGTTAATTATGTGAACAAGATATATCGTCAATCATCAGTCTAAGCTTTATCAATGATGGATCCCCACAGTTCTCATGATTTTCCAACACAGGCCAAAATTGAAGCAGCTGTGATGTTCAGCAGGGTGATATCAGAATTACAGCTCGGAAAGCGGTATGGGTTTATTTACTAAAGAGGGAGTTGACTAAAGGGAGAGTGGTGGCTTCAGCACCTTCACTTCACTAGTAATTATGAAGACCCAACAGCGTAAGTTTCTCTAGTGTGAATGGCTTTGCTGGCCCTGTATAATGGATAATTTAATGGGTAAGAAAACTTTCGCTGATTTATCTTTACATTTATAGAGAGCCAGCCGAGCTCATCCTGCAGTAGAAGCTCACGGAGGTAGGACAGTGAAGTGATGAAGTTGAAACCAAAGCTCTCCAGTCAACTCTCCCTTTGAATAGGCCCAAATATGTTTCCCTGTAACTCAGCTGGAGTTTGGTGTGTTCTCAGACCTTACTGTGCATGAAAGTTTAGTAAGTAAGTAAGTTGTGAAACCTAAGCCCAAAATCACGGGACCTGGTACATTTTAGATTTAAGCTTATTCCTAATTAAGCTCAACAGTACAGTGCTTTGGTGTAAGTACAGCTTTTGGTACAGGTCTCTTGATCTGACTTGCTCCCAATGTGATGACTTCTGCCTTAACTACTGAAAAATAAATAAAACCTCTCTAACTGGAGACACCTCTAATCACCAGAAAAAAAGGTGAGAAATAGACAGGGCTTATTTGAACTGAGGGTAGAGTTAAATGAAATAATGGATGAACTTTAGAAACAGAGTTGGAGAAATGGGAACACAGTGGGAGAGAAGGGGGAATGCAACTGACATGGGGTTTATTTACTAAAACATGAGTTGTCAAGTGTTTTCAGGAAAGTTCCTTGACCTTACCATGTGATATGAAGGTCTCTCCCTTTTGTGAGTAAACCCCAATGTGACATCATCTGTGGTCCTTAGATTTTATTTTAGAGAATACAATACATCTGTGTATTACATTTGTTTAATGTAAGCTCATACATTCAGAGAGGGGAGCCATATTTGCCAGTATTGATATGTTAAGTAACTTTTTTACTACCTTAAGAAATAGAAGATATAGGTTTAAGGTCCAAGGGTTCTGCTAAGGTGTGAGTTGAGCTCAGTATTCATCAGATGCATCAGACTTCACTACACAGAGTAAAAGTGTGAAACTTTACATAATGCCACGCTGAGTGACAGCTCAAAATGGAGCGACCTGGTGGTACCTCTTGTTTCAGAAATGCTGCCTTGCGGCCGTACTATAAACCAAATATTAGCCACATAGGTAAAAGCCCAACATATACCAGGTCCCCTTCTAAGAAATTAAAACATGGTGAGTGATAACCAGATGTTTCATCTGATGTATAGCCCCATAAAAACTTTACATTGATGGAATATGTCAGCCTAAAGATTGTACTTCTGGATTGGAAAAACTGACAGAGGTATAACTGCTAACCATACGAATTTGAAAACTAGGGCACAAAGTAATGGATTTGCTCTGGAACCTAAAGTCAATTGCACTTACTTCTTGTATAACTCATTTATATAAAATGTGCTGTATTTAACCCAGCGAGGCCAATGATATAAAGGATGCCTGATAAATGTCAAGGGTTTCATGCATAAAGAGTAATGGCTGTGCAAAGTGGTACAAAAAAGGAGAAATTGTAATCGCCATAGCAACCAGTGGAATATTCCTGCTGATCGCTTCATTTTTACCACTTAACGTCTGACTTACTCTTTATGCGTAACCCTCATTGTATATTGCCCTGCATAGTTTCTTCCTGATATCTCCAAGAGTATTATTAAATGTAATTAATTAGATAACGATTAATGATAATAAATTAAGTAGGTTTTGTTTTTAAATCAGAATAAGGTATACTCTGTGAACGTTTTTCCGAGCATGTCTTTAAGGCAATGTTATTTATAATTAATAAACATTTTCTATTCCTACCTTATTACTTTAATACTGAGGATTCCTAAACCTTTGTGCCAATGTACTTTTTTGTTATTCTCATATTTATTGCAAGTTCCAGCAGTCTCTGTCCTCTGCTTCTTAATGACTACAATGTTATGAAAAATTTTGAATGCAGCAGAGGAGGCACACAAAGTTTTATTATATATCTCTTTAACTGATCTCAGTTGCGTGATAATAGGTGTGATAAGAGTGTAGCTGTGACAGGAGTGCTCCACATTTTAAGAGGCTCTGCCATGCCAACACACCTATACATTTAAACATTTGAACAAGGAACGGGACACTGAAGCCCCATCATAAGACTGGACATCTGCCAGCTTGGACGACGCCATATTTTATGCTTTTGCAAATTAAATAAATGAATATATAACACACCCACATATGAGATGGAATAATGATCTATAACTATCTATACAAATTTTAATTTGGTATAGAAAGTATGTCAACTAAAAATATTAGACTTGGGGTTATGTTTTTTTATAGAGTTGTTATCACCAAAGCAACCAATGGGACAATCCAATACACAGGTTGCTATGGGGATAAGGTCACATTTAATACTTTGCACCCAAATAATTTTTAAGCATAATGACCAATGTTTGCAAAACATTTTGTAACCTGGAATATAATTTTAATTTTACATTAGCTATTGGCAACAACGATGCAGAAGACCAAGTGTTTATGCTTACACATCAAAGCATAAGCAAGAGTAATTATTAGTTCTAATAATATAATATGCTAATATATTAATTTAAAGCTGCCTTTAACAAGTAAAAAAAGAGCAATTGGAGACTTAAACATGTTTAATTGAACTTAAGAACACACTGCTTAACTCATATAGTTTTGTACGGAAACAAAAGTTGTCTGATCTCAGTATCAAAGTAATTATTATAATAATAATAATTATTTATTTCTGTCGTCTATGAAAAGTTTTAAGTCCTGCTACACTACACAATGCTTTGTATACTATTTACATTTAAAATAGATTTGACATCATGATCACTTCTGATTATTTAAACCTTGACTCAAGGGGAGGTCACAATTTGCATTTACAATTGACAAGTGCACTTAAGAATTTCTGATCTGTGTTGTATGTAATGGCTATATGTAATTGCATTTATACAAGGGTATGGTCGGTAAATTACATATGGAGGCTGTCATAAGGCTTTCCAGACTAAGGTGACCCGGTAACCTTTCTGATTAGAAAATAAAAATAGCTAGGGCTTGGAAATTCCACTGTAAATTTGTAAAGCTCATAGCTACAACTTTGAACTCGTTCATCTTTTTATCTATAACTTTGGAGACAGATGGAAAGGGGCAAGCGGAGAAGACACATGGGGAGAGAAGAAGCCTCCACTGGTTTTAGCAAAATAACACAGATGGTATATTTTACAGAGCTCTACAACATGTATCTTATATCTGAGGTGGAACTCTTTCTAGGAATGGATTATATGATATTGTATTCATCGTAACGGAACAATGTGGCTGCGGAAAATATATATATAGGCAAATTTTCCATGAGTCTGTTCAGGTAGGATGAGGACCACAGTTAGTACTGGTAGCTCAGAGTTCCTTTTGACTTTTGAAGAGACCTGTCTTACAAGGGTATATTTATTTAAATGGAGGGTTTTTTGTTACATTTTGAAAAGTTCTCTTTTGCATTAGTAAAACAATTCTTGTTGATGCCAAAATGAACGTCCGCATCTACATTTTATCATCAAACACCTAATTTGTGTTTTGATAATTGGTTTGCAGGAGAACAGCCAACACTTTAAGTAGGGCCGCCAACATATTGATATAACATTATCGATTCCAACATTTCTGCTCCAAGATCTGGTTCTTGTAACCACCACTGACTCAATAAGTTAAAGTGCATGAAGGCATGATTTAGGTTTCTTGCTTGAAGGTAGATTGTACAGGTACTGTACAAAAATGGTACAACAGAAGTACATACAAATAATGATAAAATAAATCTTTTTTTCCCCACAAATGATCATCACTCACTGGCACTTGTTACTTTAAAAAAACTAATTTGCAACATGGAGTTCACAGTCCCTAGACATAAGCTTTTCAAACAGCGACCTAAGACTTATTCTTCACTATGTTCTCCCATTTCGATTTCATTTTTTTATTGCCTTTCATCTGAATGTACTCCAGTTTAATATCAAATTCACGTTTCATCATGGAACATCTAGCTGAATCAGGGATATGTGAAATTTGCACGTTGAGTCAATTTCCACTGTGGTGAACAGTGATAGCGTGGTGAACTTGACAGTGTATGTAAATATTCATCCTTCAAAAAGCTAGGTGTGCAAATCAAAGCCCGTGTAGATGTGATACCTGCCTTTGTTAGACTCCCTGCCTCCGGCTTTCGCCGCCATAACTTCTCTCTCACCTGTTCCCACAGTGAGAGGTACATTTGAAATTCTGAATAAAGTGCGCCATCTGCTCTAACAACACGTAAAAGTTGGGAACAAGAGCCCATGCTTCTCACATTTAAAAAAGGAAGACATTAGAGTCCACAGTACTGTATAACCTACAATTTTCTGTTTCTGTACACTAGATTGCAGACTACCGCAGCTCTAGATAAAGGAAAAACAAGGGCACCATGAGTTCTGTACAATGGAGCAAATGTGTATTTGTGGGGTTTTTTTCTTTTCAAAATTTTCACCCTGTGTGTTTAAAAAGTTCAGACAGTGCTAGTTACCATGTGCAGTGGGGGCATCACTGATCTGTGTCCAAAGAGCATCATCGAGAAATGAGCTAATGTGTACAAAAAGAATCAGGGTCATCATAGTCTAATAGGTTACAACACAACTGGGGACAAAGTAACAAAAGCAGTAGGTAGGAAAAGGGGGGGGGAAACAATAGAAAGAGAAGAGAAAATACAGGTACATGTACATGTGACTGTTTTTTTCCACCAAACTAGAGGACATATTATATATGTAAATGACCATTATATATAATATCTCCCCTGTCTTTCTTGTGATGGCTTCATAGCCGTGTCTGAGCCTCTGGGATGTAGATCTCAATGCTATCCGCACTCTCGGTGGCAGAATTCTGTCGGACAGATGCAGCACGCTTTGCAGACATCAGCCGTTTCCTGGCATCATGCCGCTGCCGCTCTGTACTCTCCAGAGACCTGTCCCGGACCAGTGGGGCCTGACCTTTCGATGGCTTCTTTGGCACTGGAGGAGGAACCCTTCTCTCCTGATTAAAGCAGAAGGTTTATTACATTATACAGATTCTCCATAAAAGCTGTCAAAGCAGCTCTCCAAACTTTATTTCTAGTCCCTGTTTCTATCTGTTATTTTTTAAAGCATCTACAATATGGTTGAACAATAACTGCCATTCCTTGAACATTTTACTAATTCTAGATCTATTTTAAACACTAACGCTTGACTTAAAATAAAAAGTAGCACCAAAAAACAGTAAATCACATATAACAGTTTTAACATAATTTTTTTATTTTAAACCATTTAAACCATTTTCCATTTAAAGGGGCTGTGGGTGACTAGATATTTCAGGGTAATATTAACAAATGGATATTGTTAAAGATGGTGGCTAAATTTAGGATTATATAAACAAAGGTCCTCTTTACCTGTAATTTGAATTATTATGTTATTTACTACTGTTATGTCATATCTATCCATTGTACAGCACTGTGGAATATGATGGCGCTATATAAAACAATAAATAATAATATATTCCCAAAAGATAGATATATGATGGACATGCAATAATATAATGGGGAAGATGTGCTATAAAAGTGAGTGAGTTTGACAACCAAGATTATATTCCTGAAAGATCAGGATAAATAATGTAAAATTGTTTCACTTTAGTCCAATGACAAATGTTAAATGAGCTGGGCGCTGCCACTTTCTATAATGCTGCGTGATGCCATGGGGCAGTAACACTGTACCGCAGCAAGTAACAACTTAGCAAAAAAATGGAAGATCAAGAATAGATGATAAAACAAAAGGAAAGCATTTGTGTTAGATACAGCTATACGTTTTATTTGCATTCAATTATTTGGAGTTAAAATGTTTATCATGCTGTTGCCATACAAGTAAATATTTCATGAACACTGGAATGAGAAATTAGTTATGAATTTTTACCTTCCAATATATATTTTTAAGTGATTAGATTAAACATCACATAGACCTTACTTAACTTTTAGGAAATACTAAGAAAAAAATTATCACAGAGTTTTTCAGATCGATCAGGTGGTGTTGGTCTTTTACTCAACTTCTGAATTCTACTCATGAAAGTTCATATTTAGCCAATATTTCTCACTTCTCTCAATATATGGAATTTAATACTCGCACAGATATTAAATGGTCTGCATTACATTTCACCAAATGAAAACTATTGTTTTGATAACAATATATTACCAGAGTATTGAAGTGCCCCCCACCCCGGGTTGTATACATGACAAAACAGAGTAAACCTAGGTTGCAGAAATTTCTATTAAGCCTTTTGTTAAGGTTGACTGTGTGGTCAAGTTTTTCACGCAAATCATCACACAATGGAGGCCAGAGGGGGGCCACAATGAGTCTTTCTTGTTTTTCGTTATTTAAATTGCATGCCGAGTTTATTTGTAAGAATTAAATTACAAGGATGGTTTAAAGGTGATACATTTAATAGCTGAGACAATAGCAAATGCAGATGGGTTAGGACAATGAAGAGCCATCCTCTGGCCTGGTTAGATGGAAACTGAATAAAATGAAAGTTGGGGTTTACTTCATTGCCAGTTAGGGCTAGTCTTGGTACCAGGAATCCCAGGCGGCTGCCTAAATCAGGGGGTCCTGGCCAGTGGCAATAGTGAAGGCAGATAACACTAGTAACAGAGCAGGGGTTCCTTGCTGTGCCTTAGTACTCAATGAGCCAGTTGGGGAGACCAGTGATCTACTTTGTAACTGGCCCATCCCCACACCTGTATGGCCAACGGTGGAATGTTGGTCTCACCTGGGCAAAAATGCTTTGGAGTTGGGCATAACACATGTGTTAGCAGGTCTTTGCTTTGTTGCAAATTTCATATTTACATACATTTGTATTTTTAAGTGTTTAATAAGGCTGTCCAATTTACTGATCATTCTGCCTTGCAGATAAACTTCTTTAATGGTTCCAGATCCTACAGAATATTAATATGTTCCTCTTAACCTTGGTTGATATACTAGGCCATTTACTATAGTTGCATCAGTTTACATATTGACTAGACTGTTTGCAAGTAGCCATGTTTGAACGTGTCTCTCTTTATGACGGGATGTCCCTCTTTAAGACCCTAACCCCTCTGTCCACCCTTCCACCATGTCACAATCTTTTATCTTTGGTACACACACAATAACAGAAAAAACAAGTTTATGAGGTTTGGAATCTAACAACAGCTGTAAGGGGGCAAGTTGCAGAACACTGGATGCTATCATGACTTTGCAGGTAAATTATACACTTACTAACTTCAATAAGTAAGTAAGCTTTTTTGCTATAAGGACCAAGTCGGACCCGAATAATGCATGTTTAATGTTGGAAGTCACCGCTCAAATGTAACTATGCATTATGCAAGCCCATCTCCGACCAATTTGTGAATGCAGTGCCTCAATGACATGCTACTGGTCCAAGCACTGATTTCATTAGTTCTCCCAGAGGCTACATCCAGGGAAACATTTCTTTCAGTTGATAATGAAGGTCTTTTGTTTGCATACAAAGAGACTTTTTACATTCTAAATGAGCCGGTTGCTGATTTACAATAACTCGGGGCGTCAAATAATATATCTTTACAATGCTAGGGGCGTCAAATCATATATATAAATAAAATAAATACCTATTCTTTTTCAATTCTCGGTTATAACTAGGGTGACCACGTTGCTGGCCAGCCGGGTGAAATGCTGCCCTGAAATATGTGGGGTATACAGAAGGGAATCAGTTGCTCACACGCTGTAGAGAAGCACTTTTCTTGTGCTTGTCAGCCACATGTGAAAAGTATTCGTGCCTTTGGCGCCAATGTGGTCACCCCAGTTACAACAGGGAACTGTATGCCACTGATTGAATTTTTTTCTTGTAATCACTGATATGTTTGATTTCCAGCTTTCAATATTTTGGTTCTAAAAGTGGGATTTACCTAAAGAGGGAGGGTATGACAGTGTGTTCCAAAACTGGCCCTTCATATGTAAAATACCTTCATAGCCATTTTAGAGAACTCTTTGCATATTCATAGAGTCTAATGACAAATAGATGCTAGGCTGGGGAATTATACACTTTGCTGTATATAGGGTTATTGCTCTTATTAAAATCTTACTTGTTTGGCATATTTTTTTTGCATTTACAATATAACATTTTTAATCGCTGTAATCATTTTTTTATCACGGTAATCATTTTGTAACATTAGGAGTAGCATTTCTAGAGTGTTTTCATGTACTTTTTTTTCCATTGTTATGTTACAAATGTAAACTTCTTGGATCTTGCACAACTGTTACCTAATCCTTCCCAAATTTACTCTCTTGGGTTGATGTTCATGTGATAAACCAACAGAATGAATCACCTTCCAACCTCTATATACTTGAAACTTACTAAAGCACACTTAGGTATATGATGAACTGGTACTGAACCAGACAAATATTACGTCGCTTAGGATACTAACCTTTGGTACCAATGACTGTCTAAAGAAACTTTTGTACATATATATATATATATATATATATATATATATATATATTTACATAAATATACACAAATATAGTGTATATCCGTAGTCAAAATGTATTGTCTTCCAAAGCTATTACAGGTATGTCTTTGAATTGTATATATGTTTATTTATAAGGTATTTGTAGTTGGGATTAATGTTTGGGAAATAATAAGAAATGTAATCAGCTGACTTACCTATTTAGAAACCCTCAAACAGCTATCATTAACACTTATTCTCCTGGGCATTTTATGACCAGAGGGCCATTATATAAAACAAGTTGAGGTATGGTGTGCAAAGGAAAATTGCTCCCTCAACCCTACTGAAAACCAGCAAAAGTAACTAAGATAGCACAGAAGAAAACAGATGAAAGAAGAAGAAAGAAGGATGAGAAATAAGCGCATGAAAGAAAAAAAAAGGAGACTAAAAAATATAAATTTGGTCCTTTATAGTCTGCCAGAATGGAAACTACTGTTGTCACAAACAACAATGCTATTATCTGCGCAGTTTTACCCATCTAGTTGTTGGAGTATCTACTATTACACAGAGGTAGCATTGTGAAGGGAAAGGCTGGGTGTCATAGGAGCTGTGATTCCGCATGTTGACTAGCCCTGATAACCGCTGTGATGTAAAATGCCTATCATTGTCACTCAGTTTAATTATTACACAGAATAAAGGTGCTACATTTCGGATAGATTGACACATTCATTCATTGCACAGTCTCTCAGTCAGCATATTTTTCCCCCCTGCTTGTATTGAGATGTTTTCACATTTGTTTCAGATTAATTAAACACTGATTCCTAGGCATTAACAAATATTAACGCAAAAAATAAAATAAATAAAAAGCCAGTAGTGTTTTAGAGTTTAACATTCTATATTCTTTAATTTAAATATACAAACCGAATCCTGTGTTGCAAAACGTTTTTTTCCATTTATTGTTTTGCAGGAAACACAGAACAGAAACAAATGTGTTGCTATCAATGATATAATCACACAATAATTAAACTCTATTAACTATACTAATTGAAAATCCCTGTATTTACTATTAACCGTTTGCACCTAGAAAAAAATGCAATGAGGTTATATGTTAATCCTAGTGAGTCCTCACTCCATAGACAATTGGCTTTAACACTCATCATCCAACAGGCAGCTTATCGATAGTGTTGCTTGTCAGACAAGAGCTGGTAGAAAAGATGCTGTTGGCATATAATGATGATCTTATAGCACTAATTCACCACTAAGCAGTCACATAAGGATATAGCTAATCAAGTACAGTCCAGTAATCCATGCCTCGTTGACTCAGTTGTGCTCAGTCATTGATACCAAGGTTGATACATATTAATGGTCCATGCAAACAGTTTTAGGGGCCTCTGTTCTACGAAATGCCGATGAAATGATGCCACCAAGCAGTTACTAATATCCTACAGCTCTTTAAATGAGGTATGGTGATTATTCTTATCTCTTTGTTTATCTCAGACTTGGCCATGCACGGTTTTAAAACGGTTATCTGAAATAATGAATACTAAATTCTACGGTATACGCGGTGAGCACATGACTTTACCCCTATAAAAAGGCACAAATTGCAGCTCACAAGAATAACAAGGAGAACAATTATTGGAAGAAGGCAGCAACATGAGTCAAAACAGAAATCAATCTTCCTAACGAGCACCTTATAGTTATTGGCAGATTTATTTTGCTTGCTTTACTGATATATTTATATACTTGTATCAACACTGATAAAAATAAGACTTAATATCATCTGCATTGAACAAAATGGATCAAGGGCTCACGGTACCGATGAGATGTTGCCAAAAAATACACATGGCTTTTAAGTGGACCCAGGTTGAATACTGATGTTCCAAGAAAGTGTAAATTGCTTATCATGGTGTTTAGATTTTTTTTCTGGATTAAATCATACTTTGATGGTAGCTCAAGATAAAAAAAAATGGCTTCTCTAGGTCTTCTCTGAACTGTATCTAAAAGATACAGCTGCCATATTATTAATGATGTAGGGCAAATGTTAAAATATTACCTGAGAATGAACATCTCACCCAAAAATATAAAAAAATTGCACATAATAAATTATAGTGAGTGTTTATTTTTTTCCCCTAGTTTTGAAGGGTGGCAGAGGTTCCATTGCGGTTTTTGTTCCTGTTTTTTTGAGGTGATTACCAGGTTCAGTGGTGTTTTCTGTGCTTCCTTAATTTTCTTGGTAGCACCTCCTAGAATGTGCAAGTAAATTATACCGAAATATATTAAATCCATATAAAAAAAGTAAAAAGCTAGATACCGCCAACCATGAAAAACCAAGGCAGTCAAGCCTGTTTAGTAGAGGAGAACCTCTTAAGATTTTTAGTAGGTTCAAGTTAACTGAACAGGTTAAACTTCCCATAGGCTAACCATTAGGACACATTTTGCCCATAGAACCATATTTCAAATATTGCCAATAATTTGATGAAACTGGAAAAAAATACACGTAAATGGTGTCAATGCCCAAATTCTATGCTATAGTTTCTTATTTTGTTTGGAAACCTTTACATCTTTTGTACCTACCTTTTTATCAATAGAATCCAGTTGTTTCCAATTATTGGCCTTTAACTGATGAAGTTCATCAAATTTCATGCTAATGTTTTCTATTGATAGTTGTAGCATGTCCCAGAACCCAGCTAAATCCTGAGAAGTTGGTCTGGGGTGGGCATTAGGATTCTGCAAAACAGAAAAAAAATATTAATTTTGGTTTATGTTGATTTAATCCCCAACAAAGAAAAGTTAGAATCTCAGTATAAAGTTTACAAAGGAACTAAGAGAACTTATTCTGTTGTCTATCTATAACTGCCAGAGTAATCAATCGTGTAAGTATTTTGACAAATAAGCACTAAGCAATTTCACCCATTACTGCAATTGAGATTAAAGAAAAGAATCTTAGTACCAACTGTGAATTCTGTTATATCAGAACATTGGGCTAGGGAGCTACACCATTACTGTTGGCAACCCTGGAAGAATCATGTCTGGGCAAATTTACAGTTGGAAACAAAAACGGTGTGGCGTGTACGCAGAAAGCCATTGATGTTTCACAGGGAATTGTAATGAGAGGGATTATAAACAGGAAAATGCTCCGTAATTGAAGAACATGGTAAACCAGACACAATAATAAGGGCTCAGAAATTCTCAAAGACTCAACATGCCGGGTCAGATATGTTTACAGGTTTTCACCACATAAGAGACAGGCAAAGCCCTGTAATCCATCTGATGTGGACTAAAGTTCCCATGATGTTCATACACTTCTGAGTAGCTGACTGACTGGAGTGCCAGAATGTGCATCTTTCTGAATGAAATGGACATGGAAAGTAAAAGTATTGTACTATGTTATTCTGGATTCATGAGGTCTTCATACCAGGTTCTCTTCGCAGAGTTCTCTGAACTGGTAGAACTTCTGGGACATCAGAAGCTGAGCACAACCAACTGCACTGCGAATCTTCTCTAGGACTAGAAGAATACAAAAAATGATTAACCTTTTAACCACTGTAGCAGATGACGGTAAGTCCTTATATACTGATGAAGTTTTGGATTCAGAGCAGCATTGTTTTAGACATACGTATATTGAATTGTACAGAGACCTACATTACATCACTTAGATACAAATATATTATGTTATTATGTAGGAAACTAGCCCTTCACGTATACTTTAAAAAAATCAAAAGAGCGTCAGGCCAAATCCATGCGATGTCCAACTCAAGACTATGAAAACTTACAAACATTGGTGAAACGTCTGGGTGACCAAGAGGAGACTAATTCCTAATTTGAAACCAACTAGCTAACTTACATCTCTATTAACAATTTATTGAAACATTTGTGAGATTGGTAACACAAAATGTAAAGCATCTTAGCATCCATGAAATCAGTTGTCTCACCAACAATACCCCCTCTGAGGTTTTAGAAGATTTGGAAGAATGAACCAAGTGACAAAGGGGGCAATATTGTATTGATGGGCCGTGATAAATATTTAGGTATGTGAATGGATCATTAAATAACACGTGTATACTATACTATTAAGTGACTTAGCTGAATTAAGGGGATTTTTTGGAAGCACTAGGGAAGAATTTAATTATGAATGATGAATATAGGGCAAGTTATGCCTGGCCAGGTTGGCGCCAAAAGCAGGACGCATTTTGTTTGTAGAAAACTACATGATGCGCCTTCTTTTTTGCAGCTGAGGAAGTTTTCTACTAACGAAACGCGTCCTGCTTTTGGTTTTCTCAACGTTGGTTGAAAAAAAGGCAAATATTACATTTAGATGCTCCAAGATCTATTTGAGTAACTAGGGGCAACGTCCCCTTTATATCCAATCAGATCCAATAGAGAAAAGGCAGAGCATCAATCTTCCTTTAAATCCACAGCTAAGTTACTCACATACCTTATTCGCCTCTAAGAAAGGCGGCCTCGGTGCACTTCTGGCTTTTGCGTCAGTTTATAGTCTATCCTGTTTTTAGTGTCCTGCTTATGCTTTAGCAAGGTGAAGAACTCCTGCAGTTAGACATGGTGAAAGGCTGCGCACAGGACAATGACCAATATATGGGTGTTTAGGTCTCCTGGTTGAATATGGATTTGAATTTGTGATATTTGTAGCAAAAAAAGCTCTTAATGGTATGGTGTAAGAATCATTGGGAGTGAACATATGTAGATTGTTTTATATTTGGGATTTAGCTTGTTAGGAGCTTTAAGCCCTCGGTACATGTCGAGTGTAGGAAGCCCCCCCACAGCATACCAGTGACAATTTAACACTTTCAATGCTGCCTCAAATTTTATAACATAATGATGTCAGGATGTTACACGGATGTATAAAATCCATTTTTTTAACAATCTTACATATTTCCTGTTTCAAAACATAAGATTTTTATTTTATGCGGATCTGTATGACAATCTCTCCACTTTATAGTTGCGACAAGACTAACTCTACAATGTTCTCTACATATTGATGGCTTATTAATACGTTTTTTTCTTTGATCATATCGGAGGCACGGTGGTTTGTTTTTAACTACTTAAGAGACACGTTGGTTTTCCTTCCTGACTGCGTTATGTAATATATCCAGAGTGTGTCAATCATGTGAGATTTTTCTAAAAAAGTTTAACATGCTGGTGCATTAGCTGCTCAATAGGACGTATAACAATGAAACACTCTTCAGTTTGGACATATGCTTTCACCATGTAAGGTCAGGCAAGTTTTTTTTTTCTAGTTTTTTTATTTCTATATTTTGGTGGCAAGCTTTTGTTACAAGCTTATCATGAAACCCTAGTTTAAGACAAAAGAATACAATGCATATTTCATACATGGTTGGCACTCAAAGGGTTTAAAAGGGAAATGTCTCACAAGTAAGTTTCTTGAAAATACCTATGTAGCTTGTACTTTGCTTGTCAATCAGAGTAATTGTTTTGGAGATAATTACTTTAAATGTTCATGGAAGCTGAGATAAGTGGCAGGCTACAGCAGAGCTAGAATTACCTTATCAATCTGCTATGCTGAGTTCTCCCCCCTTCCCTCTCCCCTGCCTTACTAAGGCTGCATTAACCAATCAACAACAACCAGCAACTTAACCATAAGCCTGGAATATAGTAATAAAAAGGAAATAATCATGCAGATCCTGAGAAAAATAAAGTTAATTTTCCCATGCATAAGGTGCAGGGGTGGGCGGACCTGGGGGAGGCAATTGCCCAAATTTCTCAAACTTAGACTGACCCGCTTGTGGAATGTTATATTATGTGACTATAATATTGAGGCTATTTGGACAATGTGCAAGCAGCTATTAGGAAGTGCTCCAGGTAAGGGTTTGATGTGTGATGGTGTGAGATGTGCTGTATGATAAATTGAGGTGTGATTAAGTAAGTATGTTTTTGTGTAAATATGTGTTAAAGTGAGTATGTGTGTTAGGGGGGTGCAAGGGGCCAGCTGTAACTACCCCCTCAGCCAGAAGGTGCCAGCCCTCCCCTGATAAGAGACTATTTAAATAGATATGTAATGCTAACTTTAATATGTAAATACCATTACATAGGTCTCAAGATTGTAAGCTTGCGAGCCGGGCTCTCTCCACCTAATGTATCATTTTGTCTTAGTCAATTCTCGTCTTGTCATACCCCTTGAATTTATGTATTGTATTAAGCGCTGCGTAAATTGTTGGTACTATATAAATAAAAGATAATAATAATAATAATAGGTTTATTTGTGAACGACAACAGATCTGTTTTAAAATCCTCATCATAGGTTCCGTTCTTTGTTTAACCCCTTCCGGACCGGCGATTGCATACTGCGTCTTCACTTGAAGACCGCAGTATGTTTTTAAATATTTAAATTCCGTGATCGTGATTCGCTGAAAAGCGATCACGTGCACGGAATTGAGGGGGGGTGGCTGCTACTGATCGCTGGGAACACCCAGCGGTCAGTATCAGCCGCCCCTCGCGATCCCAGCGTTCAAAGCGACGCTGGATCGCGTAAAGGCTGTGACGTACCTGGTACGTCCCGGTCTGCCGGTGACCCGTGACCCGGAAGTACCAGGTACGTCCTGGTCTTGAAAGGGTTAATGGGGTGGATTGACTGTTGCCAAATACCTGCCCTGGTCATTAAACAAAACACAATATAGAGCACGCACTAACATTTAATATATAGATAAAAACAACGCTTAACATAGAAACAAAGAGATCCGAACCATTCCACAATTCTGCACAACTATACTGCCTACTATAAAGACTCCAACTGACAGGTCCTTAGTCTTTTCTCATATTCAGGATAACCACACGGATGTTTAAACTCTCTGTATTTACATCTACCACCGTCAGGAGGATGTTACAACCTCACAGAAAAGTACAATTTTCTTCCATGGCCCTGGCTGTCTAGTTATAGACTATAACTTCTTGTCCTGACATTTTCATATTCCTAAAGCTCAAAACGAGAGGTTCCTGTAGACTTGCAGAATATCACGTCTTTTCGAGCGAGGACTGGAAATCTCTGTTGAAGTTTCACATGCAGTTTATGTTTCTCGCTAGGAATACAATTATTCCATCTATCAGGCTTTTTAGCTGCCAGTGAGATAATGGCACACAGATCCCTGCCGTGTTACAGGCTGTTGTCAAGTTGTAATGAGCTAGGTCCATGAAGCAGCTGTTTCACACAAGGGCTGCTTTGTCCTGTACAGGCCGGGATCATTTTACTGGGAGTGGCATGGAAACAGGCCTCATGTAAGCTGCTACGGCTCAAACAAAACCGTTTCAATGAAAACCACAGTCTTCGAAGCCGGCCCTTCTTATAAACGTAAACTATGTACTATACTGTGCAGAATGACAGCCGGTCTGGATATAATGCAAACTTTCAGGAGTGTAGTAAAAAAAAACAATAAAGAACTACCATTAACTATATTTTTATTTTTTAAAAACTTTTTAAACCTAAATCTGATAGCATTGTCATTTTTATGAAAAAATACACTATATACATAAAACATAAATCAGCGGCAGAATGTACCTGTTGTTAATTAGTGTCGCCTAGTAAAAGGAACATGTGCTTTTGTTTGAATGAACATAGTAGACACTGATGGGATGGATATATAATTCTCAGCCACACCACATTTCTAACATTTTACAGAACAGCGTAGGTACTTGAGGAATAGTAGCTTTTCTGTCCAAAAAAGGCTGGCAGGTGTATTAACTAACATCCAAGCTGTCAAAAGAGTCATAGAGGTAGCCTGACTTAACTCAACAGCACTTAACAAACTAAACGCCAACAGTGACTGGTCCATACACTGAAGTCAAGATGCTGTTTCCGGTTGAGTCAAGAATTGTCGAGTTTTGACCCTAAAGTTAATTTGGGTTCGACTACTGCTGAGACAAACTATATCAGTCAAACAGACTTTTGTGAATACCCCAAGTAGCCTCATTAAAACCAAATGGGTTGATTTGGCATTAACAGTAGTAGAATTAAATCAAACTTCATTGAATAGATGCCTACATTTTGCTGTCTGTACTTAAGAAAATAGACTTAAATGGAAAAGATTATTATATCTATAATGATAGATACATCAAACATTGTAGAAACAGCATCTTTGCTGTTTGACGAACACTAATTGTACTCTAGCATGCTAAATAAATAAACATTTGCTGACTTGGACCTTTCTTCTATTCTTTATAGAGAAACATTTTTAGCTTATATTAAAACAGCCTATAAATGTCTGCCTTTGTGTCACATGACAATTAGGCTTTCCAGCATAATTTTGAAGTTAGTTATTTCAAAGAAGGTTTTAGTTATTCAGTAGTATTATGAGTGATGTTTTTCATGCAGTGTTTAGTTATAAAAGGGTTAAATTCAGCAGTGTAGGTAGAACATCACATTTAATATAGAATTTGCTGTTTGGTCATTTTTCTGTTTTTAGTTTCGTCTGAGATTTAAACAATGAATGCAAGGATTCACGTATTATGTCTTGGACCCATTTTTGATTTTTGATGATTACTATGCACCAATGTGCCAATGACCTTGAGTAATGTCAAACGAAGGACTCAGTCTGTGCTACCCATCTCTGTTGTCATTTTAGTCAAGAACCATCTAATTTGGTTCCCACACATTCCATGATTTAAAGCCCTGTGCTATATGTTAACACAAGCATGTAAGGTGTTTAAAACACTGTTAGAAGACAAAGCAGCAATTGATCTGGGATTAGAATCATCCCCTTATTTCAGGGACTCATATCTCTGTTTACCACCTCTTTTTAAGGGCTGTAATAAGCATTACACATATTCTGTATGCAAACACTGGGCACGCATGACTGCACTGACATGAAGCAGTTGATATGCCTTCTGTACAATATTTGATCTGGCTTTGCATTCTGAAGCCTATGGGTCTTATACTTTGAAATTACATTTCCATTCTAATGCTTGGTTACTGGGCTTTCTGATTTCAAATGTCATGAGATTACTCAAGTATCTGAAACAATGCAATGTACTTTGATCAGCAGCAGAGAAAAGTCACCAAATTTTCATTTTGCTATTCTGTTTTTTTGTTTTAGAGTCTTTCCTTTGCTAAAATCATTTTCTTTATATTTTATCATTCTATTTATTAGTGGACCAATTAATAATGATAATTATGATAATATAGTATTATTATTACTATTATAAATATTATCATTATATTCAATAATGACCAATCAATAATAATAATACTAAAATTTATAATAGTAAATACTAGATGTAATTATTAATGAAATAATGATTGTATTTACTATATTTTGTGATTATTATTAATTATCAAATTTAAATCATGACATTGAAAAAAGCATCCCTTTAATAAAGCACTCTTATTAACAACTTAACAACAATAACATGTTTAAAAAATTACAAAGGGAGTGATTTTTTACAACATTAATGCACATTTTTCCCTTACTTAAAAAAAGAAATGCAAAAAAACAAAACAGGGGCTTGGTTGGTGAGCCTCATATTCAACTACAACCTGCGTTTAACCCACAAAATAAAAAAGATTAATGGCTTCCTGACATCAGAAGGACTGGGGCCTGGAGATTTAAGAATTAAAACTTTTGTATCAGGACCAAGTAATAACAGATGGATAGTTACACAGAACACTTAACGTAAACTGACAATGGTGCAAAATCAGAGAGGAAAGGTTTTTGCATTTCTAGGAGTAGTTTTAAAACATCTCTATCATGTTGGCTCAAACCACATGTCAATCAGTGACATGGCGACGTCAATGCAAGTGCTCTCCGAAAATACCTTGCAATGACACAACCAATAACAAATAATTGCCACTTACGCTTTCACATTTCAATTCACTCTAAGTATTGTTGATAGTAAAGTACTCACTGTCATCAGACAGGTCGTTTTGATGCTCTTCTCTCTCCATTTGCTGGCACCAACCCTCCATTCTCTCTTTTTCTGCCTGAAGAAGCTTTAAAAACCAATGTCCATCTCTATGACAAACCGACCTATGAACTGCTTCCATAGGATCTTCTGTGATGGAGTCAATCCATGGGTCTGGAGGAGGTAATATGGAAGGATCAAAATCAGCATCAAAGTCCTCCTCCACTGCACATGCATGATAGTGGTTGCCTGAGCCCTGAATGCTGACAGTGGAAGTACAAGCATCTCGGGAATACTGTTTGGTCAGTGGCCTACTGTACTGAAATTCCTGTTCCACTGGACATTCAAAATGCTCCCTGAGGTCCAGATCTGCTTGCACAGCAGCGGTAACACTGTTAGATCGGGCCAGTCGCCGTAACCTTTAGAAAATGGATACAGTGAAACATGTTAGTTTAGAATAATGTAAGAAAACATCAAATATTGCATATTCAAAATGTAGCTGTTATTACACTGTATTATTAAATATCAGCACCAAAAACACTCAAAACAATAATCTCTACACTAATGTAGCTGATTTTTAAAGCAGATCTCCACAACCAACCCTGCCACCTATGCTGTGGTGGTGCTTGGGTGCCCTTTCCACCCACTTCGGTAAGACCACAGTTGATAAGGTTCTATGGCCAAGCCTGTATGGCATAAGATAAATACTGCCAGGTCAATCCCATGTACGCGCCAGCTATTTCCACCTTTAGTTGTTTTTTCCTAGAAACCCGAGGTACTTGTGATTCTCTTTCATTGTGTGGGGAAAAAGTGGTGTCTTCCTCTTTTGGGGCCACACTCCCCACAAGCCCAAAAAGTGACTGGATCTTCGAGCCTCCCTGAAGAAGTGTCCTCCTTGAGTCTTCAAGGAGAGGTGGTGGCCAAAAAGCACAGCAACACTACACCAGCTCCACTCTGGCCAAAAAGGCATACACGGATTCTCCATGTGGTTCAATTTTCAAATGTTCACCAACTTACCATGAAACTCACAATTAACTCAAATAGGAACCTACTGTGACACTATTTGGAATTCAGGTGATGTCTCCTGTCTTCATATATTAAATATGAATAAACATTTACAAGGTATAATATCTTAGTTAAGTACCTCCCTCTGGTTGGCCATTTGGCACATACTCAGTACATCCACTTAAAGTGTCCTCTGATAATTGGCTCTGGACATTGGCAAACTGGATAAAATATGGTGTACTCAACTAACACCCAACATAATCCTCCATTTATATCACCTGTCCAGCTGACATTACTCCTGTCTCCACTAATAGACAGATAGAAACACACTCTCTTTCCTCACCTTTTCCTCCTTACTGTATTTGTCATGCTCCATGTGTCAGTTAGTAATACTCCATATGTACTGCATCAAGCACTCTACATGTTCAAAACAATTGATAATTTATCTTTTACGTTAATTTTATGATCTGCATGATCTATGACAGTTTGATAGAACCCTATTTTGTTTGTTAATTCACATCTAGCATGTACAAGTATTGTAACTAGGTAGGTTCCCCATATATATATATATATCTATATATTATAATAAATGTAAAATGTGTATGCTTCACTGTTAGATGTATTTTGGCAATGCCTGAACCTGCTTGACCTAATATAAACAGAATTATCATTTCTACAAGCATTACATGATGTAGTTATATGGATTGCTTGGGGAGAATGGGATTGTCTTTTATAATTCTTGAAGTCTACAGATACGTATTATAATGGAACAGTATTTTGTGTCGTTTCTATAGAATGACTAGAAAGTGACATTACAAACACAAGTCTATTGACAGTTTGTGCACTGTTTACATTCCTTCCCCGATATCTTGTGTCATTGTCAAACCGATAAAACATTTTAAAAACTCTTTGAAGGCATGGGAACTGAGTAATGGCCATTCATAGACTTTAGTGTAATATGACCTGTTGCTTTTATGTTGCTTTAACTTCTTAAAGCAACAGTGGCACATACGTGTCAATTCTGTCAATGTACAAATTTACAAAGTATTCACAAATACTTTGCTGTTGTAGTGGTACGCAGGAGACAGGACAATACTTTCTTCCATTGGTGTACCTGGCTCCAGTTTTGTAACTTCAAATTTCTGGTAGTGTTATGCATTAAACAGATAAGAAGTATTAAGGTTTTTATTCATCCTTCTGTAACGAGATTCTTGAAAATTACCAGACAGTACCGATATTCAAAGTGAAAGTATTATCAAAAATATTATCACCTTTTAGCACCATAGTTTACTTTAAATACAACGTGAAATATTTTATAAGCACAACGCACATGCACTTACTAGACCTGTGTAAAACAACTGAAGAAGAAGAGCCATAACATTAAATATAGCTTTAAATTTAAACAGGGAGAAGAGAAAGGGGATGAAGGTCACATTTATTGAGCAGTTGAATATAATATTTCAATACTTATGTATATATATAATATCATATAATATTATATTTATATAATCTAATATTTACCTATTAAAAAAATATATATTTTGCCATAGTTGATCAGTAAGGCTGCTGTTTTTGAATATCTCTGTAGCTGATTTGAGACAAGCATCAGCATTTTATATTCATATAAATGTAAAGAAAAAGTCTTGGTCATCTGAGGTCATTAGTATTACCATAGCAGAACATTGAAATATTCATTACTATGGATATCAGCACCACTGGGGAACTACCAAGGTCCTGTTCTGTGGATTCTGGATCACCCCATGCAGATGTCATCAATAGGAATGGAATGGGAAAAGACCTTGGAAACTCTGATCAAATTAAAGGAGACGCATTAGAACGAGAAATACAAGTGGCCAGCTCCATGGTTTCTAACCCTGTCTAAGATGCCTCCCTCCTGCACGCACCAGCAAACTGGCATAAGTCCCATACACGATAATACACGATAATAAAATGTTATTCTTATGAATAAGAATTACTTAAAGCTGATACTTAATACCAGTATTGCGCGTTCATTAATATGCTTTGCATGTAAGTAAAAGTTGTGATAACATTTGGTATCCCACAACACTTCAACCCCTTCATGTCTTTCACTAAGATGGAGCGGTCACCTGAATGCAAGTATTAGTACAGTCATATCCCTGAATTCCACAGATTTCTGCTTGTTCGTTTTTTTCAAGCAGTTTCCCTCACAAGTAAACAGCAAACTCCAACTGTGAACGGATTAATTGCTAGTTACCAGGGCAAGTCTTTACAACGCAAGACTTCCAAAGCACTCTTCTTTTGTTCTAAGTGACTGCAAACAAATACAGCAAGCAATGATTACATTAAAGGTGACTCATACGCTGCCTTTCTGTATAGCCGGTGTTAGTAATCACTTCATATCCTCTTTCCTTGCATGAATTAGCTAGCCACAGAATTTTAATCAAATAAAAGTGTTTCATACAACCTGATGCCTATTAACTATTTGTTTACCGGAGTGAATGCAATGGTATATAAAGCACAGACTCAACAATATTGATTATATGAAGCTTGCGGCATTTGGGGTTCACCATACAGATGTAATTCATGGTAATAAAAACTAAGGATTCAAATAAACTAGTGCCTGTTACTTTAAATGTTGTTAGAAGTTAACTTTGAAATAATAAATAATTACATTCAAATAGTTAATACTTGTTTCAGAAGTACAAGGCTGTAAATTAAGAGCAAAAATGTCAATTAAAAGTACAAGGGTATATTCACTAAGTCTAGAGTTGCACATAGAAATAAAACATTGCATTTTTCATGAACGGCCAAGTTGATGCTGAGCTATCCTTTCAAAATGCAAAGTTTAGGTTCGATTAGGTTGATGTGAAATTGTACTAGTGCTCCCGTTTGATTTACTTAAATAGCGGCGGTGGATTCAGAAGCGCTGTTACAACAGGGGAAACATGTAACAAAGGCAATTTAAAATGACAATAACAGCAACATTAAAACATACTTGTACGGGGGGGGGGGTCCTGCTCTTGAGAGCTTACAATTGATTGTACGCTAATTATTCAGCTGTACTTTCATGTGGATTGGCCAGGGTTAGATTTTTATATTCATCTCATTTCATTCATTCTCATTATGTCTGCCGTGTCGCACACAAAGGATCCAAACTTCATCATAACCAAAAGCCCATATCGCTGAATATCCAGTCTCATCATCTGCTAATTGGTTCTATAACAAAATGCCAATTAACATACGGTAATTCTGCCTAAATTTCAACACCAGGGCATGATATATAAAGCACAATCCAGGTTTGTATAGTTTAAATAACCGATATGAGCAGTGATTGGCCCATCTATAATTAACCAATAGGCATACAGGCTGTGACTTTTGAAAGATTAATGATTACATAATAAATGCCAACTAAATGTTTATTTTTGTATATTTGCTTTTTCAATCGGTTTGCATTTTAACAAAAGAAGGACATTTCTTATAGTACCTGTAAACTTTGACAGTGCAGGGAAGTCTTTATAGTAATGTATTCCATGTTGGTCTGGGATTCAATTTTCCCTTTCATGTCACGTGTGTGTATCTCTCCTAGGACTTTTATCTGTGCCGATGAGTAATAATGATTCTCTCCAGAGAAAAGTAAATTAATATTACACAAAAAAAGGAGGAAAAGGAGAACAGCAGGCACTTGTACCGAGGCACTCCTTTAACTGCAGCTGATACAGATAGAGTATTGTGTTACATACTGGTTTATCCAGTCTATGGCTTTGTGCTTTTCAGCACCTAAGGCCAGATTTTCAATGCGGTTTTTAGAGACCGGGAGCTTTGTTGGTCAATAGGTACAAATGAGTACAGCTCATCTGTTACTAACTTGGAGTTGTCCATCTGTTGTTGAACTACATTCTCCATGATCTCTGCTATCACGTTTGTCAGTGTGATTGTAGGGGAAAGCAGGAACTCCAGGGGACATGGCCACTCACTCTTTCACTAATTTCAAAGATTTGGCACAGAAGCATTGTATTTCTTTTATTATAATCAACATGTGTTATGGTGTATTTAAGACATGATAACGCTCAATGCACATAGAAACACTGGGCCACGACAGCCTACAGCTTACAAGCGGCTGAAAACTACACATCAAAAGATCACTTTAGCCACCCAAGCGGAAGTTAGGTAGCAGGAGCTTTCAGGCACCAGTCAACCTTCCATTTGCCTGGCATGCCCGACAGGACTGATGTGTTGGAGAATTGGCACAGCCCTACATAAAACTAATTTAACTATCAATAGGGGCAATACTCCCCGACCTCGTAGGAATCTGTGCTTGGGAGCAGTGTACTTCAGCTGGTGCTGTTGCACCAAAGTTGGCGCCTTAGCTGAGTTCTAAAAACACTAACATTTTGGGACATACATACCGAAACATTTGTGTTTTTAGAGCTCAGCCATGATTTGCTTGAATAAACATCAGTGGTACTAATGTATTTACTGACTTGGTGTGCACTTTTACTTACGCTCACTCCGAGTTTTACTATGTAATATACAGGGCTAGCTCAGCCCCTCCTGGCAGGAGAAGCTCACTGAGTTTTGCCCATCATAATGTCTAGAGATTGATGTGTTCACAGCTCTCTCCTGCAACTCCCCGTATAGTGAATACAGCCCAGCTGACCCACAAAGTTGATGTTGCCATACTCTTCGTTATAGTACGTAACAATTGCTTGTTTTTAGGCAAAACACATTATATCGATTTCAAGAGAAAATAGCTAATTTCAAGAGAAAATAGCTAATCTCAAGTGTGCTTTCGATGCACATTACTAAAGGCAACAGGAGGCTGAAAGCAAAGGCATCCGTCTGACCGGTTTCATTGCGCATTCTAACGCAGCAGCACAGAGGAGACAGCTGTGCGCAGAGAACAGTGCAGGCCAGTGATCAGTGATGAGTGAATGGTCAAGAAATGGGTTTAAAAGGGCAGCAGACAAAGCCAGCTCTAACATTCCTTGGAATCAGTATCTGTGGGGGAAGCTGTCTATGGAAGATCATTACTCACCAGGATGAAAAAAAAAATGCCAGACCCGCCGAACAGGTATACTACAAAAACATCCATTAACCGAAAAGCGAATCTCAAGAGATTGGTTATCCCCCTCCTTGAGCCATATGTTCCTAAGAAAATCCTGGTACAAAGCGCTACTGCGGTGCATTTTCTTATTGTTTCATATTCCAGGTACTATTAAATGATTTATACTACTATATTCATTTTAATTTGTCTCTTTTTTGCTATATATACATTCCTGAAATATTTCTGTTTCAGTGTCATTAAACTTATTTATTCTTAACAACCTATAAAGCAAGCTTTACATGGTATACTTGGCTGTCAGTGTTCACTTCAGCTTTTTGTATGTTATTATATATGTTATTTTTAATCAGGTCTTATCATACTGCTCTGTTGTCAACAATAAAATGCCTTAGTCTTAATCACCTAGAAGGGCCCTCTGATTTATTAAGGTTTATGGCAAAAGTGACTTTCCTAGCATAACTAGGACTTCATTAAAATTGCAATAAGGAATTGGCGCAGTGTGCTTTTTGAATTAGGAACCAAAATACCACATGGCTGCCTACAATGGCGACCTCCATGTCTGCAGATAAACAACGTTTATTGGAACAAATGCTATTGGTATACCAAATTGCATTTAATTCAAAGAAAAATATTTCTTTTTTATGAGACATCCCCTTTTAAACTCTAAATGTCTATATATATATATATATATATATATATATATATATATATATATATATATATATTCCCAGTAGGAAGACCATACTGCTTGCCACTATTCAAACAAAATGTTTATTATTGTGATATAAAGTAACATTTCTATTAAAAACATAGCATATATGTTATCTGGCTCCTCTTGGAAGGAGAATTTCCTTGAACTGGGTGAATTTAGCTAATCCATTATATGCATTGGATAATAAATATTTGCATTTCAATATAGAGTGACTGTGTTTTTAGGCAGGACAGACATCATGTAACTGTAAATCATACACTAGCTAGGTGTCTAAATGATTATTGTAGTCCTCTCTTACATTCTTTCGAAGCAGGCAATTTTTAATCAGCTTCTTAACTAACAGAGCTGATATCATCCTTATTAGTATTTGTAGCATGCTTCCCTCAAAATAATTTAATTTGCTTGTGATTATTTTTCCTTTTTTGGAGGCGCTAGACTTTTAGTAGAATTAGAGTTACAAATGATATGCTGTAGATACAAGAATTTTAAAAATAAAATTAAAAAAAATAATAATAAAAAATTAGAAATTGCATATGGTTATTACCAATACCACTAATATCAACTATTTACTTGGAGTCGATTTTGTATGAAAAATATGGCACATTTTAGATCCTTTACCATGAAGCCTATAACTTATTAAGTGTGCAAAACTTGTTCACTGTTCAGTGAGTTTGTTCTCATACAGGGGTTATTCTGCAAAGTGGAAATTTTTCAGTTAACCTCATCATTAAATGTATTAAGTGTTACTTTGCCAACTCTAAAGGTTAATAGATATCCCAATAAGTGTAAACCCCAGGATGTAAACTGAGGTTCTATCGAACATACATGTAAAAGTCCCGGAGCATAGAATTGCTTCTGAAGATGCCAACATGTATAATTTGTCTTCTCTGGTAAGTATGTACTCAAACCAAATCAACTCAATTCAACATTTATAACATGAAGCCTCCATTACTGGTTTGTAGGGCTTACAACCTATATCAGCATACATACTGTTTCAGCTGGTACAGAAATCAGGAAATAACATGAAGGTGCAGTGCCATGATGTACATGCTAGAAGTATAGAAATACAGTAATGGTTTCTTACGCTCTTTCTTCTTCTACTTGGATTCCTACTGATTGATAACGAAAGGCTGCTTGTCTCTCTTCTGCTTTCGCTGCCTCCTCTGGTCCATCAACCTGGAAGAACATTAATTGGTAAATAAATATACAACAGTGGGAGCAACCATTTAGGTTGGCACTGAGTAACTATTGAAGAGCAGGCTCCCATCAATTTCAAATTGTATAGTATGGATGTGTTTAATGGGTGGACCTCACGCAAGAATGAGTAATGGCACTAAAGTGTAATTTTCTAGAATCAATTAAACAGGTATGCATGGATTTGCATGCTATGAAATGCACTCCAAACGTGGAATCCAATTCAATCCAATACAATTGACATGGTAATCATGGTTATCTAGCTAATCATGGAATTTCTAGCTAGTTTCTTTGTCCAACAAACAAATATATTGTTAACCCCAGTGTTACCTGTATTCCAATAGACAGATTTTTTCTGAACAAATTGCGCTTTCTATCCTCTGCAGTAATGGTAGCTGTGCTGGAGGAGGAACTTGCTGTGGCTGTGTTCATGTTCTCCATGTGTTGACTGGCAGGGCCATGAATCTGGGCATTGGCAGCCTCTATAGCAGCGGTAAGTGCTTTCATACTGTCCAGGCTCTCTGTGGAGTTACTGAGTCCTGATTGGCTAATGATATCCCCCCTTTGGCCATGCCCATCCATGTAGGCATCTTGGGCAGATTCTGTGCTACTCTGAGCAGTTATAGAGATGAATGGTTTGGTTGTGGTTCTTGGCGGCACAGGAGGAGGTGTCTTCTTGTATGTAGTAATACATGACGATACTATATGAAAGACACAGAGATCATATGGTAAATATTGCATATCCCGTTGGTATAGTGTACAGTTCTTTTAACTGGTCTTAATCATAAGTATTTCCTGCATGGATCACATATCCTATATAACTGGAGATAAAATATAAAAATGCGTACATAGATATATAGTATGGAGTCCTTATGTTGGCTAGTAAAAGGGGGATGACTTTTTGCCCACATCAACAAGATAAGGCCATGGCGCTGTAGCAGTAATATTCCCAGGAAGATTTTCTTGAGAGTTGTCTCAGTATTGCTGAAATATAGTTATTTAATACTTCCCATACACTACTAAATTTAGTATACTGTGTATGATATCTCTTGAGAAAAGGTGAACTCGGGACAACTACATACTTAAGAGTTTTTTGTTTATACTTGGCTGAAGGCTGACATCCGTATATAACTCTTAACCCCATAAGGATGAAAGCTTTTGTACACTTAAGGACGAGAGCGTATTCAGCATTTCCACTCTTTTGTTTAACAGTAATTTCCCCACCAATCTCTTTTAAACAATGTAGAACTAATGAAAATTGATTTTTTTGCAGTTTGCTGGCAATTTATTCCGCAGGGTAAGTCCAACTGCTTAAATAAGAACTATTTATGTCCCACAACACCTCCTGAGTAAGTAATACCTCATGTCCATAGGTGTTGTGCTTTTGTGTAACGCACCCTTACACATTATATCTTTTTCCTGCTCTTAAGGACCCTAAGGTAACTAGCTGGAGTCGCTAATAATGTAATGATGACATCACAAGGGGACTGGTTCTTCTCGCTCCATTCTCCCTACCTACTGATTGCACAGTGATCAGGGAGCAGGGCTCAACAGCCCAGTTTTTCTGATTACTATATGAGATCAACTGACAGGGCATAATCTCTGATTGTGTTCAGGTGTTATTGTATACAATGGGGTTAAAGAAACCTTACATTCAATGAAACTAGATAATAAATGGTAGGAAGCATCTAGCTAGTTTTCCAGAAACCAAATTTTTGTTTTACTTGTGTCATGCTCAGACATGCTGTCACTTTTGTCAGTGTTCAGTTACAATAAATCATAGAAGATACAAAGTGTCCTTTCATGATTATTAAGTGGAACATCTCCTTCAAAGAAACCCGACAATATATATTTGCTCACAATTCCCAGTTCCATTAAAACGTGTTGCCAGAGGGGCATTTTAATTAATTGCAAGACAAGGGTCAAATATGCGATATACAAACAAAGGAGAATCCAAGTTCAAATAAATAATGGTTATACTTTTATATGGAGAACAAAGAAGTATTTAACATGTCCCTGCATGTCACTTTGTTTTGTAGAGACATTAGGATGTTCCAGGAATAGGCTACATTGATGGTTCCAGCAAACTCCCGAGCCCTTATTAATATGTCTTGGGTAAACTTGGAAAAGTAAACTCGGAACCACATTCTCTCAACACCCTCAGCAAAATAAATGCCTATATGTTTTATACAAGGGAAGAAACCTTTATGTTGGGGTGTCTTGTAGATACATAAAGAAACATTAGAATTAACTTTTTGTTTTTTTGTGGCATTCCAGCTGCTGTGAACGATAACTTTCATTATGTTCAGCCAACCAAGCCAATATCTACTTGCACCACAAAGCATTTTTATGTTTGCTCATGGCCGTGTCAATTACAGAGACATCAGGATGTGTTTGGGACAATCAAACGTTTGTCCTACTGCTGCTATGACCAACAATCACCAGCACAAGTCGGCCGCTGGCTGGGATACCAGGATGGGTTTTGCAGTACACAGACCTGACACTCACACATGGACAATGTTTTAAATACAGAGTATATGTTATAATGACGGAACCCCTGGCCGTTTCTCAAAAATGTAAATCAAAGCATTGCCTTATGGATCAGTGACCGTGTCACATTTTTCAATGGAATAATAACACACATTAAGCTATACAAAATCAGGTAATATTGTGTCAGCTCTAAAGAAAAAAAATGACAGCTGTATTTTTTGCCACTGATTTGCTTCCATAACTCTTTATGGAATCGCGCTCCAGCTGCTGAGTGGTATTTTTGTACTTTATGTCTTAACAAGGGCAGATTTTGTCATTCCTGAGAATCTTGGCTTATGAGTAATAGACTTGTGGTTTTAGCTCACCCTACATGAAGTAAACAGCCCCCTCTCCCCTCTGCTGCCTATCCACACCGTGACTAAGACAACTCCTCAAGCATTAAGCAATAATCACATGACGGCATCTGTCACACATCCCTACGAGTTCATGGGTAGAAATCACCTTGTTGGAACCTGTTTATAAGAACCATATCAATAAGCACATGATAGGAGATAATGACAAAATAGTATCCGCATATTGCTGTTGTGTAAGTGAGCGTTTTTATGTATGATACTGTTTGAAGTATACATGGTGAAAAATCAGGAGTAAAATAAAATTGGGATTATTATTATGATTTATTGTTTTATATAGTGCCATCATATTCCACAATGTTGTACAATGAGTAAGTGCCTCATTACTTCACAGAGTAAACAAACAATGCTTCATAGCCAGTCAGGTTACTTGGAAAAAACTATTACTATAGAGAAACTATTGTTTATGCCTGGTGATCCCTTTGGATCATTTCCATAAGTACAGTAAACCGCTTCTTCCAAACTCAGGCTGGGTGTATATTATATAAGCAGGGCCCTTGTTAGTTAATGAATCAATTTGCTAGTCTAATAATTCTAGTTTTGTCATACCCCTTGAAAATATGCATAGCTGAGGACTCTCTGGCATCTCCAGATGAAGTGCCGCTTCTCCAGGTCTTCAGCGAGAAACCCTGGGTAGCAGGAGCGGTCTAGTGACATGCCCTCCTCCCCGACCACCTCCCCACCAACCACGACAGTTTTCTAGCAACGCCCGTGGGACTGCTCACCCACGCCAGCGGGACTGCTCACCCACGCCAGCGGGACTGCTCACCCACGCCAGTGGAAGAAAATAGCGCTACATGTAGCTGGAGCCTGAAAGTTCCCAGGGATGAATATTTGTATTGTAAAACGCACCACATAAATTGTTGGAGCTATATAATATGGCGTGAGTATATGTACATCAGTGTTATTATTCCCCCTTTAAGAAAAGCCACATCATCAGTTTATAATATATTTTTTGTCATATAAATGTAATGAATTTTAATACACCTTTAGAGGCCAGATGAACTGTCAGTAACTCTATAACCCAGTATTTTGATCATTTTACACAAAGTAAATATATATACTCTCTATATAATATATATACTGTACTGCAAACAAATGACAAAAGGTTAAACATTTTTATCAAGTAAGTAATATTTATGAAATATAAGATTGGCTTGAAAATCAAAAAAAAATCACCCATTTAACTTTGGTTTTGTAAGATAACAGTTTTCAGAAATGGATTGTGAAATGTTGTTTGGCGTGGGAAAAATGTACAGGTGTAAGAATTATGTTTAAGACACTAGAAGAACGGAATAGTTCTTATCTGCCATCAAATGCTATGATTCAGTTTATGTTGATTGCATTTACTGTATAATTGAAGAATGTAACCAGCTGCTTTGACACAGATTCACTATTATTCAAAGTTCAGTGACAGCTGGTATCAAAATCTGCTAATTATACCTGAGAAACTTACAGACCTGCCGAAGAGGCTCTTGGTAAATAGATTGCTGAGCCTCCAGGGCAGTCCTTAGACCTTCAGGTGGGAAGAGTGATTTTGCATCCATTCGCTCCCTATTAGTTTCCACCAATGTCTCACCAGTCACCTTCCATTCCGGACAGCTAGCCACTACTTTCCATCTCAGCTCTGCCCTTTCTCAAACCCATATCAGAGAGGGGGAGGGAGATCTCTGCGGCTGCATACCTGGGATGTTCCCAGGCATGCTAATTGCTTCCCATGCCTGCCATGACCTCAATTTTCTTCCCCTCACCCCACCCCACCCTTCTAAAACAGCCAGCTTTGAGCCTTTCACAAGACTTAAATATTATTTAAACTTAATTAGTTTATCATGTATTGATTTACATTACGCCATCATATTTCGCAGTGCAGTATGACAGGATATAACAAGTAGTGCATCACATAACAGTAGAAACAAACAGAAACAAAAAGTGAGAAGAGCGCTGATCGAACAAGCTTACAGTGAGAGGTCATAAAAAACCTAAGACAAGTAGTTTACATTACTGTTCCTAGTGCTGTATGCACAAAGTGGGTTTCTATTCTAATACATATGGATTGCTTATTACATGTAAGTGTATTGGACTGTAACACATTTGGAAAATATTATAATAAACATTTTAATAATTAGAGCAACCACAACAGATATATAAATCTTCTGATCTTTTTTTAACAAGTGCTTTGGAAACCGTTCCTCCTACTGAATATAACACTTTTGTAGCTAAATACAGAATTAGAAACAATATTCCTAGTGCTGTTGAATGTCCAAATGCTTTCTGAGACATATTTCTTTAATCATATTAAAATGTACCTTTTATATCTTTTTTGTGGAAAAATTCAGTTTATTTGAGTTGCTTTCAGAGGAAAGAATAAAACGTCAGAACTGCTATAGTTTGTTTTCTTACTGCATTAACCCCTTCTGGACCGGCGTTGGCAAACTGCATCTTCCCTTGAAGACCGCAGTTTTTTTTTTAAATATTTAAATTCCGTGCTCATGATTCACTGCAAAGCGATCACGTGCACAGAATTGAGGGGGAGTGGCTGCTACGGATCGCTGGGGACACCCAGCGGTTAGTAGCAGCCGCCACTCGCGATCCTAGCGTTCAAAGCGACGCTGGATCGCGTATCATCGATGATGTACCTGGTACGTCCCGGTCTGCCGGTGACCTTTGACCCGGAAGTACCAGGTACGTCCCGGTCTTGAAAAGGTTTAATTAATCTTAACTTAATTCTAACTCCAAAAGCACCTTTAACATGCACGTTAATTTTTACACTATATATCGTTATGAGTCTTAATTGGTTCTACCACGTTGAGGCATTTAAATCAAGCATTTGTAAAAATGAATTAACACAAGATACTCAGATGCCATATTCCAACACTGTCCACGCACACTGAGTGTTGATACACAGTGTGATATATATTATTACATATGTTTTGTAATGAACATGCTTAATGAGCCACATATCGGTTTTGCAGAATCAAAAAGTGCCTTTATGAAGGCCTTGATTCCTTTAGATGATAGCGGACATCCTTTCATGTAATATTTGTGGTCCGCCATCAGTATCATCTGAAAGAAAGAATGAGGGATTCAATAGCGGGGAAATTATAATTCACTGCTGAATTAATGGGCATTGTGAAATTATAATCATGTACAATGTATCACAGGCTCATAATAAGGTTAACATTTAAAAAGCACTAACTGTGACTAAAGGATTTTCAGTTTTCTATTATTAACATATTATTTATAAAGTACCAACGGATTCAGTAGCGCTATTAAAATAAGGGAAAGTGAAAATTAACAATAACGTTAAAATTGACAATATACAAAACATGCCAATTTGACCAATAAAGCCATGACCTGTTTCGACGATATGCATAAAGAAAGAGGGTCCTGCTCTTGTGAGCTTACAATCTGATGGTTTTTATCAGAAAGTTGGAATTGGTGTGCTTATCTAAAGAACCTAATGACATGTTTTGTGGAGAATACAGGAAGAACTGGTTCCCAAATTTGCCTGTGATATCAAATCAAAGCAGATGACATTTAATTTATCTCACACAATTAGCATATGTAAGAAGGTAATTGTGAATGTGGGGTGTGTACTTCTAGTTCTTTGAATGAGTGATGCTTAAGTGAATGAATGAATGACACCCCAGCTAAATGGATGTTGCAAATATTGTACATATCCCCATGGTCCTCAGGTCGGATTGATAAAGGACCAAGTGTCAGATGCAGAATAGTTTCATAAATACAAGCAACACACTATAAAAAGGCTAATCCTTTTGAGCACAAAAGGCCTCTTGAAAATCCCAAGATGCTGTTTTTGCTTTTTATGTATTATCAACATAAATTCATATCTACCTCTGATGCTGCCCTAGACCTGACCCAGGGCAGCATACTCAGCAGCACCTCCATATTCTTCATTCTCAAAAGGAGCTCCAAGATGTAACATCCTATCTAAGACACGGTAAATGGGCCAGTTCCCTGTGTGTATTGGATTTCTCTTCTCCACTAGCTTACAAGGTTTAACAAAGAGGACTCTACGCAAGGTCTGTTATTTAAATATGTCAGTCCTTAAATCTGGGATCTCTCTGGATTTCCCCTGCAGGCTCTTAGTATGACAGTTAATTACTGGGTGGTCAGACAGCCTTTTTTTATCTCCTGGAGGAATGTATAGTCCTGCCTCTGGCTCAGCCTCCAACAGTGTCAAGATCCATCCTCCTTGAAGAGGTCCTGCTGCCGGGTCCCATATAGAAATAGATAGGGGAAACTCCAAGGAATCATCAAACCCAATTCCCAGGTATATGACAGTTATGTATAGTCTCCCATTCCAGATTACAAGCCTGTTGGAGCTGGGCCCTTCTTGTAAGTCCAATTTGTTATGCGACATATACGGTTTGAAAATAGCAATTGATTTTAGCTTTCTCAGCGGAAAATAGTTGTGAATGAATAAAAAGAAATATATTAGTCCACCTGGCACAGCCCATATTGTGTAAAAATAAAAGGCAGGGCACAACTGGAAACTATCTTCAAACTATTTCATACTGGAAGAATATTTTCCCACAACAATTGTTAGTGGTTTCTTTCCCACTGCAAAGGCCTATTATTTGTCTACCCAGATGAGGGGGGGAAACTTTTTTAACTGGAACTGTTTTGCTATATCCAAAAACACTAAAGCCTAATGCATCAGTTAACTTTGGCGAACGTGGCCATCTGTGCTTTGCTTCTTAACCGAAGACAATCGCTAGGGCTCTTCACAAAAGTACGACCGTTGCTCTGAAAGGACAGGCGTGTTTGGAGAAAACATTTTCAAACTCCAGATCAACACGTGCTTTTCTTTGTTGCTTCAGTGAGAGTTGGCGGTTGAGGAATCTGGCAGTGGACCAAGCACACTGACAGCTGTAGTACCACATGTGGATTATGGCCTGAGAGCTGAGCAGTTGATATGGCAGTCGACAAAATTAAAAGGCTTATCTGTTAAACTATGACAGGGAAGATGTTATGGGTAACAGATGACACCATGCTCTGCATTATATATGCTACAGCTTTCAAAGTACATAAAAAAAGTCAAATTTAATCTCTTTTGACACTAATATTTGTATGATTGAAACAACTAGGCTGCTTAAACAGATGTTTGTACAGTTCCTTTTCACAATTGATTCTTATGAATCATTTTATTATATTTTAAGTTTAAAAGAACAGGAAAGTAAACTAAAACTTATACATTTACCCAGAAAGAAAGAAAAAGTCTCAGCTTTACAGATGTTTATTATAAAAAGTTTTGAAGAAGATTAGGGATACACATTGCTTTTATGTCCTCTTTAGAGGGTGTTGTGTTTGAAGAGCGATTTTGTAGAGGATTAGTAAATGTGGGACAGGAATATTCAATTGTTTTCCATAGTTATTGTCCCACTTTTACAACGCAAATCGATCTTTATTGGATTTCACATGCATTTTCTATAGACATAAAAATGCAATTTTTGAAAAACTAGTTAATGATAAAGCAAATAGATTTTTCAAAATGTTAAGCAAAGAATCTTTGTAGGTCTTCCCTTTACAGACACCGCATATTAGTAGTTTCCTTCATTCATTTTTTACCCCTCCATATGTATGTACTGTATTTCCCTATCCCTCACACAGCTTTCATAACTTTTGGGTATTTACATCAAAAATCTGTTTTGATTTACAGTGCCATCTAGTGGACGAGCACAAAGAAAGGCCAGCACCCCCTTGCTTTTTTCCTGCACTTTTGGAGCACTGGAATTCCATTCCCATCCCCCACTCACATCACCAATCAGTCACAGATAAAACACAATCTGTCAGCAAGCCGGTGGCTCCATGAGTGGAAAGAAAGGCATATACTATCACATATAGTATGTACAAATCATACATTAATTTATTAACATAATATAATTTATATAATGCCTGCAAATGACACAGTACCTGATGTATGAAAAAAACAATATGTAGTGTAAAGAAAACCTTTATAAAACCTTCTTATAATCTAGGGTTGTATTGCACACACAGCGTTAAGATGTCATTATGATACTTGAAAATATGTAAAGGAATTTTAGTTGAATTTTTACCAAATTTATGTTTAGCTGTCACTAAAAGAATTGACATGCTTTGTGCCTGATGACATAATGCATGTGCATGTGACAGTAATTGTGTATGAATTCCAACAAGGCATAGTGGGGCCCGGGGCAGCCCTACCCCGGTGGCATTCTTCATGCAGTTATAACTGTTGGTGATGAAGCAGCTAGCATATACCTCTAGACTATTGAGCCTTCCTTCTCAGTGTGTGGGTGTCTCCTGATGCTGGAATACAATGTCATATGCTGTCATCATAACAAATTGCGAATTAAAAATAAAAAATGTAGCAGTCTTTGCCAATGGCTGCGCAGACCACTTTCATGCCTTACAAACTTCTAGTCTAGGCAGATGTGATGGAGTTTTGCCATGTGGGTCCCTTTTGCCATGTGTTGAAGACTGGTCTGCACAATTATACAGCTATCAACTGAATGCACATACAGGCGATATCTGCCACCCCCACTGCTGTGTACATCAAATGCTATTATTCCTGCTTTTCTAATATTTTTCAATGCATGATGGGAGTTAAAGCTGCTTCTCAGGGGGGCACAGTAGGTATTTTAAGAATACATCAGCCCACAATCAATGTAGGATGTCAGGTTCACTTTAGCAGTTGTGCTAATTTGCTGAGGAACGCTCAGAGGTGTGGATCAAGACACTGTGGGATCATTTTTAAACATCCAGGAAACCACAAGAAGTTCAGGTATTTAAATGAACAGCTCATGTTCATACCGTGATTTGCAGGGATACGCAACTCCCATTGGGTCTGGTGGTCACGGGTTCAGGTTTAGATCAATAACTAATTTCCTTGTTGTGGTGGTGTCCATCAGCCCAAATTTCCTGCTCACTGTAGGGATGGTATTTAGAAAGAAAAGTTATCACTTGCGTTGAATGATTCAGATTCCTGTTGGTTTTCATGCACATACAGTACTCTGTGATCAATCAGGGAATCTAGCTTATTAATGCAGAAAATCAACAGATTTCTTTCTTATGATTCCCATTTCTTGTTATGCATTTAGCTTTTACACTGTCTCTCGCTTTCTCTATACTTTGTGTTTCTCTTCACCCCATTCTTTCTACAGTGTAAGCTTGCGAGCAGGGCACTCTTTACCTATCAGTTTGTCTTTGGTTGGAAATGTAGAAATTCGATTCAGAGTAATGTCACCAGAAAAACCGGGCAACCATCAAGGACCTAGAGCCTACAAAAGAGTCCTGTTGGTCAGTTGGATATCTTCATCTTACCTCAATTTACCTACAACCTTCGATTTAGCTAACCAAGGAGAGCCTTTCTATGAATTCATAAAGACACATTAAGTTTATCAAACTATAATGTAATTGACATGTTTCAGGCATTTACCATGCTAAGGTAATATGACACATATTTACAAGCCACCATTATTCATGGTGCCTACCTCACTGAGACAAATAAGGAAAATAAATACATCTATATATTGATATACATTATCTGAATATTATTTCCTCTGGGGTTGCGGACCCAAATCCTGTTTTTTTTATTTTTGACACTAATTATTCAAGTTTGGAATGTTTTCCTGCTACATATGTTTTACATGAATCTGGACATAGCACATAACTATTTATCCGGAAGCATACAGCTCTCATCTGATTGTAGCGTCAAGCCTTTTATTTCACTGACTTAATGGTGGTTTAGAATAATAGTTTGAATTCAAATAATTAGCCCTGAAATACTTTGGAAAACCCAAGTGACCTTTTACGATTGCTACTCAGCACGGCAACACACAGTGAAGCTGCTGGTCATATGACAAATTTAGCTGGTACACTGGGCATCAAAAGATATCAAGCCATTAGTGTGGTGAGTATAAACTGTTCTATTAAATAAATAGCATAAAAAGCTTCATGCTGAAATCTATGCAAATGACATAAATGCACATTCTGACTTGAAACTTGAAGCAGTTTATTTTGGCTTTCTATTGAATTTGTTGCACTCTGTCACTTCACAGATGTTTAGCTCACCTGTAAACTTGATGACATTTTCATTTTCTTGTCCCTCTCTCTTCTTTCCACCCTCTCTCTCTCTCTCTCTCTCTCGTTTCTTTCTTCTATCTCTCTCCCCTACTTCCTTTCTTCTCTCTCCCCTCTTTTGTTTTTCCATGTCTCTCCTTTTCTTCTCTCTCTCATTCTTTTCTCTTGTTGTCTCCTCTCTCCCTCTCTTTTGTTTTATTCTTCCTTTCCTTGTACACACTATCCAGCAGCCCTCTCCCAATATACACAACACTACCTGGCAGCCCCTTCGGCAACCCTACCCATCAGCACTTCCACAACACTATGTGACTGACAATTCCCACAGTGACAAGGCTTTTTCATGTGTAGAAATATAAATAAGGGAAAATTAGTTTAAAAAAGAGGATCATGCAGGTTCAAAGAAATCAACAGGTTAAAAAATAAAATTTTGCCTAGTTTCTGTTACATTTTAGTGTAACAAATAAATACTTTGTTACATGTACAAATACAGCCCTACTTGTCTCAAGTCTGGGTTCGCTTATCATATAAAGGGAAATTATGGTTAACTGAATATATAGTTAAAATGCCTCTAGGTTGTTAAATACCTGTCATGATTAGGGTTTAGGATTGCAGTGGGTCAATCCAACATCAATCCTTTTCTATGCATTTTTGTTTTTAGAATTGCCATTCTTGAGGCAGAAAACTGCGACGTACAGAGAAAAGTAAGTTGTTTACAAAAATGCAGAGCAGGTGTAGATGTAAACTAGGCAATAAATATTTTACAAGTGCTACATAAATTGCAAACACCGGGCTATTAGAATCACACTGTTAATCATTAATAGGTATCCTTTCTTCTTTACTGCATTTCAACTGTTAATCTACGAAGCATTGTTTGCTCTATGACTGTAACGACTGAGTGCTCCAGTTTCTTTCCTCTTCTAAACTTCCTTAACCAGGTTGAGGTAAACATCGTCTGTCTGAAGATCAGTAGGAGGTATGCATCTGTCACAGAAAGCCAATCAACAGGTCACCTCGGATAAGCAGGCAAATTATTAACATGAATACACACACATGTATTACGGCGCAGGATTCATACGTGTCTTAGTACATTGAATTGCTGAGACGCACTAGGATTCTTGGTGCAATGTTTTGAAAGTGATCATATCAGCCTATCGCATTCCACTCAACAGCATTATTACACTCGTTACTATAGCGATGAAGCCACTTTTCTGGCTTTCAGAATCATAATTTTTTTAACGCATTTTATTTTCAAAGGGCACGACTTATGAAAAAGCTAGTAAACGGGGGCAAGACTGAGGAAGAAAAGCTCACCAGGCACCTTAGGGTCAGTGGCCGCAAAGACATGCATGAGGCCTCAAGCTGGATATGCACAATTACATGTTAACCTCTCACAACCGGGGGCATTTGGCCATGTGTATCCTACTTGTGTCTGCACTCTAAAATACTAGATCTGCAGTGCGAGTGGAATAAAAGGTAAGTAACCTACACCATCTGCATACCTGGGAACTTTCTAAATGCACTGAACCATGAAATATTAACCCGTTAATAGCCCATTGTGAAGATCCTGTGGAGTGACTTGACAAATTAGTAAAATGTCTCCAATACACTTGAGTCACCTGCATTTAAGCTGGGATATTAACTGTAACATACTGGTAGCAAAAGCATGTATGGACATAGCATTGTAGAATAGGAAAGAGTCAGCTCCAGACTCACCCTTTACCCTGAGATTGCAACAAAAACCCTGAGACCCTAAAGGTCAGAGCAGGCCCTTACATGGGTCACAGTGGGTCCATGAGACCAATGCCCGGCTTTGACAGGGCAGCAATTTGCCGCCCCAAGGCATGTTCTTTCAGGATAGATGCGTTAAGAAAGAGAAGAGTTTCTGCTCTTCTTCTCTTGTCACCTTTTTATTTCTTTCTTCCGCAAAAGATTGGAGCCACGAGGACAGCTTCACCACCGTTCCTCCAACCTGGGGAGAGAGTGTGCCTGGAAGCTCTGCCTTTTTACAAAGGTTCTCAATTACCGTCCATTTTGTATACTGTCAATTTTGATGCTATTGTAAATTCCTACTCTCTCCCTATTGTAAGAGCACTATACAATCAGCCAGGGCTATATTTATATTTATTGATTTATGAAGTGCCATCATATTCAGCGACACTGGACAATGGGTAAACATGACGTAACAAATGGTGCATAACAATTTTTACTTACAGAAGGTAAGGAGAACCCTGCTCAGACAACCTTACAATCTAGAAGGAGTTGGGGAGTATAACACAGAAAGTGAAGGTGGTGTGAGCTCCCCTTTAAGAAATGTGTTATTTCCTCTTTTGACATGCCTTTTGTATATAGCTATTAAATTGATATCGGCAAAATAATCTCACTTTTTTTTATTTTCTCGTATAGTGTTTTGTTAAACTGGAAACAAGAAATACAGTGATTTTTTTGTTATTTCTCACTTGAGATAACATTTACTGCTCCCTACTACAAGTAGTATTAGCTTTGTTGTGTTAATAAAAATTCCTTTCCCCGACAATAAAATGTGATGTTGATGATTTTGAAAATCTGCTTGCACAGTTTAATAGCTATTGAGCAATACTTTCAAAAATAAATACGCTGCAAACATCCATGCAGCTTAAGGGGATGGATTTCCAAGAGTGATTTGGTGACTTTCAGAACTACGGGCATATGAGGGGTAAGATAGGCCTCTCTGCTAAGATAACATCCACAATCTCCCCTTCTGTCAGAGGAGAAGAGAAGTTAAGTTACAAGGTCCCACCTACTCTAAGTGCAATCTGAGTACACCGACTACTTGTCAAGTAAGGAGAGGGGGAAATGTCTACAGGCAGGAAATTGCATCTGTCCTGCATTTGATTTAGGAAACAAAAAGCCTTGAGAAAATGAACTTGTCAGAACCTCTGTGTAGGATTATTTTACACAGAGGTCTTCAATAAATACACTCCTGCTAGGGTTCTTACTGGGATTAATGGTGTATGACTGGGAAGTACTGTGTTCCATAAAATAATTTACATCGCAGTGATACGCTCTACAGGAAAGTCAATGTATACTCCTGGATGAGGAACTTTCGCTTTTGTTTTTTTAAACCCTTTGTCAAAAAAGATACGTTGTTCCTAATTGCTAGGGTATTCATGAATATTTAATGGATATAAGAGTATTCTACAGCCTTAAAATTTCCAAGAATGTGGAAAAATGAATATCTATATACCAACAGTCAGGTCCTGTCTCTTCTGCAGCTCCATGTTACAAGTCCATTCCTTAAAATAACTTATTGATAGTATGTGAACCCTAGAGTCCCTCCAAGGGTCTTTCACCACAAAGCTGTACCCCTGATGGAGGCGCTGCTGTTTTTTTAAAAAAAATGTGTGCTATCTTAACTTCACCTGATTTATTAGTAAACTTCACACCACTATCCCTGGCATTATGTGCATTGTAGAAAAAAATACATATTATAATACATATTAAAAAAGTTAAAAAAAAATAATACAAAACTCACTTGTGTTTCCTTTTGTCTCCTGCGTAAACACACTAAAACAGTTTTGAACATAGAATAGGAGGCAATGGGGATATACTAAATAAGTCTACTTTTGTACATAACTCAGAATGTATTACGGTACTTAAGCACTTCACAAACTTAAGTGGAGCTACACTGTAAGAACTACAGCTTTTCTAACTACTAAAGGCGTGCGTTATTATTTCCTGTAGTGAGCCACATTGTTGAGTCAAGGAATGGTGCGATCCTAGACACATATCCTGAATGTGCAAATTAGGTCTAAAGCTAACAAAGCAGGAAGGCGAGGATGATATGTCTTGTTCCATTTGCCAGATTTGGCTCCCTGTCCCATTTTATTTGTGTGCAGGAATTCGTAAAGGGATGTCTTCATTCATAAAATTCATATTTAATCCACATAGGTAACATAGGTTGGGACGCCAAACTCAATGCCCAGCAAGTAAATTTCCCCTGGCATTTATTGTCTCTATCTAATGCAGATAAGTGTCTATTTACCATACTTTGTAAACTGGCATGCTGTTCCCTCTCCCTAATTATTAGCAATAAGGCATCTGATGGCACTCTTTTAATACAATCTAATATTATTAGTACCTGTACTATGTTAGTACCAGTACTATATGTGTGTTTGTTCTTTATTTCTTTAAAATAAATCATTAAATTCTACTAATAAACAAGACATGGCTCAAACCCCAAAATTCCTGAGATCTGAAAAGATTGTATTAGCACAAAAAGGGTCCCATTGAAGTCTTATATTCAATCCCCGAGGGCACAGATAAAACCAATTGAACACATCGCAGCCCAGCAAACCTCCATTGTCCACTGTTTCAATTCAAGACAGTAATGATCCCTATTGTTTCTTAGTAAAACAGCATGCAAGTACGGATTAGGGATGAGAGATACATGAAAGGGGACGGAATAAATCAGGTTTTGCTTTTGCAGTTAAATAGGACCTGAGTTAAGTATACTTCCATTTATTTCAAAAGTTCTCATGACAAGAGTTTGTGCAGCCTCGGTAATGCCTTGAACAGAGGAAATCTGGGAGTACTTTTTCATTCCTCAGGCTTCTGATGTAAAAGATTTCATTCATTAAGTTTAACTCAGCGCAGGTTTGGGCTTTTAACTGTACCTTAAACGTGCCTCTCCTTTGTAGAGACCATTTCATTTCTGGGACTTGGAGCCTCCTAATATTATTCTGTCTCTTTGAAGCCTCAAAGCTAGATGTGCAATAGTGTATATATATATTATATATATATACTATATATACTACGTATATACATATATATAATATATACCGTATATATCTTTATTTTGGAAGAATGCATAATAAAGTGGGCAATAATTCTGCATAAATCACGATGCTTATTGGGAGATGCTGAAACGCTTTATTTTTTATGCGTCTTAACTTTAAAATGTCTCCCTTTATGTTTGGACTACGTAGCTGGTCAGTTAAGACCTGCAAGGGTCCCTAGCATTAAGGTTTATCGGGTTCGTGTACACTAGTAGTGCAGGATTTCTTAGGCATCTAAACTTCTGATAGATGCAGGTACACATCCATTCCGAGCCTGCCAGTATATTATTAGTGCGCATTTTCCTGTGTTTGCATATTTATCATCTGGCAGAGACTAGCAGGTCCTTAGGTCAGCATATGATTCACAGGTAGAACTATGCATGGTGTTGAAGATGAAGAAGCCTCAGCAACAGGCTGCATTGGAAACAGGCTATTTCACAGTTACCAAGGCCCTAACTTTTATCTAACTTTTATTTTTCACTATTGTGAAATCTGCATGTCTCAAATTCACCAAGACATAAAGGTCAGTTCCAAAGAAGTGGAGTAATAAGCAGGAACCATTCTTTGGTTCCTATGGTGACTACAGCATGTTAACCTTTTTTTGCACAAGAATTGCACACTGTCTTGAGGATGATGGTTTATATATATACACACACATATATACGGCTGCAAAATCCTACATTGCGACCTTCTGTCACTTGCCTGCTGACAACAAGCTGGAACGTGCAGGGCTTTACACTCCTTTTACTCCCGTGTGGCAAAACTGGTTACCTCGCCTGCTATTCCTGTGTTCTGTTTGCTCTTTGTACAGCTCTGTGTAGTATGTTACTTTACAAATACGGGAACATACATCATCTTTTTGCTTAGTCTAATGTTTTTAGATAGCTGACTACTGTAACTGCTTTCATCCTGGAGTTTGGAGGCACCATATATACATTTTGTCCAGAGCTTTTTTTTTACTCGTGTAGACTTTGAAGAATTTAAATCACCATTAGCCAGGCTTTTGGTAAAAAAAAATCAAAGAATATTAATAGAACAGCTTTGTTACCCATGTGGTTTTGTTAAAAATCAGTAAGTGAACCCAGACCACGAGTGACGGTGGCACGAGTAGGAGTTGGAATGCACTAGCTACTTAGATAAATATTTTTGAAAAATCAGCAAAAACAGCATGTGTCATGAATGATATCTCCTTACGATGAACAATTCTTGTTACTTGGTTACAACCCAGAATGTTGAGAAATCTTACAACTTCATGAAAAGGACGTTGTGTATCTATTGCAGGGAATATATGGAGCGGCCATATCAGTTTATGCTTAACCCTATAATGAATATGACCAGCATTCGTGAGATGGTCTTTCTACTCATCCCCTAATTAAAATAAACCCAGAATCTGACAACCACATAAGCAAAGAGTCAGCGCAAGAATGAGTTGGGCACATATGTCATAAGGCCCAGGTAACCATCTGGGTCCTGTTTAACATCTGACACAGTTTACAGATACAGACAAATGACTTTCACCAGCAAGAATAGCGTCCAGCTGCCGGACTTGGAACGCAATGGGAATAATTCAGACTGCATACGTGGAGCACATTATTCATGATATGTGTCAAATTCTGTAGCTTTAAAGTTGGTGTATTCTATCAATCATATTTGGACTCATTTCCTCTGCGCGTGTATATAACTCTGTTTATTTTCACTGGGTCACCCAGGTTTGTACAAAATGTGCTTTTGAAACTACTCCATACAATAGCAGATGGCTCAATAATAACCACGTGCACATTATTTCCTTCTCTCTTTAGTAAGAATGCAAACAAAAGCAGCGTCTGGTTTACATGCCTTCTGAGCCTGAAGTAAAGTTCAGCTCTGTCCTGGGAACAAACTAAAGCGCATTACCTCACCATTCAGCCACCCACTCTAAACATAGAATTACGGCAAATCCTGCCCTTTTTTCTTCCTTGAGTCGTGGAGTACAGACTTGCAGTGCACTGCACCATTTAACTCGCAGGCATGTTCCACGCTGTCTGCCAAAGGCATGCAAACGCCTTTCAATGCTATGAAACCAACACGAGGATTTTCACTTCGAAGCTGGGTTTTAATGCAGCAAAAACATTTAAGGGCCGTAATTCAGTGTCTTAAAAAAAAAACGCATGCTAGGAAACCTGACTTCTGCATTTGTGTAAAAATATTTAAATTGGCTTTTGTGTGTTTTATTTCCTTTTCTAATTTATTTTACGTCAGATTGAGAAAACCTTTGTTGTCTTTATTTTGAGATTTAAGTAATATGATACTTTAGCAACTTAATAGAAAAAAAACAATAATGGCATGTACCACATGTTTTCTTTTTATTCTTATCAATCCCTTTTTGTGTTTTTGCTATGTCTTTCTTCAACTATTACAATATAATACAAGTATTTTTTTGGGGGGAGGGGCTTTTTTTAAACCATATTCATATATGTAAGACATTGTTTTTATGAATAAAATGTAAATGTGGGTTTGAGAAAAAAAACAACCCCTTTTTTCAGATTTACAGATAGAGAAATTCTATACAGATAGTATAAATACAAAAAATGTATTTGTTAACTTGCCCTGATTTAGAAACCACCCTGTGTTTCACTTTATATATTATTTTCATTCATTTCATTCACGTTTTTTTTTAATTCTTATATTACTGAATAACTAACCACCACACTAACTACACAATATAATCTAAACAGTAAATATTACAAAATTAACCAGTTAGGCTCAAGTTAAAAAAGGATAACATTAACAGAATATACCGTATATTATTATTGTTTTAAAACTGGGGCTTGGGACCTGAGGAAACTCTTTCTCTAACTTTTCTCAGTCTCTCTCCAGCTCATGATCACAGTGAGAAAGAGATTACAAGAACTGCCTTTGTTATCTGACTGTATCTGTGCATTTAATTGGGTGTATGAATGATCACATGCGCAGAAGTGCCAGGGATCTGGTGTAGACTGACCAATCAGGTCACGTTCGCAGGAGTGTGAGAGCATTTTTAACTGACAACATACCTAGTCATGGGACTTTTTGTGGAGTACCTAGGGTGTCATTGGTCAAGAAGGGTTTTAAGGGACAGTCAAATGTCCCTGACACCTCCTTTAAAAAAGAAACCGGACTCTGCGAGTCCTTTAATATGAATTATTCCAAAATTAAAAAAAAATAAAAAAAATAACTCACCTGGCCTAAAAGTTGCAGCCCTGCTGTAGCAGCCGCCCTCCTCCTCTATGGCATGAAGCAGCCAAACATTAGTAGGAGATGCATTTGCAAAGCGGATATCACAAAAATTAAAGTGCATCTGATGGCTGGAGTGTCCCGTTAATTAGGAAATACATTTAGCATTTTTTTTTAGAAAAGTTTTTACAGAGAAATCTAAAAAAAAATCTAACAAGACAGAAAGAACAAAGAAGCAGGATAATATGGATACTGTACATAAGTGCAGAATCTGAATTTTTAAAGATTTTTTTAAAGCCTGACAATGAAAACTGGTCTTTTCCAGCTACTTGGAAAGGCTGGGAAAAGAATATTAAACACATTTAAAATATCTCAAATAGTCATATAAAAACATAGGCTTCCTTTGGAGCAGAAACACTTTTCTATAGCATTGCATAGCTTACCTTACATATCCTGTGCTTTCCCAGTTGGTCTATTTAAGAGCGAATGCCTTTTTTTTTTTTTTTTCCTTAGGCTAGAGTCTGCTTCCTCACCACATGAGTAAATGAAAGCATTCCACAAACCAACAGGGACAAGGCAGGCAAAAGTAAGCAAAAGTAAATACATCTACAGCGGGCTTAGCTGAATGCACATCTATAATGATACAGCTTCTATTGGTTGTGAAGGTGGTAAAAAATGCAGAAAAGCTATTTTTCCTTAAGACAATCATCATATATTGAGGCATCTTTATATTAGGTACGGGGCACTTTAACACTTTACATTCCAGGGATTCAATAACACCGATACAAGATACACACTGCCATATAAGTTTATTAGATACAGACTGAGATAGACATGTAAAATGTAATAGCCATGCTTAGGTAACAGTAAGTGTGTAGCACAGCTTATGTTAATGGTTAGCTTAGCGTTGTTTACCTTGTTTTATCATTGTTAAGTCACCGCACACAATCAATGGTAATTTTATGCCCTCTCCTGGTCACAGAAAACACTACACTTACCAGTCTTCCTGCATTTTATGTGCATATATATCTATAGATATATATCTATAGATATATAGAGATATATATCTATAGATATAGATATATATATATATAGATATATTCTACAAAGTCCAAAATTAAAGAAGTCCCTGGAGTGCTGGTAACTATCTTTGGATGTTAGATACATATATATATCTATATATATGTCCCAAGAATGGAAGGCACACTCTAATCCCAGTACTTGCCCCGGTGCTGATCCTCGACCACAATTAGACATCCATGAAGAAAAATACTTATTAGTTTAGGTCATATGAAGGCATCTCCTGATGAAGGCTCCGTGTAGGAGACCGATACGTCAATATGACCTAAACTAAGAAAATCTTAAGAGTGCTTCTATTTTCTTCATGGATATATATATATATATATATATATATATATATACAGGCAAACTTGTACTGATTTTAAAGATGTGTGCCATGTAAAATAGCAACCAAAATTACTTTCACGTGAGACAAATATCCATGTTTTGAAATGGTTTGAAATATTTACTATATTAAACATTTGTCATAATACCGGAGTATTGCATGTATCGTCTCCAATATTTACCCTTTCCTAATCTATGTCTCATATCCACGGTTATTTAACAGCATTAAATCTCCCCAACCATCCAATGATAAATACTGACCACAAGACAGTTAAGTAGCTTGGTGGGACAGTGCGCTATTCACAGGGTAACGGGAAGGTCAGAAGATATGTTATTGACGTATTTTATGTCACAGTTGCAACTTTGTAAACAGTTATACATGGAGACGTTAACAAACACAATTGGTTTCCCCCAGATTGTAACAGATTTACACCTCTAGAAGGCAGGATGACTAACATGACATCATATTATCATTTCTTGCAGCAGCTCAGGTGTTTGGTACAACCAATGTGTCAAGTTCTGAAAATCCCGAAAAACTACAGCCCTTAGCAAATGTGTATTTCCTCCTCATCACTTGGAGAAGCATTAAACCTTTTACTTCTCATTGTAAATATTAGTCATTTATTTGCCCACATCAGGTTTAATGTATGCCTGAGATGGGGCATTCCCCTAGATGTCTAACAATGCAACTATTTTCTTAAGGTCTGAAACAGAAAAAATAATCTTTTGCTGTAGCCTCCTTGAGAAATCATGTAATCATTTACTGTTATTTACTAGTACTTAACATGTCTAAGGCTGTGCTTTGGTGCATTTAGAAGTATTTCTCCTTAAATTCAAATCAAAATAAGCACAATATTTAAATACCACACAAAGAGTCCATGCAAGAATCAGCTGGACCCTGTAGATGCGTATGTCATAAGGCCCATGTACTCACTTGGATCCTGTTTAAATCTCAAACATTAACAGATACAGACAAATTACATCAGCAGTACTTGTTGCCAGATCAAGAATTCCCAATAATTATCACTGCATACACAAGCAAAACATTCACTGGCCACTTTATCAGGTACACCTTGCCAGTACCAGGGTACCCCTTTTGCCTTTAGAACTTCCTTCATTCTTCGTGGCATTCTTTCCACAAGGTGCTGCAAACATTCCTTTAGACATTTTTGTCCATATGGACTTGATGGCATCACGCAGTTGCTGCAGATTTTTCGGCTGCACATCCATGATGCAAATCTCCCATTCCACCACATCCCAAAGCTGCTCTATTGGATTAAGGTCTGGTGACTGCGGAGGCCATTGGAGTGTGGTGAACTCATTGTCATGTTCAACAAACCAGTTTGAGCTTTGTCACATGGGGCATTATCCTGCTGGAAGCAGCCATCAAAAGATGAATATACTGTGGTCATAAAGGGATGGACATGGTCAGCAACAATGCTCAGGTAGGTTGTCCCATTTAAACGATGCTCAATTGGTACTAAAGGGTCCCAAAGTGTGCCAAGAAAATGTCCCCCACACCAGTACACCACCACCACCAGCCTGAACCGTTGATACAAGGCAGGATGGATCCATGCTTTCATGTTGTTTACGCCAAAGTCTGACCCTGCCATCTGAATGTCGCAGCTGGAATCAAGACTCATCAGACCAGGCAATGTTCTTCCAGTCTTCCATTGTCCAATTTTGGTGAGCCTGTGCGAATTGTAGCCTCAGTTTCCTGATCTTAGCTGACAGGAGTGGCACCCGGTGGGGTCTTCTGCTGCTGTAGCCCATCTGCTTTAAGGTTCAACGTGTTGTATGTTCACAGATGGTATTCAGCACTTACCTCCACACAACTGCCACTCACTGGATAGTTTCTCTTTTTCCGACTATTCTCTGTAGGGATGGATGGGCATAAAAATCACAGTAGATCAGACGTTTCTGAAATACGCAGATCAGCCCGTCCATTACCAACAACCATGCCGCATTCAAATCCCCTTTCTTTCCCATTCTGATGCTCAGTTTGACCTTCAGCAAGTTAGGTGTACCTAATAAAATGGCCAGTGAGTGTGTGTGTATATACACATTGGAAAATGTTTTAACTACTTCCTAGAACACATTTGTACTTAGAAGCATTTACACCTCAATTACAGACGTAGATTATTTTATATAGGGTTAAAGTTGGCTCACCTGTGGTGCAAATGGGGCACATTCTGGCTGAATACGGCTGTTCTTTTTTGGGAGGGGGTCTTAAGTAATATTTAGTGAAGACTTGGCTCAGCAGTCCAGACAAAATCACTGCAGTTGGCGTTGACTTTCCTCAAATTCACAAAATGTGACTCAGCTGCCAAGTTACCTTGGCATGGTCTGAGACGGTGAACACTACTAAGTTGGACCCATGAAGTGTGTGGAGTAATCCAAAGTAATAATTCACTCAAGAATCATTGCACATTTTCAAATAAACCTTGCTTACTGTATAGGGTTTTGCCCCGCTATTGGATAGCACAGCAGGGTGACGTAGCGCTTTACCAATTAAATTAGAGTACACTGATTCCTTCAACACACTTTACCCAACTATGTGGAGATATATTTAAAATACAGGGACAGCTATGTAATAGTTATGAAATTGTTGCTTTGAGATGCTTAATTTGGCAGGAAGAGAAGGGATATCAAATCGCCTTATGCCGGCTGTATTAAACAGCATTGCACTTCACACAGCCAAGTAAATGGGCTTAATTATACTTTAAATGTTTCTAAAATTGTGTACAATCCATGTAAAGAGGTTTGTAAGATGATCAGGGCACGGGAGGTTGCGCTGAGCCTGTATGATGGCAGTGAATTTGGAGAGGCTGTATTCTAAGAGGGATTCCTCTTTTTATTCTCTGTGAGGCTTTGTCCAATTAGCCTCATGACTCAAGAACTCACACGAAAGACAACTTTATGAAACCTGTTCACTGAGAAAAGTTTAGCGCAGATATGCGCAGATTAGCGCACTTTCCTGCCACTGAGTTAAGTGATTTCTTTAGAAAGGGATGAGCGCTCCATTGCTGAAGTAGACTTGTAATACTTTTAGTGCTGCCTTTTTTATGACTACCTTTCATACACATATGGGAATCCGTTTAGCTACCACTCAGAGTTTTAAAAGGCTAAAACATCATATTTAATGTCCTTTTTGTGTTATGCTAATAATACAGCAATAATACTCCTGCTTTTTAAGGAATACAGGAGATTGGAGATCATTTTTATTGCCCTTTTTACTGCTAGAGATGAATAAAAAGTTATGCTTTAGTTCGCATGCTCCTTTCTCCTTAATGTTAGGGAAGGTTATTGATAAAAATAAATTATATTGGCTTAGCTATTTTCAAGTGGATTTCTTTTTCATTTATGCTCATTATGCCCTAAATGTTTGTTGTGCACCATACTAGCATGCAATACCCTGTATTGTACTTTCACAATCGGAGAAAACTTTGAAGCTGTTTCTATTACTCTTGAAGAGACAGGATTTTGTCAAAAAATAGTTTTTGGATGCTCTCCAAATTACTCAACATGTCTGAGTTTATATCAGGTCCCATGTTAAATCCGTTTTGCTGATTTTCCCCATTTTCTATTACACACCCTGCAGATAAAATATCTCAGCAAAACAATCCATTGCTTTTCCAGACTAATTCTTCTGAGCTCTCCTGGTATCGCAACACCCAGCTACACCCTAATCATATGAACTGAACTTTTCTAATTTAGTTTACTCACTCTCATTACTGCGGTAATAATGAAAACAATAATAATACTAATAATATTAATAACAACTAGCCAACCTAGTGCCATCTGGCAGCTAAGACGCAATCGGATTCTGCCACAGGCAATTAGGTCATATCTTGTTATAACGGCTATTAAACTGAATTAAATTAAAACTCCCCACTGATGTATATTAATGTTTTCTATAATGCGCACCGAAAATTGCTTACAACTGGTGTCATGTGTGATTCTGGTTCTTTCAATAATACGCACCGATGTTATACTGTGCCATCACCTACAGAATATTAAAATCATTGCGTGATTTGGTTCAACTCCGTCCATCTGCAATGTGGTTACTTTCCCTAGAAATCAGGTAAACCCGGCACATATGTAAACTGTAGTGTACATATAAATACAACATACATACATGTACACTTAATGTCCCTTTCCAGCTCTGACTTAGTTAACTCTGTGTCTATAAAATTCATTTATCATTGGGTAATGCATCCCTATGCGCTTAGAGGTTGTTCACACAGTCAATATCCATTACGCAAAACATGTGGAATGGGAGGAATTTACATGAAATCATGAAATGCAGGAAGGACATTACATTCGGTTACTTATGTCATCCAGGGACATTGTGGATGTACAAGACAGCTGTAGGGTGTTTCATGAATTATTCTGCTGTTAAAGAACACTAAAAGATGTTTAATATATTTGTTTTATTGTAGGAATACTACCATGTTTCATGTTAAGGGATCTCAATACGTACAGCTTGGAAGATAGAAGTTAGAGAGAGTAGATGTGATAGAAACGTTTAAATACTTAAAACAAACGAAAAGAATGGACATTTATTTCAAAGGAGCAGAAATGTTAGAACAAAAAATCATAATCTAAATAAAACTAGAGCGTTAGAGCTTAAGATGTAATGTAATGTAAGGCTTACTTGAATCTAAGAATCTGAGTCTTTACATCGGGACAAAATAGGCAGACTAGATGAACTGATGTGCTGTCAAAGTCTGTTTTTTATTTATTTCCCTTAAAAATTACATTTTTTAGGAAGGTCAAGAGACGCATAGAGTACAGTTTGCTGGCATAAAGGGATAAAAGGGATCTTGAAGGCAAACTCCACTTCCCCCAGACAGACATTCATCTTATCAATTTGTAGCTTATTAAATATTTGTCCATAATATCCACAGAAAATGAAGTTTTATATTTACTGCTATTTAGTGGCATATTTGTATATCTGCATGTATAAAATAATCTTCCAATATGCACATATTTTGTTGTGCTACTGTGCTAGCTTTGTGACATTGTAACTTTAACATATTTTGATTACTGCTCACCAAGTAAAACTAAAATACAAGTTGTGTTGTAGTCAGCATCAATAGCCTGGTTTGTACTTGATGTGGTCACAGGACAACAAAGTGTCCCAGTAAATCTCTTCACAGATCAGCATTTTGTGATGTACGCTTATGGAAACGTACTCAGCTGGGATTAAGAAATATCGCTAATGAGTTCCTGACCACTACTATAAATGTGCTGATCGGCGCATTAAGGAGAATATGGTGATAAGGACTGTGACAAGAAAGGAGAAGTCAAGATAGGGTACAGAGGGATTAAGTTGGAAATAAGCATGATTTAATTACCTCTTTACACTTCTAGTTAAAAAAACACTCTTGTCAACTTCCTGCCTAGCAATGCACTGATAAATCACCCCCTATTGTTTTCACACTACAATACATTTTTAAGAAAATGTAAATAGACCTTTAGCAAGACGACACTTCACGTATCACAGGTGGGGCACCACTGCTGGTGGTCCAGTGGACCTAAAAGTAAATGTGGTAGTGTTGCTGGGTGGTCCTCAGCTTGCCAGAAGACTACTTAATCACTGATCCAGGTCCTCACTCTCCTGGTCCACTCAGCCCTTGCACTTTTGCGATATCCTCTAACACCCTCAGGTGTTTTACTACCCCAATGGTACTTTTATAAGGTATAGATGTCCAGAACTGGTAGAGGCCTGGACTGGCCATAGGGTATAAAGGCCTATTAATGTTTGACTTCCCTTCGGGTTCTTATCAGACCTTACCACACCTCATTGATGACCCACCAATTATTACTAGCATCAGATAATTACAGAAAAAGTTAAAAAGGTATTATGCGTTTTCATTCTATTCCTTTTTTTTAACAGTTATGTTTATGTCATGATATAATGTTTTCAGACAGCTGCATATTAGTCATGATTGTGTTCTGAATTATCTTGGCCTAATTTACTAAACAAACACCCTGATCCTTTATCATGCTGCCTTTATCATGCTTTACCGTGTGGTAAAAAAATGGGTCAGTCTTAATCACCCAGCCTGACACTCTGACTAACTAGAGTTGAGGGTACTAGGCAGGGCTTTATTTTATTGCTGTAATCACTAACTCTTCCATCCAACAGGGCAAGGATGGAGGAGTATATCTTCAAAGGTTTTTAAGCATTGTATCCCCCTTACTACAGTGGTAGGGCAGGGGATAGATGCCCCTCATTTGTTAACCCCTGATCGTAGGGTTATATTTTATATATTTATTTTATATATTTTATATATTTATATATTATTTATATATTATTTTATTGCCCCTGCTTCACCACCCAGAGGAAGGGTCAAAAGAGGGGCCATCCCAGAGAGGCCCTGTTAAAGTAATTAGTGGTGCAAAAATCTTTGTGTAATATAGTAATTAGCTAGAAACCTTATTGTGTGTCTTCTATACACATTTTAAATGTACAGGACAAATACTAATATATTATTCAGTAAGATAAAGGTAAATCATTTGATTCATAATGGAAAAGCTTAGACATGTTACCTGCTGAACAAAGTAAATCTTGGAGCTTTCGTCTGACAGTTCTTTGCCTACTTTTATTTGTTTCAAGAACATCACATAAATATGTTGCACACAGACTCACAAAATATGCTTGCATATATTTTATATACATTGTAGGGTATACCATGTCAGACAATAATATTGGATAAATAGTCACAGTAGACCATTTTGTACCAACTCCATTACTGCAACATAACAACTAACTGTGTTAGGTTTGAAAACAATGCAACTGTATTTCTACTTGTGACTCTTTAAGTTCTGCTTGAAGTTGTGTAATATGTAGGGCGACTCAGGGTTAATGGAAGAACAAAAGACATAAAGGGGATATGACTTCAGCCCGAACACCCATATCATTGATATGCAGTCTTTTAACAAACACTTAGACACATGAGAGTCCTTGAAGAATATTCAAGGTCTTATTTGGCATGGGTGAATTAACTCTCTGTACTGAGAGGTATTGGGCCACAGAGCTGTAATTAGGGATCTTGGCACCTTGTGTATGGTCAGTGTTGCACTCCGTACTGATGTCACATCTGCTTCCTGAAGCAAAGGACAGTGGCATAACTACAAGAATTGTAGGGGACCTCAACTGCGACAAGGCCCGGGCAACCCCTGTGACCACTTGTTCCTGTTCAGCTAGCTGGAAGGAAAGCTTAGAATCTACATCTCTCATTAGGCTTACTTGTACACCAATCAGCCATAACATTATGATCACTGATAGGTGTTATCGTGTTATCATGGCACCTGTCGGTAGGTGGGATTGATTAGGCAGTAAGTGAACATTTGGTCCTCAAAGTTGATGTGTTAGCAGCAGGAAAAATTGGCAAGTGTAAGCATCTGAGCGACTTTGACAAGGGCCCAATTGTGATGGCTAGACTGGGTCAGAGCATCTCCAAAACTGCAGCTCTTGTGGGGTGTTCCCAGTCTACAGTGGTCAGTACCTATCAAACGGCTCCTTGATGCACCTGGGGGGTGAAAGCTGGCCCATGTGGTCAAATCCAACAGACAAGCTACAGTAGCTCATATTGCTGAAAAGGTTAATGCTGGTTCTGATAGAAAGGGGTCAGAACACACAGTGCATCGCAGTTCATATGGGGCTGCATAGCTGCAGACCAGTCAGGGTGTCCATGCTGACCCCAGTCCACTGCTGAAAGCACCTACAATGGGCACGTGAGCATAAGAACTGGACCACGGAGCAATGGAAGAAGGTGGCCTGGTCTGATGAATCACGCTTTCTTTTATATCATGTGGATGGCCTGGTGCGTGTGCGTCTCCTACCTGGAGAACACATAGCACCAGGATGCACTATGGGAAGAACTCAAGCCAGCAGAGGCAGTGTGACGTTTTGGGGAATGTTCTGCTGGGGAACCTTGGGTCCTGCCATTCATGTGGATGTTATTTTGAAACGTGCCACCCACTTAAGCATTGTTCCCTGATGGCATTGGCCTCTTTCAGCATAATGCACCCTGCCACAAAGCAAAAATGGTTCAGGAATGGTTCATTCTCTTGCCAACACAGAGTGCTACTTAGTCAGTGCAAGTAGATCATTTGTAGCAGCTTGTATTGTGTGATTTAACAAGCGGTATGGATGTATTGGAATCCTACTTAAAGTGCATATGATGGCTGGAGTGTCCCATTACCGAAATTTTGTTATTGTAACAATATGAATTGATAATAAGATAGGAGAAACTATTCTTCATGTTTAATTTTCTCTGTGAAGTAAAATTACACAAAATGTTCTGCAGTTAAAACATTAAAAAAGCTTGGGGGGGTTTTGGTTTGTAAAGAGCTGCTATGCTGCCACTATTCCAGGAGGTGGCAGTGTACACTATTAAACGGTATGCATATAACGTTACGGTAAATGCACCGATGACTTCCTTGGTGTGACTTCAGTAGGCCACTGAGTCAGAGCTGAGCTTGTTTATATAAAAGACTGTGTGGCATTTAACGTTTCAGAGCTTGAGTTGTATTGAAAAGTAAGCTATTATTTAAACACAGTTTGAAGATATAAGCATATCTAATGTTGGTTATCCTTCTAAATCAAATTGAGTGAGAACAGACCCACAAATATTAATCATTCATGTCTGGGAATTCTGTAGGAATGTACTTTTTTAAGCCCAGATCCCCCTTTTTAAATTTTGTTTTGAGAACCTTTAGTTCTTCTTACCATACCTAAGAGTAAGAATATTGAGACAGTTCACTTCTCTTGTAGGAGTTGATATGTGCTAGTTGCATCAGGGCTATCTTCTATGGGACAGGAGGGGCAGCGGCCCCAGGTGCTAAGGTGAGGAGAGCACTTAAGCAACCCAGGGGTGATTTCCCAGTGCCCCCTTCTTCCAGAAGCAGATGTGACATCAGGAGGAGGACCTCCGACCCTGCTGCAGGCACCAAGAGCCCTATTTATGGTTCTGAGTTGCATATACTTATTTCCAATGAGTCTGTTCTAGCATATAGTAAAAACCCTGTATATTAAAGAAGGTGCAAATGAAAGAAGTACATATATTGCAAGGGGTGCAGCTACAGTCAGCTCTGTCTGGTAATTACCTGTAAGCAGGGAAATCTGTGACTCTGTTAAAATAGACATTTTCTCTTCAGCCCCCTAAGTTTCTGTTCTTTACTGTGCATGCATAGATGTGGATTATAGCATAATCACCAGCATATTGTGGCCTGGGCTGACTAGGCCTGGGGCAGCAGGTCATGGAGGTGATATCAGTTCTTCCACAAAACTGGGGGCCTTCATGCTTCCTGGTGTGCCACTGCTTAATGAGCCAGTTATATGACAGTTCTCTAACCTCCCTAGCAGGCCCACTTACACTATGGAGGATTCCATAGCACTTTGTACTGTGAACCTTGTGCCATTAAGAGGTGAAGTGCGAGGATATAGCTTGATATCTTGTTGCTTAACAATAAGAACAGTGGCCATTGAAAGGGTGACAACACAAGTACATTGCTGGGCATGATCCTCTACCTGGGTCCATAACAATGAGTAGGCCATTCAGGGAGCAGATCTTTATACCACCAGGGATACTTGCCCCCTTGCCAACCCAACTGTCATGCTCAAGGAAGGCAAGGGAGTGGATGTGGATGGAGATGAGTAGCAGTAGGAGTCCAAATTATTGCTAAAATTAAATAATGGACAATGAAATGTCCAATTACTCTTCTAGTTCTAAAAAGTAAATTATCTATTGAAACGTTTTGCACCTGTGCAAATATGCCAGTTTGAAAGTACATGTACTACTGTATTAAACAGACATTTTCTTAGTAACATCAACCATGAGGAGTAACTGCATGTCAAGACTCCAAGACTTTCTTAGATTCTTAATCAAGTGACATCACTTTTTATAATTCTTCTTCAAAACTTTAACAAAAGTTTCTTGCGAAGGAATCAAGTCTGTCACGGTGAATTACTCAAGTGAGCAGGCTGCTTAAATACCATTAAGAGTTTTTTTTTCTTCTTCTTGTATTGAAACAGATATATACTTAGTAACATCACCCATGAGGTGTAAATTCATTTCATTGTTAAAAGAGATTTCAGCTAGCTGGGAAGAAAATCTTGACAACATCTGTGATAATTCACAAAATGTTATAATAATATGGTGGCTTCCTAGTGAATCCAAAACTTGACATTTTCTTGGTGTCATCCTTGGATAAAAGATTGCTGAAAAATGCTACATAATGCTAAAATAGAAGATCCATGTTAGTGAATGTAAGAAAAACTAAACATACAATTATATATTAATACAAAGGCTATAAAACATTTATATGTTCAGAGCTATATTAACAAAATGCTTTACATTTCATATTACCGTAGTTTCTCTTAAAACACAAAACAGAAAAAAGTGGGTTTCAATTTTGGAAGCCTCACCCCTTATTTGATGTCATCAACCTGACCTCATATGCAAGTGAATGCATCTTCACTGACTGTAGCTCTTCACTTACAAATGATGTCTGGTCGATGACATCACGGAGGAAATGATAGAAAATATTCTGCTGATGTAAACACTTGCTGGCACAATGTATAGATGGTTCACACTGTTTGGTTCTCAGTGCAAGGGATACAAAATTGGTATTAACAGTTCACAAAGGTTTTGTACACCAGTGATTTATTGATCTATTTTAATTTGTACAAAGACAAGAATATATATATACACACACACACACACACACACAGTTTTGTAATCTTTTCCTGGTATGTCTTTGTGCATATGTGTACGAGCATGTGTGTTTTGTGTATATATTCATCTGTGTGTGTCTGTTTCCATCTATGTGTTTCTTTATATGTGATATGCCTTCAAAAAGGCATGTTTCTTTAGTTTTTTTTTTTAGAAAAGCAGAACATACAGGGCTATAAATGATTGAATGAACATTAATATTTTAGAGCTCTCGATCCAAGGAGAAATGTAATTGAAACATAGACAGTGACGGCAGATAAGAACATTTTAGCCCATCTAGTCTGCAAAACCTCTGAATACTTTCCTTAGTCCCTGGCCTAATCTTATATCTAGCCTTATGCCTATCCCATGCTTCTCAAATGCCTTCACTGTAACAACATCTACTGCTTCTCCTGGAAGGCTATTATATACTTTTTAACCATTGCCCCTCTAGTTTAAGACTATGTCCTCTTTTTGTGGTAGTATTTCTACAAGGGATTTTTTGGGGCAAAATCCTGAAAAATAGCATAATTTGGTTGGTTTTGGATCAAAAGGAGGAAGGATGGGTAGAAAGGTTGAACTTGATCGACCTGGGTCTTTTTTTAACGTTAATTACTCTGCTACTATGTGACATATGTGCATCTCCGTACCTCTGGCATGATGTGTTGATATGGGTAGGTGAAGAAGAACAACAAATATTTATTTTCCTAGAGATCATAAACAGCATGTAACATTCCTGATTCCGCAGTACGTTGCAGTATTTTTGTAATTTTTACACTACAATGATTAGTGCAATATTTTCCCCGTTGTATATGCCAGATGAGTTGTTTTCTGAATTTATCTCAATAATAGAACTGACAGATTTACATTCATTAACCTAACCAGATATGCATTCCAGGTAACTACTACATTTAATACATATCAATGTGTAAGCACGGGTTTTTCCACAGTAAAGATTTCAGTGTTCTTTGCTTGGAAAGAGGCTTAGAATTCTATATATATATATATATATATATATATGCTACTCAAAGAGATGAATCCCACTCATAGCGCCACATCCATGACATGAGCACACTGAGCAGAAGAGAACCTACATTATTATGACTCAGACAGAACAAGATGCTGTTGAAGTGCATTTTAATTGCCTTGTCATATTAATCCCGGCAGATCTGTACAATACTTATTCTGCAGTACAATGACTTTCTCCACTGATAAAGTTTGCATCACACGGAAATCACTTCCTTTGAATAATGTTTTTATATCAGGAATTCTTTTCTCTGGAATTAATACTGGAATTTTGAAACTTTCTGCATTTTTACTTACTAGCAAATTGACTTCTGTCAAAGGTGTCGACATTGATAAAACAGGTGTCACTTTTTTTTATGATAATGACAAAAACTGCCACTGAAAGATTTGTTTAGATTTTAAATTAAAGAGCCACACTCCAAACAAAAGGTTCATGGAGCTGAGATTATTAGAATGGTTTCCATAAGGAACTTTCACTGGGCATCCAACACTCAAAGGTGCCTTACACTCGGAACAGAGGATCTTCACCTGAAATGACACATATGTCCAAAGGTAACCCTCAAAACACATGCACCAACATCTGGAGAGCTTCCATGACATTCTAACAAAATGGCGTAAGAGTGAAATCAAATGCAAATTTCAGAGAGAATCAAGAAACTTGTTTGAATAATAAATGTTCCAACAACTATATTTTGTTTAATATAGGTCTCTTTATGCCTTTAAGCCACTATATGTCTAAAAAGAACCCTCTAAATTAACCTCTAGCACAGAATGGCTGGACACAAATACCCGATCCAGGATAGCTGTGCAATGGATCTTTTTATACTCTGTACATAGGGCTAACTTCCCTGAGTGGACAGTTATCCGAGGTCCAGCAGGCATCATACAAAAACACTATGATCGTGTGTCAAGAAACAAGTACAGCAAGGAAAGAGATAAGAAAGAACACTTGCACAAGGACATAGAACTCCCATCACACTATTAACAACGTAGCACTTTTGCTATTTGATTAAAGACTTAAGAAAAGAGAGGAAATAATGTCATAAGACCTAGGAACAGCAGCACCTGGGCCTACTAAGTATGACCCCTGCTACGGATGTGAAATATAGATAAATGACAGCTACAGTTAAAAAGCCAAACTCCACACTCAGACTGTATGTTGTAAATGCAAGAAGAGGCAATCCACTTGCTCGCCGCATCGATTACTTGGTCACCAGATGTGTTAGCTCTGAACCAAGTGACTTATCGCTTTTTATAACTGTTCTTCAAAACTTACTAAGAAAAGTTACTTTGCGAAGGAAACAAGCCTGTCATTGTTAATTAGTCAAGTGAGCAGGCTGCTTAAATGCCATTAAGAATACACTGGGGTTTTTTTTTCTTGTATTGAGAATTATGCATGAGAATGCAAGGATGATTTATATTCTGGTCTTGAGAAAACAGAGAGCAATTTATGAGAGCTACCTGTGACACAATATTCCCTAGGCTTCAATCAGAATGCAAAAAGAAGACCTATCTAAAGAAAAGGGATCTTGGCGGAATGTTTACAAGCAGATAATGAGAGGAGATCTAAGAAGTGAGTTACGAAAAGCTAATGGACCCCTGGTGGTTTTTAATAAATTGGTTCTCTTGTTCTCCTGGCAAACAAGCTCACTCTTGTCTTGTCATATAAAAATAGTATTCCCCAAACAAACGAGAGACCACAATGTGGTTAAACTGAAGTGGGGAGACAGAATATGTTTTCACAGATGAGCACAATCCTACATATATTTGTTCTTCAAGTGGCTCTAAAAAAGTCTTATGGGATTTTCAGTGTAACAGGTCTCTTACAGACCATACATTGTCACATCACTCCCGTGACAACACGTAAGTTCATTCTTACTCTCAAAAGGGACAGGGACATTGCAATTATGTGACTGTCCCTATCCACTATCCCTACTATCTACTGTATTATTTGAGGGAAGGAAGCAAATGCATAGAGGTGATTCTGCTAAATCCCTCATGCATTTGCGGGGGGAGGGGGGGGGCAGACCGACATATGCATTCCCCTATGATATGCATTCTATGCATCCTTACGATGGCTGGAGTGTCCCTTTAAACTAAATTAAATTCAGGCAGGAAATGCTAGTTGAATTTTTTCAGTAACTATTAAATTGTACATCAATATCCCTTTGAAGATTTGTTTAGTTTAGTATAATTATTGTGTACTTTTTTGATTTGCAGGCAGATTGTTTGCAGGAACAGACCAACATTAGCATTTTACCTACAGAGATCAAAAGAACATTACTATTTTTGATGTTGGTTTCATAGCAACAGCTGCAGTTCAGTGACGGATCAACGCAAGTGACAGCAAGTCGCTTGCACCTTGACAATACCTTACTTATTAAAACATTCTCTGGGAAACAGATCAGCATATTCCTATTTAATATTCCGTTTTAAATTGGTAAACATGTCTGCCTATGTAAATAAGATATTTAGAAATATTCGAGTTCACCTTAGGCATCTTTAACAGATGTAACTACTGTTGAAAACTCCTAAAATGCTGTAAGTCCTTAAATCGTCCTGTATGCTCTACTTCTATAGATGGTGGATGTCTACTGTGCTTATTTTGAATCTGAATTGTTTTTTTGAAAAAAGTCCTTTTAATATGATGTAAGGAACACAACATTTTGGTGGGAGTTCAACTTTTAACAGTAATTAGCACCACTCATTCCTGTTTGATACCGGTAAATTTCGTGATGGGTTGCTTGCCCTGTAGCTGGTCTCTGACTTTCGGCCGCCAAACATCTCTGAGGTTGCTAGCCATGGGGTCACATAACTTAAAGGGACACTCCCTTGAACAAAGAAGAAAGTAAACACCTAAGGGAGCAGCTGCAGCCCCCTGACATTTTGCACCACTGAAGTTCGCTGGTGATAAGGTAAAAAAAAAACCCCTAAAGCATATACACACATTTACCTTTGGGAATATAAATATGTACAAGGAAGAGACAACGGTGCTGGAAATTACAATTATTAATAAATTATAATTACCAAATACACCAAACTTTCCAGCAGAGGGAATCCTTTCCTCTGTTCACATTACGGAGCTTTAGCACCATAAGAAAGAGATTATTTTCTTATCTTTTGTGTGTCAAGTGGCAGCACTGAGACCCAGCTGGAGTGCAGAAGAACTGATTTGCCACTATTTACTTTCCTGTTTTACCGTTACTGTTTTTGAGCAGAGAAAGTAGCCCCCCACAATTCAGTTATCTCTAAGTGCTCACCCTCATTGATGCTTACAAGTGCTTTATAATGCTTGACTGTAGCTGAGAAAAGAAACTCTGATATTAATGTACAGATCTTTCTTAATCATACCTTTCTGTCTCAGTGCCTTTATTAATAATAACACCTTGTATTTATGCATAGGGAAAAAAACAATTAGCCCATCTAGTATGTCCTTTTTGAATCTTTTTTTATTTATTAATTATTAAGAACGGTTTTATGCAAATCCCAAGCTTTTTTAAATGCCTTTGCTGTTTTTGCAAGTACCACTTTCTCTGGAAGGCTATTTAAGGTACTACCATTTCCAAAAAGTAGAATTTTCTCACACTATCCCTCCCTTGAAGTTTAAATCATGCTCTTACTCCTCTCTAGCGCTCCTTTTTTATCTTGTCTTCTGTACCCCTGCTGATTCGAATGTTGAAAATTAAGGGTATCAGGTTCAGTGGTGGATCAAGATCCATTCCTTTTCGGACAAGATTTGCAGACAAACAATTTTGTTTCCTGCACTTTTGATTTGGATGAATTTTTTTTTTTGGAGGGCTTTTTTCAGAGCCCTCCAAATATTTTTTTCACCCTCACTCACACACACCCACTCTCTCACATTCTCATTCATTCTCTCTCACTGTCACCCTACCTTCTCTGCTCACCTCTTCCATTCCCCCATCTCCTTTCCCTCAGCCCTGCTTCTTCTCTTGCTGCTTTTTTTGTTCTGTCTTCTTTCTTAGACCGCTTCTTCCCGGTATCAGCTCTGTTATCCAAACACACAATCTCCCCTGATTGGAAGACGAGAAAGAGGCTGTCCCCAGGGTGCACGCCGTGGCTCCACTACTTTGCGGAGGTACTCCAAGAAGCTAGAATATTGCAGATGGTTTTGTGGAGCAAGAGAGGTGCGGAAACGCTTCCACTTCTCTGCAAATCTCGAGTATTCTGTCCTCTTGGAGTACTTCTGCAAGAAGACCGACCCACCGCACGCACCCTGGGGGCAGCCTCTCTCCTGTTCCTCCAAGGTAGAGGGTATGGATGGACACTTTTGCAGAAGTGCTATGGGAGGCCTGGTTAACAGAGCTGATATCGGAGAGAAGCGAATGGAGAAAGAAGAACAAGATGAGGCAAGAGAAGAACCAAAGCTGGGACACAGAAGCAGTCAGGGGAGACTGTAGGGAGAGAGGGTGCATGAAAGCGTGGGGTCCCTCCTCATTTTAGGACATTTGTATGAATGAATGAAATTGACAAATCAAAATGTACATGTCTGGGATCAAGTGTGGATCCCTTGTAACTATTAGGCTCTGGGCAATTGCCATTTTTAACCTTCCCTGGTTAAGTTATGACAAGAATGATCTAGCCTTCTTTTACAAATGAAATTGATATCTATCATGATATTTACAGGTCTGCTCTCGATTACTATGGTATGTCTTTCTCCCATGAAATCAAGCATAACAAGTAATACAAAATTATTCAAATTGAAACAATATAAATGATTATTCACTAATTTAGAAGAATTGTTCACTCTTCAAATCACACGTAATTGATTTCTTTACTTGGAAAGATGTTTTTTTTTCTTCTAGGTACAGAGCTGTTCTTACAACATTATTAGTTTATGAGATGAAAGGCTAGCCATTCGTTTAGAAAGAAGGTCACATGCATATCAGCTCCACTCAGCCTGAACATTCATTTCAATAGCCGAGCGTTATTACATAAGCCTGATCAGTCAGAAACTCCAGGTTTCCGCAAATTGCAGGGAATACAAATGCAAATTACTTTATCATTTTCAAATGGTTTGGATTTCACTCTGTGGGTAATTGCCCTGTGAAATCAAGAAAAGGTTAGTGCAGCTTCCTGTATTTAATCATACCATCAGCACATATAGAAAGCACCAGATGTGTACGGAAAACCATCAACCACACATTCCAGGGATTTTGTTACCGATAGCGCTATACGCCAACGCTACAAGTAAAATGGATCTGAACCTGTTACTTCCATCTTTCAGCACAATCAGAAAATTATGACCTACTCTTGAAATGGATCAATTTGTATATGAGGGTAGACTCATTATCACAATTTGTTGGCAGACTGCAAGCTTCAGTCTTTGGTCTGTAACGCATATCATAATTTTAAAATCTGATTAAAACCTTAGTTTATCTGTATTTCTGGTTACGCTTAGGTGCGATTGTTGAAGACCAATTGTTGGCCAGTGTATGTGACCGAATTCCAAAGTTCTGCCAATTTGCCCCAATGCAAGTGTATTATTTGCCCCAGTGCAAGTGTATTATTTTCAGCTCATTATACACATTAACAGTAAAGTTCCAATAAGGAAAATAGGGAAAATCCATTTGCCGTGGACAGCCTTTCCCTTCATTCACATTAAATGGATCTAACCCTAGATATGAATGCCAAAGTGTTTTATTTGTGTTGTTCTTATTATTAAATACTGTGCAAAGAATTCCAGAGATGCAGAGATATATATGGACACATTCATACAATTTAATTGAATCTCTGAAAAATACGTAGCCCTGGATTTATAAATCCAGTTGCAATCATGTTTGTCGGCAAATGATTTTTTCCCTTGGTTTTTTGCTTTAGGGAAAGAGAACGAAAAAAAAAGGAAAGACGACATAGTATGTAACGCTATGATAGCTTTAAGGCTAAAAGCTACAGGAAGCAATTATGGAGAAGCGTTACTCATATAACACCACATTGCTAAACGTATTATCTGGTGCGAACCAAATATTGGTCGATGTGGACAGATCTGCAAGTTGATCTCCAATGACTCACCACAGTGCTATTTTTTTCAGTATATGCGGTTCATGAAAGAACTGAACAGCAGAGATAGCAGTAAACATAGCTTGGACATAAAAAAGAGATAGTTCCTATATTTTTTATCTTTTTTTTTATCAGAAACAACAAAAAATGCTTAGTTTTTTTTACACTGAAATCACTGCAAATGAAAGTTTGAAGGTGTAATAGCACAGTTAATCCAGATAATGGGAGACTATTTTTGGCAAAGTAAGGTTTAGGTGGATGATAACAGAAGCCTTAACCAGTTCGCTCACAAGTCTTCCATGAGAAACAAATTCTCGTTGAGTTTTATAAATGACTGTAGGCATGAAATGCATAATAATTTATAATTAATTACATTTCTGCGTCCATTGATAAGATGAACAAAGCTGCTTAGGGCACTTAATAATTGGATCAGCAGAGCAGTAGAAGCTGTGTGCTACAAACTCGGTTTCTTAAGGCTCAAACCCTACTATGCATTAGTATTTGAGGGGCTTCACAGTGAAATGAGTAATGTCCTAATTCAATGATAGAAGCATTCTATTAGACGCCTTGTAATGTGCCATTCCTGAAAACATATTGCACTCAGGTTCAAGCATTGCCAACATAAATATATTATAAACAAAAAACTAAATGCAGATTTGTTCAAGTAGAGCATTCCATACATTTCCAACAGCTATATGAATCTTTTATACAAATAAGGTGGCAATGGAAGTGTTGAAAAGGAACATGTCATTTGAAGAACATAGGGGTCAATCTCAAAGTTATTCAATAATAAGATCTGAATTGTTGGATGATGGGCAGTCATGGAGAGCTTTTTAACTTAAGGCTCAGAATTCTACAAGATACTGTTAACAGGTAAAAGAAGTGACAGAAGTGGAGAAGAATTGGATGAGATGTAGGTCAGAGTGAAGCAGGAAAGAGTGGGTTGCAGCAGCCAAGATACACGCGAATCCATAATTCACCTATTCTCAATAAAATCCTCCAAATTGCCCGTAATAATAATTTCATGTATTATTGCATATGTATTTTAATTTAAGAAGCATATCTTAATGTGCACATCGATGATACAGATATGTAAAATACCCAGATATAATTACATGTAGTACTGCAAATGTGCAATCTGGAATTTTTCTATCAACTTATACCTCATCTTCCATACTTCTTACGCTAAGCTGATGAATCAGTTCTTTCACATGGTTATGGCTTTTGGGATTTGCCGCCCAAAAAACGACAATTACATTTTAGTACAGACTGTGAATGTCATAGAAAAACTAAACTCATAGCCTACACAAAAAACAATGTGACATTGCAGTCGCGCCTTTGATAATGTCCACGGGCATTTCTGATTTTTATCAGGGTCAGATGGGATAGACAAACCAGTTCCTTTTAGGGACAGCCCAAAGTTTGCTCTGTTGTCTTACTCTAGCAGTGACTTCATATGCACTCAAAATTCATCTGATAATTCTTATAGTTCAAAAGAGGTGAAAATAAAGGAGGCATAAGAGCTTTAACCCTTTAATGTCAGGGCTCAGTACACACTTCTGGAAGGCCAAGCCAGTTGTCATAGTTTTTCTATAGTTAGAGTTAAGTGTCAACCTTTTTAAATAGCTAATACCTTACTAGAGAAACGCATATATATTTTCTCTGATGACAAGTTAAGCTAGACACGAATATATAACCTAAAGTGAACCGTGTACAATGGTAAAAACATTTTAAGATATATATGTGTTCTCATATATGCTAAACCAAGAAGGAAAAGTAACAAAAACAAGGGGTAGCCATCATAAACCTCATGATATACACAAGAAACCCATGTAGGTAACAATATGCAGCATATCACAGGGTAGGAACACATTAGAAGAGGCTAAATTATATGTTTTTGTTTAACTCAGAAGCTAATCATTCCCTGATTAATCAGCACAAATCTCTATCCCAAAAGCAGAGCCTCGTGCTAACATATAAACTACAGTAAAGAAATGTTTTTCCCACAATGGCTTAGAGTTGGTTAGCTTCGTGGGTGGCTTCTGGGGTCCACCTTAACAAACATTGGCTGGGTCAATCAAAGTCAGAAATGCTTCTTGAACACTTGCTTTCAGAGCAAGAATAATAACACTGACCAGAGAATGCACTGGATTGCTATTACTACATTTACTGTAATGCGTATAGGTATGACAGACCATATCTGCACACAAGTACTTAAAAATGAATAAAGACCTTTTAATGATGAACAGATTGTTTAAAGGGGAAAATAACAAAAATAGATATGCTAATTATACAGTAGGTTGGAAAATCCTGTATGGAAAACATTGTGGGAGTACATGTAGACAATAGATTTCGCAGCTGTGTGCAATTTCAGAAAGCAGTTCCAAGGGCTACCACAATTTTGCGTTATAAACATATTAAATATACATAGAAGCACACATATACACATATATATATATCGGTATATATATATATATACACAGATGTATATACCGGTATGTATATATATATCTATAAATATATACGAACATATTGTGTATAGTCCAGGTTGAACGACAGATTTAGAACTTCTTTAGTTCTAAATTGTTTGCCTCGGTGTTTCCAATGACCGGCAATGCAAAGAAAAACATAGAATAGCCACACTCTCAGGTCTTTGTAGAAAAATATACATTTTATTTAGGTACATAAAAGTCAAGGTTTCAGCGCCGGACATATTATAATAATGTGCTGAGAAAGGCTCTATAGCTGAAACGTTGACTTTTATTTACCTAAATAAAATATGTATTTTTTCTATGAATATCTGGAAGTGCTCCTATTCTATTTTTTTCTTTGTATATTGCTTGAGGTATTAAGCCTCCTAATTTGTGATCTTTTTTTAATTTTAATACCAAGCATTTTTATGTAAATCTATTAAAAGTTAAGCCTTATATTCTTCTCGCAGAGGTTCTGACTTTGCAAGCTTGGGTACTGATAAGGGCAACAAAATCGCTGAAAGCAAAGGAGGATTATAGCTATGAGAGGACGTTTTTCAAATTAGGCTCCTTTATTCTTGAGGGAATGCCTGTGATTACCGTCTATGTTATAGGTCAATACTAAGAACGTTTAGGGAATTTCTTATGCATATCATTTAGCGGCATCTTTTAATGTTTGCTTAATCTAAAAAAAAACAAAAAACATAACATAATAATGGTAGGAAACTCAGGCATACAGGGTTAAAATCCCAAGTATCTTTTGTTATAGTCAATACTATAAAATGTATTTTATTGTATTATTTATAACTTTGCTGACGATTTAGTCAGCAAGTGTCGATATATGTAGATGTGTTTGAATTGAGGATTTTTCTCCCCAAAATCGCAAGGAGTTAAACAGCTAGCATAGGGTGAATGCAGTCTCTGACCCTTCTCACCTTGAACAAGTCAATTAAATTCTTATGACTGCAATGTTCGATAGCACACTGGGATTCCCTTAATAATTCTTTCATCCATGCATACAGTGGGTGTGAAAAACTAGCAAATCAAATTAGCACGGAATAATTTCTTCTGGGGATGAATGCTTCATGTTTATTTTATGGAGATATTGGCAATTTCCCAGCGATTGCATGTCAGTTTAATAGCAACGTTTGAGTTAGGATTCTGGATGTGTCAGTGGCTTGTTTATTCAAACTAATGTTAACTGTGTCACCGAAAGACAATCACACGTTCATATCAAACGTGTTGATGGCTGCGTTATTATCGCAAAATATTAAGCACTTCTTGGCATTTTCTGCTGAAATATTCCCTTGGTTTACCAGTGTTGACAGCATTTATACAACACGTCCTCACAACTGTCTGTGGTTTTCTTCCAGCTCAGCATGGACAATCAGAAATGTAATACTGAATATTGAGCAATGAAAGATATGCGGCTACCGACTGTGTAATATAGATCATTTTGGTATATATACTAACCTCAAGATTTGAAAGTGGCATTGCAATTACATTACTATCCTTTACTTACACACATTCTGCAGTGCTGTTATGCTGCAATGCATTACTGAGGAAGGAGAAGCTGAGGTCTTCCTTACAGACCAATAGGTCATAGGGGTCTTAGACAGAGAATTTTAGATGACAATGTAGCACCAGGCACCTAGGATTGGAAAATAGTGTATTCTTTCTAGGGAGACAAATGACGTTAAACACTAGGCCACTGTACAAGGGGTAGACCACCCTACTGGGACCACAATCTCCTAATTTCCCATCTTTCCAAGATCTCACAACGTGTGGTGAGCATAAGTGTATCACAGGGCTCTACAGCCCCAAATCTTTAGATTTAACAGGAATCTTCTTCTAATAAAACAATATATACCGGAGCAAATTTCCCATGGTTCTTTGTGTGGAACAGTTGCTCACATGGGCAACTGTTTTAATCTTTTGAGGAAATAAAAATACCAAAGTAATTTCTAAGGGACATAGTAAGTCATGGATATCTTTTTGAGCCAAAGATCCACATACTTATAAAAAAAACGGGTTCTGTGGCATTGTTATGAATAATGCAGCAACGAGTGAAAGACAAGAAAACAAATTAACTGGAAAAAAATAGGATGAGATGAATGAAGTCTTGTGGAATGCGAGAAAAATCCATATGTGGCAGCTTTTTACATAGAAATATCTGATCAAAACGTTTCAAAGAATATGATAAATTAATATATTTTTCCAAAGGACTCTTATCATGCTACAGATCAGCACACTTTATGTTATTCCTTTTTCACGTTTACATCACACACACAACCTTGATCATAGTGACTTTGAACAATGTTAATCAAACAAAGGCTGGCTTAACACTGAAACATGACTTCAAATAAAGTTTTGTATCTTTCAGATGTCACATTAGCAGTATTGGTAAAGATTTTTGCCGTGTAGCTGTGGACTGGTTCTTGATCATTTTATGTGCAACTTTTATTACTTTAACTAGATCACTGGCAGGAGGGATGCTGGGCTTTAAAGAGCATTGGGATGCTGGGTGTCATCACATTTGCACCCCATGCAAAACTATCTAGCACTGATTACCCCTTAGCCGTTTATCCTTTGGAATAAAATCTACATTCACGATCATCACAGCGGCTTAATGCCTTGGAAGATTTAACAGGCTTCGTAAATTTGATTTCTTTACCGTGAAAAATAGGCACCTTTGAGGGCATATGTTGACCTTACGCAGGTATTGACAAGGTCAAAAAATATGAACCAGGGCAGCTTTTGTCACATAGGAAACGATTTAGAGCCAATTGATGGTGTCTTACGCATTTCTGGCTAATTCAGATAATCAATATTTAGACAAAAAATATACAAAAATAGGGGGAGCGCACAATCTGAAATGCATAAAAGGCATATAAATTCAGATTGCCAGGTTGCTGCTAGAATAATAACTACAAATAAGTACATAAAACAAAGCAAGAATTCAGCACATACCCAGCGAATACCATTCAAAAAATACTAAGGCATAAATATTGGGAATTCCATCTCACTATATGGCCATATATTGCAAACATTATGAAAAAAAAGAGCCATCCTTTACTGCATTTAAAAAATGAAAATAATAATAATTTGTGTGTCCTTTTTATATCCAGTATAGGTTTTACAGAGAGAATGAACAGCTATGGCATTAAATATTTTGACACGAGATGCTAAAATCATATACTGCAGGAAGAGGAAAAAAAATACTTATTAGATTTAATGTAGTGATATATTTTAATTTTGACCCCACTGGTCCAAAAAGATAACTTCTGGTAAGAATAAAGCAACACGCAGCTGCTATCCTGATTCCTAACTATAAATGTCAAGAAGCTCTCCTTCATTGAGGGAATAAAAGAATTATACAGTTATAGTAGGCAACTGTGTCTGATTTTTATAAGCCATTTTACCAGTAGCAGTTTAGATTATTTGTTGGCAATTTCAACACAATCACTTTACACCTGATCCATGATAAACAGAATCACTTCAGCGATATTGCTCTCTGTGGTCATTTAGTAACACATTTTAATAACTGTCATGCAAACATACACATTAAATTACTGGCAGGAAACATAATAGAGGATACATTTCAAGTGGCTTCGCCTAGAAGAATTACTCCGTTCAATTTCAATGTAGCATCAGAGAAATTTGAGCTTTCCCTATATCTTAATGATCACTATTCATTTTATCCCCGATAACCCACTTTCATCAATCTCATCTCTCTCTTTTCTTTTTCTTTCTCTTTTCTTATAAATGCCCAGTGAGCTAAGTGAAGAGCTTGGGTGGCCCTGTGTAATGTTTCGCTGCTGGAGACACGTGCCAGTGTTGGTCCTTCATAATGAACGGTGAAGAGAGTTGAAACCACAACTCTCCTGTCAATTCTCCCTTTAGTGAATAGACATCTATACCATTTAATCTTTTTTTTTTGCACCCACTCCATAATTACTCCTGTTGGTTATCATGGCTAATAGAATTTAGCTATAATTTCTGTCCCTAGGCTACACATTAAAACATTAAATAATATTTTTTATAAACACATTAAGGTAAAATTTTAGAATTTACCTGTAATGGACCTTGTCATCTAGATATTTGTGGGTTGTGGGCATACTTATGTTTTTTTTTTTAATTTAATTTGGAGCTTTTCCTGCTATAGAGATCTTGCAGTGACGTCTTCCACAAATGCATTCTACTTAAAATGACTGAGCAGGAGTAGCACCATCATTATTCATGAAATATTGTATTGTATATAATTTCACCAGGTTTGATCTTTCTGTACTTATATTTCATAACACATCTTGATAAAAAAAAATAAAAGCCTGAAGGATTTCCTTCCAAAAAGTTTTTAAATTCCCTAACTTTCTTTAACAAAAACTTGTTTGTTACTTTTTGCGTTGTTTTTCACAGGGCAAATCACGCTTAATTGTCCGTGTTACAAAACTTGCATATATAATAAGAGTCTAACTGTGAATAGAATAATTATTGCTAACATGTCAACTTGTTTGAACACCCCAACATCCGCATGAAAAATGGGCTATTTTGAATTATGCATGCATCATTCAGTATTTCTACATGCAAAGGCAACATCTACGTCATTTCATTTGTTTAATCACTTAACTGTGAGGTGTAGGTAGGTTGCGATGTGATCAAAAATCTTATTTTACAGCATTATAACAGGCAAACTCTGATACCATTATAATGAACTTAATACAATGAGTTCATCGTTCAAGGAAGGAAGAGCTTTATTTTACAAAACAAATTTGAGATGCTCACCAAGAACGGAAAGCTGCTTCATAGTCTGTCCTATGATGCATCCCCACTTGGGAGCATCTCAAGTTTTAGCTTTAGAAGAAAGTGCTTTAGCTGGAACCTGTTCTCATTTGTTTTGGATACACACATACATGTACTCCTTAAGCATTCCCCTAATAATATGTTCAGTATTGAAAAGAAATGGCCACACAATATGTGCAGCATGGAATCCTACAAAGTAACAGCTATGTGTTGCAGGTCCCTGTGCTTAATGTATTAATATTAAAATATTAAGGTGTCAGGGAAATAAGGAATACAGTGACTAGAACATTGAGAACATAGGAACTCAATAATAATCAAGGCACTAGTAATTCCTACAATAGAAAGCAGGTGAAAAGTAGAGCTAAGTAACAACAGCAACAAGATTTGTGTGTAAAAGATAAACATATAAATACAACTATTGAAGAATATATCATCTGTACACGTCTACTCTTTGATGTATACAAATTCTTTACTGCAAGCACAGGCAGGGTCAGACTTGGGATGATGGGGGCAGCCCTGGCACTTGATGGACGGTGGCCACCCTGTGACATAAGTGTGGGAGCTGGCTGAATATACAGTGGTGTATTTACTTTTGGGTCCACCCTAGGCCCGGCATAGGGCAGCTCCCCAGTCGCCCCACCTCTTTGATGGACACCTTTGAAAAAGAGCGCCCTGACACAAAGAGTATATGGAGGCTATGTACAGCTAACATAGAATTGGGCAGCTGGGGAGATCAAAGATCGCCCTTGTAACCGACCCATTGTGCAGTGGAACACTGGGTGGCCTAATTTACCAATCTCCCAGTTTTGCACCAGGGGGATTGCTGACCCTTGGACCTACTACTCTAGGCCTGAGTTTAATCGGCCTAGCTGGGGATATGTCACTGTGGATATGCTCATATAGCATGCAGCCGGGTACACGGGGGGCTTTCAGCCAGTGTCAGATGGCCAGTCTAGGCCTGAGTACAACATTCATGCTATTCACTTTGGAGAAGAAATTGTGACAAGTTTCCTGGGCCAACTAAGAAGCTTGAACTAATACATGTAAATGATTGACACTTTTTCAATATCGCTTGAAGTGTTTAGACTGCACGGACTTCATTTTTCATTATTTATTATAATTTATATTTTTTTATTATAGCGCTGTTGCTTAAGCTTTTTTTTTTGTCTTGAGCCTTGGTTTATTAAGTAGCCAAGTGTATTGATCTGTGTAGAATGATTACTGAACACCCAAAGGTAGCAGACATCTGTTTATAAATTATTGCTGCTATTGAATGTATTAAGTGAATGTCTTGCCAATTCATTTTTTACCTATTTAACATCTAAAACAAAATCACTAAACTATTTGACAACCCCGATAATATGCACACTTTATTTCCCCCTTCACTTTATTTTCGTCTTCAATGAAGAGGTGTCTAGACCTTATCATTGAATTCAGCAATACAAGGCAGATATACAGAAAGCCTGTGGTTTGTTGAAGACAAATCTAGTTCTGTACATAATGCTGCACATGTTTGTAGATTAATAAGCAATATCTTCAGCCACATAGACTTGGATTCATTAGAAAGTAGATATGGATGCCACTTGAATTAATGGACTGGATGCATACAAAAGAAAGACAATTTGAAAATGCATATGAATTCCACTTGAATCAATAGGCTAGATACAAGGAGTAACACAGTAACAAACCAGGAATCAGTAATTCTACTGAGTGGCTTATACATTGATATAAAATATATGCCTTCAGAGGTAGCCTTTCTCAGCCAGATTCTATCAATGATACATCATTATTTCAGGGAACCAAATTCGCTCTTCCCATGCACCGGTGTAGCCACAGTTTCCAGATGAATACAGTGTGTCATCATTGTTTCTTAACAAACATTTTACATGAGAATTACTTCTGTAAAAGCCAACAAGGCTACACACTAAAATCAGCTTTCTTGGAAACACACTCCTAGTTCACGATGTACTCCACATTGGACTTTATAGATGAGTAGGACTAAATTACTATGCCAGGTAGTAAATGATCACACCATTGACTGTAAAGTGAGATCTACTATTGGTGCACAGAAACTGCCCTCACAAATAAAGATTGGAGGGGAGGCAAATTTAGAAATGATCACCCTTTTCTCTAGTGCTTAGTACATATGAAGCCTGATGGACTGATGAATTCATTTGGGGTGGCCTGGCTCAGACAGCCTTCAATAAAAAGCTTATTCATTACACAAAAGCTTGTTATTAGCACATACGCGTTCTTGGCTGCACACTTTATATGAAATGTAAAAAGTACTCACCTGTGCTGCTCTGAATGGTTCTCACTGTAGTGGTTGTGCGTGGGGGTGATGATGGCCTAAGCAACACGCTGTCATCATCTTGAGAACATCCTTTTTCAATGGCCCTTACATAGCTGTGGCTCCTCATTCGAAAGCAGCCGGGCATTGGAAGATCTAGTGCATCCACTGCCTGAGACTCAAGCTCACTAAATACAGATTCACAGACCGATTCAAACTGACCGTTCACTTCCATTTCACTAACCTGCAAGCCAAGCCAATTTTATATAATTAATTAACAAGCAAGCCTGTGTGCATTATGTTAGATAGCAAATGTTAACATTTTAGTAGGAGGGACAGTGCCTCATTGGGACCAAATGTCTTTGTTCTAAAGTCCTTCTTTTCTAGGCGCTTAAAAGACATTCCCTTTTTAATCATTTAAATCAAACTGAACCCTTGTCATCAATGTGTTTTTCTTTCGGAATATAGTGAAGGCTAGAGGGATACCTATTTACTAACATCATAGTAGGCATGACATTAGAGGCAGATGTCGTGGTAAATATTTTAAAGTAGTTTCCCACTCACCTGACTGATCGTGCTCATTGCCCTCATGTAACTCTCGTTCCTCGAACGAAATTTGGGAGAGGTAAGAAGAGTTGATGGGTCCAGGCTATCCATACTTCTGTTTATTGAAACTTCACTTACTGCTCTCAAATAACTGTGGCTTCGAATTTGAAGTTTTGGAGAGTGTTCATTTGAGATTCTGAAATGATATAAAATAATCAAGGTCCTCGTGTTACCATATAATCCTACCATGGTTGGATATATTATACGTTACTGTATATAGTATGGAACAGACTTCTTCAGTCATAGCGAATGCAAGTCAATAAGCAATATATTGGGATGTACTCATAATCTTATTGCATAAAGAACAAGGGTGATTGTGTCTTTGGTTTCTTTGCCCAACATGTTCAGTGCCAATTTTCATCTCTGACAGCCCAGTGTTTGGCACTGTTCTGCTTCCCCTTGTGGTATGAACCGTGGTTATATCCCTCTTCAACAAGGTCACATTTTCTGCATAGCATATGTCAACATGTATCTTTAACCAATGTTTGTTACCATTGTGACTTATTAAATCAAAATACATAGTGTAATTACTTTAAGAGTGAACACTAAATAATGAATCCAATTTAAAGAGAAACAAAAATAGAACAAGGATATCTAGACGTGCATTTTCAGTCTTTGAAGTTCCCAGTCATTGAAACCCTCTGTATTCTGATCTCCATTGGTTTTGTAGTGTTATGTAGTGCTAACAGTGCTATAAAAAGTACTGACATGTTTCCTTTATGACTTTATGGAGGGGTGCTGAGTATTTATATATAATCGCCCCAGCTATTGGCATTGTTCCATGTTTCTCCACTGATTTATAGCTCTCTACACCAATCCATGTGAAGTAAGTGAAGTTTATTCTGATATAATTTTTATTAGGGGTGATGTTTGGCCCAACCAATCAGTTGTGTTAGGTTCTTAATATAGAGTTCTTGGTTGGATTGATGCACGTCACTACTTGATCTCAGTTCAAGGGAACTTTATTTTACGACATGTCCAAAAGAAATGCCATTTGACTGTTATGTAGGTTACTATTTGAGCACCATTTCTACGCATGAAGATGATCATCTTTCATTTGGCTTTTAGTGTGCACTCTCACATAACTTATGGTTGTTGTCCTAGGTTGTTGATAAGAAGTTCTTATTAGGGCTCTTAGGCAACTTAAGTTCTAAGCAGGCATACAATGACAGATGAATATTTATGTACACTTCCTTGCATTTCTCTGAGTTGAGTATTTTAGAGGTCCTATTGATAGAAATCACAGTTATAACAGATAATAAATGTCTGAAATCAATCACCTAAAATCAGTGGATGGACAGAACATTGCCATTATACTTTTATTAGTAATGCTAATTAGCCTATATTGGTTCAAATGGTGAAATAAGTGGAAATGTTCTGTCCTGAACAGGTTTCACCACATTTCAATGAAATAGATTGTATGAAAACTAATAGAATATCCAGAGTTAAAGCTTTTCATACCCGAGTTTTCCCTTTTTTAATGTGCTGGATTTATACTGTATCTATAATTGGTACTAAATAAGACAGATCACTTATGTGCAGAGTGTCACATAAAAGTTACACCATCTTTGGTAACTGGATAACTAGTTAAAAATGGCTAAACATTTGTGCTCCTCAATCCACAAAAATGAAAAGAGAGAAGAAGAAAGGCATGCATAGGTAACACAGATAGATAGATAGATAGATAGATAGATAGCTTTATTTGTAGGCATTCACAGACAAAACATCCCCACCAGGAGTAAATACATTTTGGAAAAGATGAATTGGTTGGAATGTATCTCATCCACCTGTCTTGGTTTCCACGCAGTGAACCCCTGTAGGCGTTAGCTTTGTTATTGCAAATAATGGATCTGCAGGTTTCTGAAGCTTGGGGGCAACAAATGTAAAAACACAAAATAAAAATACAAATTTCACTGATGGATTGTTTTAATACCAGGCTCTGGTTGAACTGGAAAGAAACGCATTATTCCTCGCAATACTAAGAGGAGCTCTTTAAACGAATTGGCCCCAAGTACGGAATAAATTGTAAAGCAAAAGGTCAGGAGAGGAATATTACACACGTTATCCCATAAGGTAAGCACATCTGGGTAACACATGTTCCAACTGCACACACCAATCTTTGAAATTATGCTCCTTAATAATTTGGAACAAAAGCTACTGCCCTCACCTAGGGACATACATTAAGGGGTCTTATTACATAATATGGAAAGTGTTTATTACTGTATCAGAACATAAATAGTGGTGTTATACATGTCAACAATGAAAAGCTGGTTCCATATATGTGTTGCTCTTTGTACACTATAGAATCTATTATTAAGTCAATGTACTTGCCCTGAAAGCCTAATCTAAAAAGACAGAGAAATTAAACAGCGAATCACCAGTTACAAATCACACAAAATGCACTAATGTGCGAGTGACATAGGATCTGTTCTCAAAAGTGTTGTTTATTCTTAAAAAAGAAATAATCATTCACAAAATGACCTCATCATCGGTCAGTCTAACCAGCTTAACTTTTATATATCGGTGCTAATAGATAAAAGCCAGTCATCTTTTTTAATAGCATCTGTCTGTTACAGCATTAGCGTGGGAAAAAACACAGTGGGTGGTAAAAATGTGTCCGTTAACATCAATGGAGGATTCACAGGGGATGCTTATTCAATGACATCCATTCCCTGGAATTGTCTATTGTTACAGCATCTCTCTTGGCCTTCCCTGGTTACCGCGTGCTACATAACAATAACTAACCCCTTACGCATACACATCTACCCTTTAACACAATATTAACCCATTCAGTATCCTAGGAAAAAGAATAGTAATGCTTTGGGCCACAGGAAATAACCAGGACCACAAGAGCTAAAATTGGACACTAGATCCCCTCTCCTCTCTATCTCCGTCTCCATGCTCCAGATTAAAGTCAATTTCTAATTCTTGTTGTCTAAGAATAGTAAAACATTTTGGCCGCCAGACCAACACCAAATGGGGTGGCATCATTTAGATTGCCTCCCAAGTGGCTATTAGCTTATCTACATTCAGTTTAAATTTGTATACCTATATGCCACAGTAATAGGCGATAAACACCATTATTCATTATGTCATTTTTCAATTTTGTAAATTTTCCATTGTATGCACATACTCCTAATCAATTGCTAATATGAACATATATATAGTGGTTCTGTTCATGAAGCATAAAGGTTCTATTGTTATACCAAATTTGGTAAAGATTATACATTTATTGGCTAACATATAATGGATTGCAAGCTTTCAGGGCTATATAGGTCTCTTCTTCAGGCATATTATTATTACCAATAATATGCCCGAAAATTTACAATCCATTATGCATCAGTTAGCCATAGAAGGAGAGAAAGCAAATGTGATAAAGATGATACCTTTATTGGCTAACACCTTTTTATGTGATACCCACGATGTGTAATTAAGAAAATCCTTGGTGTGATCTTTTACCTTAAATATAGACATTGGTTTGATAATGCAGATAGGTATGGAATGGATCTATAACCTTGACACTGTGTGCAGGGTTACTCTGGATTATATATGTATATACAGTATATTGCTATTCAGTCTGTCAAGACAAAATACATGTATATATGTTTTTTAAGTACAGAATGTAAACTGTAGGATTTGGAAAAAGGTGACAGCTCTGCTTTTATTTAACTAAAACATTCTCAAATTCTAATCATAGCTTAAGGCATAGTTCGTTATTACTTGTTTTTTCAAATTGGCAACTTGCAAACCTTCTGGGACTACTCAAACTATTTATATGAGCAAACGCTTAATAAAATGTCCTAAAAGTTTTTGTAGGAATCATAACAGTAAAAATAAAAGTACGAGAAGTGGTATGCAGCTTACAACAAAATCCCAGGACCAGATGGCACTGTCCCAAGAACACTTGAAGGTGGTTAGTGAGTAAACAGTGTTGATACTAATCATGATCATTTAGCAGAGGTAGGATCCGCGCCTAAAGACCTGACGGTGGCAGATGTTATGCGTTTACACAAAAAATAAAGCATGAGACAGACAATTAAACAAAGCACCTAACTCATCAATAGCTGGCAAATGGAGTAACATAATGTAACTGATTTATTACCCACTTGGTGAAAATGCTGGCACCACAAAAATATATGAATTCATATTTTTTCAAAATAATACCCTAGCCTAGTGTGATTAGTTTATTATGATTTGATCTTAAGCAGTATACATTTTTGTTTGCCTTATTTATATCCTATGTATAAAATAGTGCATGTATACTTTGTTTTTTTTTTTAAAACTAGGGTAAAGTCAACATGTGAACGCATAAACTAAGACTGGGGAGAATATGCAAACAAAAAGGACCATTTAATGTGCATCTGTGGCTTTATCTATATGCTACATTTTTTTAGTTATAAAATCTACATAAATCTCCCCCAAACTGTGTTTAAAATAAAATAATCATGTTATATACATAATACACCAATACATACCAATGGAAGTGTATTTTACATTGGTTTTATCACATCTCTGTTCAATTGTGATTGTTCTTGTCCATGTTTAATGCACCCACACAAATTATATAATGTTTTTTCCAGGAAAGAAATGGCTTCCTTTTCATACCATTTTTATAATATAAAAAATATACATTTTAAAAGAAATATATTAAAAATAGAAAAAATTAGAAAAATAGTTTACCTATGTATATTTCCACTTAATTTCCACAAAAACACCCTACAATTCTAATTAAATAATGTTTTTCAAATAATATAATTATATAAGTGCCTTTATTTTGCAAATACCCTCGTTGCATATCATTTTCATATATTTCTGGCAATTACAGAGTAAATGTTAGATTTGTAACATTCATAGTAAGAAAAGTATCCATGAAATATCCAAAAAAATGAATACCGGTAATTTTTGGTTAGCAGGCAATCGAGGGTAATGTCCTAGGAGCATTTGATATTTTTCACAAATGCTTGTGTGTTCCTTATGATTTGTTGCACAGGTTAAATGCAACTGCAAAAAATATACACCAAAATCTGTTCACCTGTGTTTTTCAATAACAGAAATACCCCACATGCTTAGTTTTTGTGTTGTTTTTTTAAATGTGCCTATATCACATTTAGAAAGGTTTAGCTGCCCACTAGTTCAAATGAACCTCACAAAAGTATATATTTTTTTTAAGCAGACAACCCAGGGTAGTTTCTTAGGGACATTTTGGATACCTGCCATGCAACCATTTTGCCACAAACATTTGCCCAAATCAGCTGTAATACTTAGTATTGTGTAAATGTATAACAGTATTTGTTCCAATTTATTTGTCCCAGGGAACAAAACTCAAAAAATTAAATAAATAAATATATTTCAATTTTGTAGGGGAGTCGCTAAAACAGTTACTAACTTTTTTTGTACCATGTTACTGATTTTCTGTGTGCTAGGTAGGGCTTTGGGCACTGGTCGGCTAAATCCCCCTCCCAAATATTTGTTGTATTCAAGGATGAAGTGTGGTTTGCTGACTGCATACCCTTCCTTCCCTCAAAGTCACAAGGCGACATGCTTTTTTTCTAGGAGACAGTAGCTGCTGGATAAGCCCTTTCTATATTTACACTCATTGCCACCTGCAGAGGTCTCAAATAGGTAAAGATTCCTAAATAATTCAATGTTGGTGTAGTAATTATTATCCAGCCAGATGTGATACACTTTATTTAGTAAGGGCAACATTAGGTCCCAAACTATTTTGCCGTTTGTGCCTATGGGATCAGGGCAGGCAGGAGTATTCAGGTATTTGATCTCAATCGGATTAGTCGGGTGCCAGTGTCTACAGCGGGATGAGCCTGGGTTAGCTGTCAGATATTGTGTAGCACACTTATTTGTCTTCAAACTGTATTTTGAAAAAACTCATTAGTTAAAAAAAGGCTAACAAAGTTAATTGGCTCATAGCCATCAATATTACAATTACAGAGCTGGATAACACAGGAAAGGGTTTTGGAGGTTCAGGGGGTGAACAGGAAGGGTGTTCAGGGGTTAAAATGCATTGGAACGCTTTGGAACAATCTATAACAATGGAGACAAAGCCAGTTTTAACATCTAACGTTGGCTTTGCTGTATGGGTGCATGAGACCACTTGACTCTGGGGGGGTCAGGATTGGGTCACTGGGGATTGCCTCAGTTGCAGATGCTTCTCCACAAACTGCATATGATTACTGAGCATTTGTGTTTTTACAACTCAAATGTAATACTTTATTATTATTATTTTATCTATGGAGTGCCAGTGAATTCTTCAGCTGTCATGACTGTGGGTACCAGGTCAGACAGACACAGAGTCTATGACTACAGAAAGGGACTGACTGCAGAAGGGTGCCATTTCACATGAATATGACAAGTACTGGCAGACGGCAGGAAGTATGAGCAAAAACAAATCCAAGTCCAAAGGGTCATAATCCAGATGAGTTAATATCAGACAACCAGGCACCAGCATGAGAGTGCTAAGACAACAATACTCCATCAAGGGTAGTTAGGGGAAGCCCTTGTATATAAAGGCCCCTGATTAGTAGGTGAGTGGAAGGCGTGGCAAGAACTGGTAAGGATTTCAAATCCATAGGGAGCTAAGGTTTCCACCAATCCCAAAGCTTGACTGGTGGTGGCTAGGAGCATTACCTCTCAAACGCAAGGTTGTTGGTTCAAATCCAATGGTTATTAACAGTAATGCAACTCCAATATGGCAGAATAAAAAAATAACAAAGCAATGAACACACAAACGGAGAAGTAGAAAAATGGACCTTGAAATGTTTAGATGTTTATCAATATTAAGCTTCATTTAAAGTTTCCAATTTTAACCTATAAAGCCTATGTTTGGCATTGGTCATGTGGGATCATTTTCTGTGTCACACAGGTGTTAACTTAAAAGTAGACCTGAAGTATGTTCATTCAAATAACATAATAGCTAAATGGAAAGTAGACCTCATTAATTTATATTACATGTGTGTTTTGTCACACATGTTGTCACAAATGTAATCTCTCATGTACTTAGAACATTATTCCACCAGCACATATCTGCTTTTTGACATTTGCCATTCTGGTCACATAAGGTTATTAACTGGCCTGAAAATTAATGAACCTTAGTACAGTGGTTGTGAATGAAGCCTTTAACATTTCACATGACAGGAAGCATAAATAATTTATTAAACCAATATATCCTTTTTTCCAGAGAGAAAGCTAAAGAGAACAGATTGTACATTTGTTCAGAGAAATGCCAACATAATTGAAAGTTATGGGCATACCTGGGAACATTTTGGCAGATCCCCTTGTGGGATGCAGGCAGGAATTCCCACTGATGTTTGTGGGCTGACCGCTTTCCCGGTGTGCATCTCCCAGAGTCTCCGGCAAAACCAGGTATGCTAGAACCTCAGGTTGAAATGACAGATTCTCATGGTCGCACAGTCTGGGACTCACTCCTTCCTATTCTACACTGCTGTCATTATATATATATATATAACTTCCAATTGGTGTGTTTGTTACCAGTATGTTATGGTTGATATCCCTAATTGAATGCAGGGAAATCAATAATGTGTATGTTTCTATAATGACAAGTCACACTTTCCGTGAGGACTGGTATTAGATCCATTTGGTTAACACATTTGGCAAGTACCTATGTAGAATTTACAGGGTTACAATTTCACAAGTCTTAGGGTCAGCTCTTTTTATACACTTCACAGGTATGGTTATGAGGATGTATCCAGGTCCATCCATGTTGCACATATGACCAGAGTAGTTGCCTAAGATGCTGAGCCGATGGGGGTATTATTGTGTGGTTCTTTCTTGCTTTATCAAGCAAGTATGTGCATTAGGGAAATGCAGGACTCATAAATAGCTTAGGGTGATAGAAAACTAAGAGACAGCCCTGGATGCATTCACATCATCTTGGGTAAGTGAGGGGGTAAGTGTGCAGTCACCAAGGAAAGTACAGCCAAGGGTGACTTTCATTGAAAATATATTTCAAAATGGCAGCAAGAAAAATACTTAGCAGTTAATATTGATTCACTGTTTAGATTTCTGTTGCAGAATTTCACTCTTGGATGAATTAATTAATTTGATGTTTTTTGTGGTAATTTCAGTTGTTTTTTAAGATTTTCTTATTGTGACATTGTTTTTTTCTTTCTCACAGCTAGGGCTTGCTTCTGGTTCAGTAATGGTGGAAAATAAATAGTACTTGTATGTTTAGGTTGCAATAAATTCACATAACTGAAATCACTCTAGTGCTCAGCTTCATGAACTGGCTCCATAAAGTAAGTACTGATATTATTTTTTCATGCTTAGCAGAGAGAAATATATATGGCTGTGTGAAAACAATCTCAACATTCCCGTGGGAGACACATTTGTTGAGCTGTTTTTTTATGTCTACACACAAAATGTCACTTCAAACTTTACAGAGACCTTTTGCACGACAGTAACTATTAAACACCACTGACTAAATAAAGTACTGGATAGTATACACTTTAAAAAAAAAAAGTATTTATGACTTTTGATTAATAAGGGGATTTTTGCTCAAAATATTTACCTTAGGTCGAGAAAACCATCAACCTCTTCAAGGAGGATTTTCTCCCGCAGGTAAACAGGAAGTGTAGGATTCACTTGTGTAATATATTTGTCTGTCTAACCAAACTGTATATTAATTTATTTAATATATAGCTGTAAATGTTTCAACCCCCGCTTAGCCCATAATTAAAACATGGTCATTAGTAATTAATTAACCCCTTCAGTCCCCTATGGTACATCCATAAAACGCATCTCAAGAAACCCCTATGGACGTACTGGTACGTCCTGACCTTGCAGCGGAAGGATCACTGCTATACTTTTTACTAGCGAACTGCAGTTATCAATTACCTTTTTTTTTAACCTACTGACCTTCTACAATGACGATGAAGATAGAAGAAAAGGGTTTATAATGGAAGCTGTGTTATAGCGGGCAATAACTAAAAAGATGTTACTAAATGATAACATGTTTTTATTTCTATGTAAATGGGGTGTCTGTGTGTTAGAGGGGAAACATTTCAGTTCTCTCTGATGCGAATGTAATAAACATACATATGACAGGCACAAGAAACATTTAAGCAACCACTTAAAACTATCCACACACTATCCTATGTGCTTGAGTGCGTGGAGTAAAGGGTCTGGTCCTCCTACTCCCAGTGAGGGAAAAGGATTCTAGAACCCTACTAAGATCCATGATACTTTATTATTTTAGACGGTCTGCAGGTTTCCCAATTTAATAAGGTCCTGTGTATGACTGTGACTCTGTTTATATGCCTTTGTGTGTATCTAATATGCATACAAATTATTCAGAAAAAAGAGAGAGAAAGATACAGGGATAGAGAGCCAACAAGGAGGAGGAAAGGATGTTCATTGATCAATATTTCGATCACCCTTGCAACCTTTGTCGGGATCAATGCACAACCTATTTTTCACCCAGCACAAGTCCCCTGAGTTCTGCTTTTTATTATCAAATGCTGTAATTATGACTGTAGCACATTGAGTAATTATATTTGCATTATTAAAAAATGCATAACTTATACAACATTATTACTACTCTAGTTAAAGGGACATCATACCAAAGGTTTAAGACATAATAAAATAATTTTCAAAACTGGCTCTGCTATTCTTGCTACAATCTATACATTACTCCTACCTTCCTCACCGAAATCTGTAATCTAGGCAGAAAAACAAAATTTGTATGAATGTTCAAAATTTCAATATAAATTTTAAATGCAGTGTAGAATCTCATCTGTTGTATTCCGCGAATAGTCGCCCGTTCCTGTGTTCGGTTCGGACGAATATGTGTGTACATTTTTTGTGTTCTTTTTTTTCTTTGTTTTTTTTGCCGTTTTTTGTAGAAGGGGTTAATACGTGGTTAACGCGGTACGGACTATGCAGCAGTTTGACGCCAGGATTTTAACTGATCGTACGAGCAACTTTATTGGTCGCCTGCAGGGGCCTCCTCTGCCATCAACCAATGAAGTACACCTGTAATTTATTGGTCGTTCGTACAGACTTTCAACTGTTGGAGCAGGGAGAGTCTCTGCCGGCCAAGTTGCACCTTCAGGAGTTAAAGGGCCGTGCAAGTGAGGTGCTTGGTCACCTGCAGGCAGAGGCGTATTTACTGAAAATAGCTCCTATGGCAAGCACTGAAATTGCACCCCTGTCCAAATATCTAAAACCCATTTATTAGACCCTGCTGCCGATAGCAGGTATAGATCAACACATTAACACACAAACCCAGCTTTGCATGTATAGATCAATTGAAATTTACAATGTGATCTCAGCACTGAAGGTATATATCAAATAAACAGAATCAGACATACAGATCCTGTATTTGCAGGTATACAATAATAATATATGAACCGTGGCGGGTTAATTTGGAATTACAACATTTTAGGCAGATCAAAAATTGCCTAGATTTTATCTCAAGAGAACTCAGTTAACCCTATAGCCTGCCTGCATTGAAGCCTAAAGCTTTCTTTCACCAGTTTTCTAAATTTCTCCCATTTATTGGACATGCATTTTAAACAACTGGCTAATCCCTAGACAGACTTCACATATGCATCAAAGTCTGTTCCTTGAATGCGCCTTAGGCAAAACATAGGAGTTCTTCTAATTCAGAGGAAAGCTCCTTAGGGTAACAATGAACAACAGTTCAAAAAAGTGTGTGAACTTGATCCAACTATTTTTCTTCACTTTTCTTTGCTTAGATTCGCAAAACCTGATCACATAATTTGCACTTTTCATACTTCTGTGCTATAATTAACCACAGAGTATCATTTTGAAGAATGGTGAGGTGTTAAATGTCTACCCTGCAAAGTGTTCTTTGTAATTGCTTTGAAAGTCTCGTTTGGCATTGCATTAAAGGAAGATAAATATTAGAAATATAAATCAGTGTAATATTGTGTACTTAACCTACACTGTCACAAACCACAAATAAGGTTATAGTTAGGTAAGAAGCACATCTTTATTAAAATGTCTCCTCAGTACAGGCAAAGACCCCTATATGGAACTTTACTTTACGGACGTAGATACAGAGCAACCATTCACCTGTTTACGTATGTCCACGAGAACGGACACAATATAACACCTGCTAGTCACCATGTCAGCTTGTCGCACATTTTGATGAGGAAGTGAGGGCCGTTGCGGGAAGTTTGGGCCATTGGAAGGACGTTCTGTCTGTGTGGACAGCTCTTTTTAACCTCCACATACTGTACAATCCTGTACAGTATTATTGTACTTGTTTTATTTTTATCATATGCTTGTTAAACCATGATTCCCCTTTTCCATATTTGATGAACCTGCACAAATCATACATTATTTTGTTCAGATAAAGTACAGCCTTTTTAAAATAAGAGATACATAAAACATAACTATTATGAGTGATAACAAAAATTAGTGAGTTACAAAAAACAACACTAAAATAAAAAAATCTAATTTTTGCAACCTTGCTTCCTTCTATACCGTAAGTGCCACAGTTGAATACTGACCCAATTTATGTTTAGCAACATCTCCTGATTACAGTCATAACCCACATACATATTTTTTATGTTCCAGAGGGCATTACATAATATCCCATATTACATATTTTTTAATACATAATATCCCATATTGCATATTTTTTTATACTATTGTGATCAGCAAGCAGGGCTCAATAGCCCTGCATTACAGATTTGAATAATCGCAATCAGCCAGAAGTGGGAGCAATGGGAGAGTCCAGCAAGGTCTAGAAAGGGTTAAAGGTTTTTTTTTAAATTTGTAGTCCTAAATTAAAAGCTAGCCTATATTGCACTTTATTTATATTTATGACTGTTTATGATTGCTGTAAGTAACTTTGGATGTTGATTTGAATGCCATATTGGGTTTATTTACATTTTAAACTTCGCCGACGCCATTATATACCCTCCCCCCTTTGTACTTACCGTTAAACAGCCCTGCGGCGAGTCTCCCTGCTCTGCCACGGTGCCGGCTTGTAATGCTTAGCGCAGGAAATTGACATCACTTCCGGCGCTCAGCATTACAAGCCGGCACCAAGACCGAGCTAGAGGGCTCGCAGAGGGAGAGAGAGAGGGGCGCCGAGCGGGTAAGCGAAAACCACTCGGCGCCCTTCTCTCTCCTCCGCCTCAAAAAAAAACAAAAAACGCGCGGGGTGGCAAAGTGCAAGTGCCCATTGTAGGGCCGGCCCTGCATATAGACCTAACTTTGGTGACCAAATACAATTTAATACAGTACTGAATTGTATGTAGTGGATAATGTCAGATAAAAAGAAAAGCTGAAATACTATTACATTGGATATGAAGCTTAAAATGATTACATTGTATGATTAAGGTGTTTCTCAAGCTGACATGCCCCAAAGGCTAGGTTTTACTACATGAGGAGCAGAGAAAAAAATCTTGCTGAAGTAAAGAGTGCTACGCCAGTTAACACAACAACAATAAGAAAAAAGGATAGCCTTGTTGCAGACATAGTGAGACTCTTAATAATTTGGATAGAAAATCAGACTACACACTATGTTCCTGTAAACCAGGAAACTACTCAAAGTAAAACCCTAAGCCTATTCAATGACCTGAAGCTAAAGAAAGATGAGACAGCAAGTGATGCAGAATTGTTTGAAAAGGAGGTCTAACCAATCTACATAACATCAAAGTGCAAGGAGAAGCATCTGAAATAAACAACACATGGAAACACAGCACTGCAGGTAAAGACCAACCGAGCAAAACATACACACTCTGTATTTGAAGGTATTAATAAATAACACATGAATCATAGCACTGCAGGTACAGAATAACTAAATAACACACAAACATAGCCTTGCAGGTATAGAGCAAGTGAAAAATCACTGGCAAACTCAGCACCGAAGGTATACATCAAATAAATAATGCATGGAAATGCTCAGTTGCAAACATAGATCACAGGTCGCAAACCCCAAAGGACTTACCATCTTTGTCCCCAAACAGCCTCCCTGTGGCATCTTTGACCCCCAAAGAGCCTACCCCGGGCATCTTTGCCTCAAACAGCCTCCCTGTGCCATCCTTGCCTTAAACGGCCTCCCTGTGCCATGGTCCCCCCACATCCATGTTATTACACACACATTCAATTATTCATTCATTCAATTACCCATTCACAAATATTAATTCCCTCATTCGCAGATACTCATTCACAGATTTCTCCCTGGCCGAAAATACTGTAGAGCTGGCAAGGCAGTTAGAGCTCGAAGTGGAGCCGGAAGTTGCCGGTAAACTTCTTGCACCCCATACTGAGCCCCTCAGCAATGAAGATCTTCTAGAGCTTGAAAAGGAGAAAGAAGAATATGTGCAGGATGGGGTTGAGATCATTCAACAGTCTAACTTAAAAACTTCACTTGAAAAGTCTTCATCGCGCCACAGTAAATGCTATAATTTCAGGGGGTTATGCCTGTTACAAAGAAATCTACATGAAATAGAAGAGAGCTTCAAACTAACACCTACTTTTATAAGAGTCAATCTCCTAGATCATCAACACCGACTAGCACTGAGATAACTACCATGTCTTGATCCTACTATTATTTCTATTTGTAGCCCGTCCAACTTGTCAGCAATAAAGTGTCTTGCCTTTGATGACTCGACTTACGAAGTAGAAGATATGCCCTCAAGTTCAACCTCACCATTCCTACAATAGGTAAGAAAAATCAGCTTACCCCTTTTCTTGAAATATTTTGTTTGGTTATACCGGTAAATACATTATTTACATCAGCTATGCCTGTATATGATGAACTGCAGTGAAAAAAGGTAGTGCTTCACTTTAAGAACATTTTTATTTTACATACATGCTATGGAGATTTTTTATTAGTTATTAGCCTTTACCAATGTTCCTCTCTTTTTGCTGTTGATTATTTGAAGGGCTAGGAAAGGTACTGTTGACAAGGTAAATGGTATCTATCTATCTATCTATCTATCGATCTATCTATCTATCTATCTATCTATCGATCTATCGATCTATCTATCGATTTATCTCTCATTTATCAATATAGTCTTCAAAACTTGGAATATAATCTAATACAATTCAGCTAGCCAATAAAAGTATCATCTTTACCACATTTGCTCATTTCCTTTTCATGACTAACATGGAACAATTCTATACCTCAAACCAGGGCTGCCATCAGAAATCTTGGGGCCCAGTACAAACATAAAGACCAGGCTACCATGCTCGGTACCACCACCCCCATATACCTTCATCCACCCTGCCCTATTCTCACAATGGGGCCACCAGGCACCAAAGCACAGAAAGGGACCATTGAACCTCAAACCCTGCAGCTGCCCACACTTAGCCTCCTACCCGTCTGGGGCCCATGTACAGGTACTGGTTGTAGCCCCCTGATGGTGACCCTGCCTCAACCAAAAAACATAATATTTTGTCAACTTGCTTAATTGTATAAATAATATTAAATAATATGACATCAAATATGGCATATTACTCAGGGAATTTGTTGAACTCGAACACTATGTTCAATGGTTATTGGGGACATTTTTGTTAAAATATACTAATTTGAGATCTAATAGCTTCAAGTTGGGGAAAGCTGAACTCTGCAGGTCAATAAACATCGACCTTGGCAGAATTCAAGCTATCAAGGGATTTCCCAAGAGTTTAATAGCACAGCACACAAGGATTGCAGCTGAGTTCACATCAGTAAATATGATAAATATTTACAATTTGTAAAACTCTGCTGGATTTTTTTTTATATTTACATGCACAGGGTTACACTTGAGGTTTAGTAAACAGATTTTTTAAACAGGATCTGTATCTAGTTCAAAAAAAGAATAGCTTATAAACAGAGATGGTTTGTATGTCTGACACTAAAACATATGCTTACAGTTACACAACTTTCCTTTTGAAATGGAGTGATGTCATGGATGGCCATGTAGGGTCTTTTAAAATGCCAATTAAAGCAAAGGTTAGCTAAGCTAGGTTGTTTTACTTGCAGAACACATGAACATTTTGAGGTTTAAGCTATATATATATATATAAAATACATTTAACCACTCTACCAATGCATCTCTAAACACAGCTGTGATACCAAAGAACTTGTTCTATGTCACTAAAATGAAGGAGATTTACACACTATATTGCTACCAATGCAAGGTGACCTTGTCCTCTTAATTGTGCATTATCAGATCTTATTTCAGGGTTTGCTTCCATATCTATCTTACCATGCCTAGTATTGATTCACCTACCAGAGTGGCAAGCCTAACACAGTCATATTTAATGTTCTCATAAAACCTCTCACATGCAGTAACCTCTCTAAGTAATATAATCCAATATACTGATGGCTGATTGCATTTATCTCAATGTAATTATAAATTTATATCTATGGAGTATTTTGATATCACAGTACTTTTGACACTGTCAAAAATTTACTCTAGCCCTTACTTGTAATACATAATGATACTTAACATGTTTATTTAACCTTGAGCTGAGAGGAGATTGACGCAATTCACTGACGCAATTCATTTTATAAAATTATTATCAGAATGCATCAAGGAAGGACTGGTGTTCAAAATAAAATTAATTGGAAGAAGTACACTTGGCTATCTGATTTTTACAGGATGTTCTCCTTCCAAGTATCAACACAGCTTGTTCTGGCTCAAAATAACATAATGGGAGCCATTTTTATTTTCCATGATCAATCTGGCCAGTATGTAAGAGAAATATCCAGCATCCCCCAGAGACAAATACAAGAAATACACAAGCTCAGGAAATTGGCTTATTTTTTTATTACAATATACTGAGAGTCACATTTAATTAAAACATATACCATGGTTCCAAGTAATGTGGTCCAACTGAAATACTGGATCATTAATATCTTCAAACTGTCTCTTGTGTAGAATGCACTGTTTTTTTGTCTCAAATGGTATCTTTAATAATTTAGAGGACATAACCTGCCTATGTTAATTTGTGCAGTTTTGTATTGCAATGTATTCTAAAAGGAAATCAATGAAGTGCATTTTGTGCGATCATATGTTATTTATTGTAATTTTTTGATTGTGATGCTGGCTTCCATAGGGAATTCCATAGGGAATTCTTGAGATGCGTTTTTTGGACGTACTGGTACGTCCATAGGGGACTGAGGGGTTCAACTCAGAATTAATAATGTGGGCCTGCTTTGGGCATGCTTTAAAAAATGGTGCAATGCTTCTTGGTGCTGTTTCCTAATATCTGGCCTCAACAATAGAGTGACACTCTACCGTTAAAATTATAGACTGATCATGTCTGTCAGTGGACCATCAAGATCAACCTGTGACATATTAGTCCAAAACAAAGTAATACACATATTTATTGGCTGTTCACGTTAACTCAAATGGTTTTGGTAACTGAATTTGATGAATGGGACACAAATGGTGTCTGAGATACAATATTTAAGGATAGGCCCTACCAGTGGACTTCAAAATGTAGGTTTCTCACACTTTTAGAATTAAAACGAACTCCAACCTCTGCTGTTGAACAGATCAACGGCTTTTGTAGGCATCTCATTTCCAGTGAAAACAATCACAGTTTCAATTTGTTTTTGTGCTTTGAATAGCCTCTTTTGTGTCTCTTTAAGTGAATAACTTATGTGAATTTAATTTATGAAGCAATGAAAGGGAGCATATCTGGACCTACCCTCTGCATGATTACAAATGACTTGCTACAGATATTCTAATTAAACATTAATATCATTTTTTGGCAGTGAGAATAGGAATGAACACAGCGTGAAACATTATGTGTTGATCTATCTAATTAAGTCCATTACAAAGGCTGAACAATTGCAGTAAACTTAGATTTTTTTTACATGACTGATAGACCTTTATTAAATGTTTTCAATATATAAAACCTAGATATTGGTAAAAAGGACAGAATAGTGCCAAATTAGTGGTTAAATACAAAAAATAACAATCATTTTTATTTGTGCTACATACATTTATGCTACAGAGCTTAAAGGGTAATTATTTGCAAATATAGCATTCCCTTTCAACATATCTATTTTATGATGAAACATAAACCTCAGTCTCACCTACTGTCAGTAACACAAGATAATGAGCATAATCTTAACTGTAAACTTGCAATAGCAGGGTCCCTTTCTCCTTCTGTATCATGTCTGTACTTGGGAACTTTCCGGGTTCGCCACAGAGTCTCTAGTAAAGAGCTGCTTCTTACGCTGGTTACTCTTTCTCCGGGTAGAGGAGCGGACTTTGGCCATGTCAACTCCACACCCATTTCCCTTTCTTCATACTGCCTACCTAAGTCTTTCTGGTGCTTGCCCCAAGCCATACATTGCCAGCCCCGCTTCCATACACAACTAGCCCTGCCACCTCATCCCTACCATGTCTACCATGTCATCTGTGTTCTTGTTATTGTTGTTTTTTTATATTGCCCATTCTTATGTTATTGCACCACACAATCTGCTGGCTCTATAAATAAAAAGTAATAATAATCATAATAAATGATTTAGCATTTTCTCCAAAGTGAATTTTGTGAATTCCTACTCAGACCTAGCCATAAAATGATCTAACACCCGATGTATTGCTAAAATTGCCTGCCTATTCCGGATGGAATTCAGATGAGGGCTACCAAGATGGTAAATGGTTAGCAGGATAAAAAGTATTGGGAAGACTAAGGGATCTCAATATGTATAGTTTGCAGGAAAGAAGAGAGTAGATGCGATAGAAACCTTTTTTTTAAAATACATAAAGCGATTTAAGTACAGAGGGAAGCTTATTTCAAAGAGGGAGAAATATTAGAACACGAGGGTCAGAAGTCTTAGATGTAATGTAAGGAATTTTCCTTTACAGAGAGGGAGGTAGATAAATAGTCATGAGAACTAGTAGAGGTTAATACAATGAGAGAACTTAAGCATGCATGGGAAAGGCATAAAGCTATCCTCTATCTAAGACAAGACCAAGGGCGGATTAAGGTCTCAGTCCTTACTTAAGGAAATATAGAAAAATCAAAGAAATGAAAATCATGGAGCAAATACAACACAGGCAAAAAAAGTCGTTTTATAATAATATAGATCTTGGGTTCAGGTTCTATGTTAAAGTTTAAATGTTTCTTAAGACTTGCAGTATTATAATGAATCCCAATTAATGGGTTAAATAGGAAAAAAACATCACTCCAGTGGCCAAATATTCTTTTTCTCTCCTTTTTCCAGCCGTGATGAACAATAACTCTTACTACTGAAGAAAAAACTTGTCCGTCTTGAAAGATCTATAGATCTGATCTGCCCATGTTCTCCTGACGTGCATATCCATAGTTTCAGCGACAGCAGGTATTGCAATTGTGCAGCTGAACGTGTACCAGTCCTACACTTTTAGCGGGTGTCAGATATACAGGCAGTGTCAGCTGGGTTAAAAATAACCCCAATCCATTTGCTGAATTCTTCATCGTCATCATTTCTAACCTTGGCCACTAAGCAATAAAGCATGTTGTATCAAAGGTTAAACAGGATGTGCAATAAGTTGATAAATTCCCAGTGAACGCGTATTAATACGACATTTGGAGCAAGGGGTAACTAGACAAGTTATTACATCCTAATTGTCACTGTTTAGTAGGGAAGTCCTGGCCCCTCCCTGATATCCAAAATAATCCTTCTGGTTGCATATGTTTATAGGAGTAAATCAATACAACTCAAATATACAGGCATTATAACAATCAAGAATAGATTACTCAGTTGAAATTTGAATGCCTCACATTACAACGCTGAGTGACAATCATGCAGATGTTTAAAAATATAATTTGATCTTATAAAAATTATAGACAAGGTTAGACATTATGAGAAAAATGGTGGTAGCCCTCAAAATTCTGAAATCATCATAAGGCTGGTTAAACAATAAAACATGCAGAACTAAACTATATATATATATATATATATATATATATATATATATATACGGTTTCCACAAGCCTTTTTTTCTTGTTTAGCTGCTGTCCTAGGGAGCATAGCATGCAGTAATTAGTGTTACATAATTGCATGCAAGGTTTGCATAATTATGTGCAAAAATAACATCTGGAAAATGTAGCATTCTCATTTTTTGCTGGGAAAGAGAAACATTTGTAGCATATGAAAAAAAAACAAGGAATATCAAAAATATTCCTAATTATAAGGTTTATACAGTTTGTATTTTTTTAAAAGGTATGTCTCAGATGCTTAATGCTTTAAATATAGCCAGTACAGTTCCTTTTTATGCGCCTTCACATTAAAACTAGGCAATGAAACCAAGCTTTTCCATTAACGTAAATAATTACTGTTCTTGATTTGTTATATTAAATAATATATTAGAAAAACGAATACCTAAAACCAAGAATGTGACATTTCATGACAAACTCTGTTGGTAAATTCCATTATAATGGTTATTGAGTATGGACACAAAAAGGGTGTTCTTTTATCTTAAATGGTACATGGTGATTATTGTGTATTTGCCATAGTTCAAATAAATATTATTTGAAGACATGCTAGTTCTCAATATTTGAAAAAATAAAATATATAAACTATATATAAACTTATTATATTATTAACTTATTTGAAATGCGTTATTCTGGATTTTTGTTGTCTCTCACAGTTCAAATAAACCTACCATTAAAATTATAGACTGATCACGTCTTTGTCAGTGGGCAAACAAAATGAACAGATTAAATACTTTTTTCCTTCACTGTATATTTATATAACATCCCATATATTAAAAAAAATGCAATAAAATAAAAACATAGATTTCCTCTACTAGAGCATGTGGGGTGTTTTAAATCTTAACCTTTAATAAACCAGCCAGAGTTATAATGAGCAAATAAAGTGTTCGCTTGAGATAAAATTACACTCATTGATAAATCTAGGCCATCATGTTTCAGACGTTATTTCATTTTGCAAAGGGATGAATGTAGTCATCAATGTATTCTTTTCCGGCTAGTTTGATCTATTTCTAAAACATTGTACACATCCAGTTTTAACATGTCGTAACATTTCCATTTAAATCCCTTTTTTTAAAGTTGTTATCTGAATGCAAAGGCCGCATAGCTTCCATCAGAAATATCTGGAAGTCAGAATGTGGCTTAACTACAGTTCTTAATAAAGACAAAATACAGAATGTGGGCACAAGATCTGACACGGGACAAGGTTTTCACAAGAAGGCTCCAGATATCCAAGCTCCAGGTCAGTATGTTTAATCTTCAGGAAGAAAAGCAGAACTTCCTACCCAAATTCATCTCACTCCCTGCCCTTTGAAACCTGTTCCTTCTCCATGCCTGCTACCTGCCTACTAAATTTGTGAATGGGAACACTTCGATTACATATAGGTGATTCCATAATCTACAACAGAAACAATATCAGAAAAAGGTATTTGGGGAGTGGGTATTATCAATAAACAACAAGCAGGTTGGAGCATGCTTAGAAAGCAGTGCAAAATGTTCAAACAATAACTGATTGTAGGAAGAGTAGGAAAATGGCTATAGCTGTATTGGTCTAAGAGAAGTTGGAGCTGTTAGTCAAAAGTGATACATTTTTACTGGACCAAGTGTAAGGTCATATAAGCTATCAGGACCTCCTCTGTCTCTTCTTCATCTAGAATGCAGTGTATAAGTAGTCTGTGCTATGGGATCCATACATAAGTATCCATATTGTATTGTGTAACCGTATGTCTGTTTGGGTCGAAGAAGAACCAGGTTGTCATGTTGACAAACAGAACCTATTAAACACTCAGGAGTAAGGAGTCAGGGGAATATAAAGTATCAAAAGAGTTAGGCGACTGCACATTTTTAATCATACCTCTCTGGCTTGTTAAACTCTAAATATTTAAAATATACAAGATATTGCATTCTTGTTATGGAGTAGGGTATATATACTTGGATGTTAGATGTCCTTGAAGAGTCCCTTGGTACTATCTAGTTGTTTTGCAATAGCAATTAGCAATCTGCATGAATTGTTGTGATAATTTATTCAGATGTTATACTTGTTTAATAAAAATATCACATAATGTATTCTCTTTTAAATTACAGTGCAGTTCATGCTGCAGCATGGCGATCAAACTTCTTAATTACCCAAAAAGGAGGCGATAGATGCGGTTTCTCCTCACCTGAGGTAATGTTGGCCACAACTGTTCATGACTTACTATAAAGCAGTAGTATTAAAATTATGTGGCCAGTGTATGTAAGACTGTTCTTTGCTTTCTTTGGAAGACTTACTTTAGCGTGGTGAGCTCTGTGAGGGAGGGTTGAGTTGCTTTTAGGTAACTCTCTCTTCGTGCTGCAATTTTTGGAGATGGCTTAGGGCTGTTGGTGTCAGAATCTCCGCTGTCATCGTCTCCCATGGCTTTGATGTAGCTGCCACTGCGCATTCTCCGACAAGGAATTTCATCATCTTTGCTTTTGGGGGCATATCCACTCCATTCATCTTGTGGAACCTAAACAAAAACAAACGCAAGATCATTAACAGAATCTTTGCGTGCCAATAAGTGAAGCCAAGACAGACAATTATTGGAACTTGCATTAAGGAAGGACTACAAATTGAAGGGGTCCTTTACCTAAATAACAGCTGTGGTTTTGTTTATTTGCAAATAAACACACGAAAACAATCATGTTAAACAGCACACGTTTATGTGTAAAAGTTTGGAAATAAGCATGAACAAAATGCAGAATATAGAATGAGTAGGCAGTATAAATGCAGACCTACTATCTAATAGAACTTTACAGTAATATTAAATGTGCCACTTTACCATGTTAACAACTTAAACAGTCCAAGTTTAATACAATGCATAATATATGATACTATGTGATATACATTTCCAAAATATCAGTATCTAATGCCATCTTCTTCATGATTAGTTTTAATTATTGGATTGTGCATCTGCACCTTAAGACAATAGTTTGGGCTAATATTTTTTCTTTTGAACGGTAGCTTCATCATTATGGGGAGATGCAAAATCTTTTCCCATAACATAATTCTGCAGCTTTGTAAGACTCATCAAGTCATGTAAATTATTCTGCAAGGTCAATCTAGTAACCAACTTTCTTTCCGAACATTTTTTTTGGCAGAAGCAGTCTTGAGAATACCCACGGCACTTTGTCTGAATTACCATTTCTTTCAAACATTAATAATATTCATCAGATAGAAAAAACTAATTGTGGCACAATTGGATGCTGTTCATCTATGTGTTACCATTGTTATTGTCTACTCCATCCAGTAAAGTTTACTGTGCCATCAAATATGGATTTTCAACATATCTCAAACTTTAAACATTATTCTCCCTAAACCACCTTGTGTAAATCATGTTATTCATTTTGCTATTGCAGAGATGGAAGACAAGCCCAAGGGACACATAGAGCCAATTTAAGCTGGGTTCCTATTTTACCAACAACATTCTTTGAAAGCAGAAAGCAGTTCTTGGCAATTATCATCCTGGAATTAAATTACCTACTGTTAGTCATTAGGGTGCATAGTCATAACCAGATTGACTGTGAACAATGAAATATATTAATTTTAATTAGAATGAAAAAACAGGGACACAGAGAAAAGTCTGACGATGTAAAACTAAAACTGGGTGATTTTACATCTGGTTAGACTAGCATATTAAATACATTACTATTAAACCGGTGCACTAAACCAAAACATGAAAAATATTTCACCAAATATTTCTACATAGTATAGTGTAGTTTATTATTATGTATGAAAATACATTTACAAACTTCTAAGTATTTAATAATGTACCAAGTTAGTAGATAGTACCACACTGTATGACCAAAAATATGTGGATGCCAGACCATCATACATATGAGCTTGTTGGACATTCCATTCCAAAACATGGGTATTAATATAGCATTGCCCCCTCTGCACTACTGTAACAGGCTTTCCAAAATATTTTGGAGTGTTTCTGTGGGAGTTTGTGCTCATTCAGCCACCGATGTTGGGTGAAAAGGTCTGCCTCACAATCTGTGTCTCAATTCATCCCAAAAGCTCTCAGGGGGTTAAAAAAGTATTTTTACGCTGTAGCATTAGCATAACCCTTCACTAAAACTAGGGGGCCTAGGCCAAAAACCTGGAAAACAGCCCCAGATAATTATTTCTTCTTCACTAAACTCTACAGTAGGTACAATGCATTCCGGCAGCTGGTGTTCTCCTAACATCCGCCAAACCCATATTCATCTACCAAACTTCCAGAGAATAGATTTCCACTGATCCAATGTATGCGTGGCATTGTGTATAGTGATCTTCAGCTCGTGTGCAGTTTTGTGGCCATGGAAACCCATTTCATATACCTCCAGATGCAAAGCGCTTTTGCTGAAGTTGCTTCCAGAGGAAGTTTAGAAATCAGTAGTGAGTGATAGTTCAGAGAACTGACAATTTGTATGTGCTTTGTGCTACAGCACTCTTATACTCTATGTGTGGTCCAATGCTTCATGAGCTGTTTCTCCTAGATGCTTCCACTTCACAATAGTAGCACTTACAGTAGACAGGACTTACAAGGCACAAATATCACAAAACCACACAGCACCACACTAAAGTCACTGAGCTCTTCAGTATGACCCCTTCTAATATGCATGATTTTATACAGATGTTAGCAGTTGGTTGAAACACCTAAACTCATCAATTAGGAGTGTTGTCCTCATACTTTTGGTCATATAGTGTAAATACTCATAATGCCTCTTTTAGGCTTAATATAATATTTTTAAATACTTAAAGGGTCACTCCATTCATCATATGCACTTCAATGCATATAATAGGTGAGTGGTGTTAACATGGTGTCGTGCTTGCAAATGCATGAAGGGATTCTGCAGAATCTTCCCAAATGCATTTGCCTCTCTGCCGTGATCTTCTAGAATGATTATTGGCTTTTGTTTATATAGTGTTGTGGACTGCCTTCTTCTGGGTTTCTACATCTCCTACCTTAAGCTCCCAATCTAGTCCTTAGGGAAAATTCAAACAACTGTTTGGCCTCCTACATTGCTAAATTATATCCACACTGCTTTATGAGACCTGAGCTCTGTTCTTTGTTGAGGAGATTGCATGAAGCACTGGAATATCAGATAATGTTTAGTAGCTCAGTATCTCAGAGAAGTCATGGACACTTTCCTGAGTGGAGTTTCCATTAAAATCAAAGGGTACCCAACATCCATAAGACTCACTGAAGCAAGGAGTTGATCATTGAATGTTAACACATGCTGTAAGTTTAGATGGACAGAAAGGTTTTTTGATGTTTATTTTTTTTAAAATATCAATGTTTAACTATAATAATACATATACACACACTTAAACATAGCTTTTCTATTCACTCAACTTTAGACTCTCCATTTGTCCTGTTCATATGTATCTTTATACAGTGGACTCTTTTCAGAGAGACAGCATTTCCAAGCTCAAAAACCTTTGCAAAATTTGAAAAACATTAATGACACAAGTCACTTATCCTCTTTCTTGGTTTGAACTCCCTATTCACAGTTAATTGAATGATCCCTGAAAATCCTGCTTCTTTCTAATCACGAGTATTTGCTTTGTATGAAAGTTCAGCCATTTCATGTCAGCTAAGCAACATTGTTTTTTCTTATCTCCCTTCTAGGCTTGCCACCTATCCCTTTGATATTGAGCTTCAGGCTCCTCGTTACAATTAACAGAGCTCAGTTCTCGTAAAGCAGTGTGGATATAATTTAGCAAAGTAGGAGCCCAAACAGTGGTTTGAATTTTCCCCAAGGACTAGAGTGGGAGCTTAAGGTAGGAGATGTAGAAACCCAGAAGCAGGCAGTCCACAACACTATATAAACAAAAGCCAATAATCATTCTAGAAGATCAAGGCAAGCAGCACAGAATCACCACAGGCCAAAGTCAGCCAGGATAATCCAGGTAGCAAACCAGAGGACAAAAGCTGAGAGGGCAAACAAGGTTGAGCAGGGTCAAGTAAGGGTAACTAGCTGTAGCAAGGATACAAGGGGTATGGCGACTGTACAAATACTGACAACGCAGCTTGTTAGCACTCAGGCATCGAATAAAGGGAGATCAGGGTATATATAAGGCTGCAGGTAACCAGCTCCTCACGTTAGCTTCAAGTAATTACCTCTAGCTATGTTTTTTTCCAGTATCTCAACAGAGAATGGGCATGCCTAGGACAGGAGGGAGCTCAATTACTCTGGAGTCCGGAGATGGGCCTATTCTGTAACTATGCCGATGAACGTGGTGTGCATGTAACATGAGTGTGTGTGATCATAAATGTGTATGTGTGTGTGAGCATGAATGTATGTGTAAGTATGTGTGAGAGGGAGAATGTGTTAGCATGACTGTATAACAGTGTGTGTTAACATGACATAAGAGTATGTATGTGTGTTAGCGTGAGTATATAAATTTGGGTTAATTGAGGACTGGGATTGGGAGCCATTGATCTATATCACTGGTGGTAAACATATCAAATACAACCATTTTTTACTTGGCTTGCATCCTACTTGATGAGCCTAAATGTTCTATTATATGACATAATTTTTTAATATAATTTATACCTCCAAACCTAGATTTGTAAATGATTTGGAACTTTACGTAGAAGATATAAAGTCATTCTTCAAAACTATGAAATGCAGCACACGGCTTTACATCTGACCAACATATGGTTATTCTGTTTTGGTTTAAATGTGAAATACATATATATATATATATATATATATATATATATATATATACATATATCAAAATATTAATATTAGTCCAAAAAGTAGTAATATTAACAGAAATAGCACACAAAACAAAGAAATAGCAAAAATGCACTTATTCCTGAACAGCAGATTGTATGGACCCCAGCTGTATCCTCAATCTGAGTCTTCTCATGCTTGCATTTTAGTAAGTAATCTAATTAAACACCCGTTCAAGTTGTACCTGGGACTCTACAAACCAAATAAATTGTTCTACAATTAAGTACAACAGCACACGACCAGAACATTTACTAACGCTAACATCAACAATCTCAGCTCACACATTTGTAACCCATTCATTTTCAATGTTATTCTAAAACCAAATGGCTTATATAAAAAACAGTCAAGAACATTAGCTACTTTTACTAGGTAATATTATTTTCCCTTACTGAGCAGTATTTTGGATATGTTGCAGGCTAATTAAGGTTCCAATAATAACCCTTTGGGGTATTATAATATGCATTATCTAATCATTCCATGATATACATTTTATCATAAATAATATATATTTCTATTTTAAAAAATAAAATATAAAGGGCGTTCCTTTTTTTAATTTGTTACTGGTAATGCAATAAATGTGGGGTAAAATACTTCTAAAATAAATCTATTCAGAATAGCCAGCTAACACATATACCATCCAAAAAAGTTAACTAAGAGGTTTAAACTCCAATTAAATAAATATTAAAAGCATGATCTGATCCACATGAAACGTGAAAATAACACAAAAGTATGTGAAAACTCTATAAAGAACATGTTTCTTTCTATGTGTAATAATAAAGAAACCATGTATTATATTGCTTAGGTAGGTTTTAATATACAAATTCGTTTTTACTATTTTCACATAAAATGTTAGTATCTCATATGTTTAGGATTAGTTTTAAAACAATATAAAAAATCAGACAAATACATATATTAAACAATGACTTATTACAATAAAAAAAATATAAAGGAACTGCAATTCATCTGTTTCATGCTTAATTATAATTAAAATGGCATAAATGTAGAATATATTTTATGTGACACATCTGATAACAATGAATAATTCTTCTCTTTAACATATACATCCACAGGGAGTTATGTTTTCTAAAATTAATCACGTAAAGTAACATTAATATTAGATAATGACTTACCTTTCTTGTTGAAAATGAAAAGAGGCATTCCTTATGGTAAATTATGTTCATCATCTGCTCGGCTTAAGGCAACAAAAAGAATCAAGGCATCTCTCGGTGTACTGCCATTTCAAAGTGGGTGACTATAGCAGTAAACAAGGACTGGAGGGAGTGTTTAACCATCACTCACAAAACAGTATATTTGTAACTTTAGCATTCTTTTCGCATGCAAATAATTAATGAAATGAGATCACAGAATGTACGAACAATGCTTAATGACTGCTCAGCACTGACTGTCTAACACATGCAATTTAGTGTCCTTGCCAGTTATTTTTGAACCATAACCGGTTAGATGTTGAAGCCAAAAGAGGAGAAGGACTGTATCATTTTCACAGTTTCTCTAGCTGCCTTTATATTTTTTTTTTGCTTTTTTTGTAGTATAATAGCTCAATGGATGCCAACCTTCAACAGCAATGTCAATAATCGTTCATTAGCATGGGGAGCAAGATGAATATTTCTTAGTCTTGGAGAGTAGAGGACTCAGCAGGCAGTTCTGCTCCATTGCCACAGAAACTGGTACATGCTAAATAGAGCAGGCTGACACAAAAGAGAAAAACAAATAACCAAACCTAACTAAACCAATGAACAAGTAAAGAAAAGAGGGAGTGATTGTTGATTTACAAAAGTACCTCAGTATGAGGCAAAGAAAGTTAAATTGCTGTAAACATCCATATTCACTGAAACCTGAAAAAACAAGCACAACAGATTCTCAAGTATTTCAGGGAAGAGGTCAGGTTAGTGAAACAACATAAACTAATAATACGCTTTCAAAAATCAGACTATTATGACCTTCTGTGGCTAAGTGCAAAGAAATTATGTTATTGAACATTAAAAAAGGACACCCTAGGTAGGTCCTAGGGTGGCCAGGGGAGCTGGCAGGGTGCTGGCCAAGGTCACTATCCTGCACGCAGATGGTTATTGGGGTAGATAGTCAACAGATTTGAACGGTAATACCGAAGGGTAAAAAAGGCAGAATCCAAAAGTCAAGCCAAAAGATCATGGTCACCAGTAAAGCAATAAAATCCAGAAAGACAAGCCAACAAGTCTGAAGATCAAGTACCGGGAATGCAGAATCCCAATCCTAAAAGCCCTACAAAAAACTGAGCGCCTTGGAACTTCCTTCAGGGGTATTTATTGGAAATTGTAGTGCAAAAGTCCCAGTTAACCATCTTACGCTTTGGCTTAGTTGTGCATGCTCAAAGGGCTTGTGGTGTGCGATAGATAAGGCATCCTTAATAATAACAGATGTAGAGTATTTGGAGCTTTGCCAAGTTCTTGGGATGCCAAATATTGAGCATATATATACTTGTTGACGACCCAGTTTATGTTTCTCCCCAATATCACCAACACCTAAACATTTAGATAAGCCTTGACCAATCTGATAAGAGACTAACAAGGGACCTTTGATGTCATAAAAGCTTATGTTTACCTACTTCTTTTTCCATGGATATGTTAACTTTCTAAAACAATATATTAAATGGTTGTAAAATTAGTCACCTCTTGAGACTATATGGAAATCCAGTGACATATTCTGATCTAAGATGGCAGGCCCAGGGGCAGTGGAGGCTCCTCCATAGGACCACATACGCATGTGAACCCCCAAACGCAAAAGAGAAAAAAATCTTGAAAAATTCATCAAAAATTGAATTTAGATAAAAATGGTTTTTTTATGAATTTTGCAATTTTTTTTCCATTTGCGCTTTGGGGTTTAAGTGCCATGATGCTTCCTGTCCCCTGATGTAGCCTGCCTATGCCTCTGCCTCTGCCTATCACACGTGCGATAGGAAGAGACCCTATTTGGCTCAATTGCTGCCGCGCTTGCTATAGCACCGGCTGAGCTGCCCATTTGAACCCTGTTTGCACAGTAAAAGCTGTGCAATCAGGGGGAGGAGCTCCCAGCTGTCAGCTTCCAGCCAACACACTCCCTGCCCAGCCCGGAGTCTCCCCGCCCTCCCCAGTGACTGACTGCAATCCTGCAGTCACTCTGACGATTGGCCCTGCCCCTTTCCTTATAGCGTCCACACTGCTCAGGAACTCATCTAATAGTATAAAATTAATATTTGGGCTGCTGAAAGTTAGCGGAGGGTTAATTTAGGGGCAGTTATGGTTGATGGGGTGTTTAGGGTTAATATAGGGGCAGTTATGGTTAATGGGGTCTTTAGGGTTGATTTAGGGGCCGTTAACAGTTGATGGGGGTGTTTAGGGTTAATTTAGGGGCAGGTATGGTTGATGGGTCTTTAGGGTTAATTTTAGGGGCCGTTACAGTTGATGGGGTGTTAGGGTTAATTTTAGGGGCAGGTATGGTTGATGGTCTTTAGGGTTAATTTAGGGGCAGTTATGGTTGATGGGGTCTTTAGGGTTAATTTAAGGGCAGTTATGGTTGATGGGGTCTTAAGGGTTAATTTAGGGGCAGTTATGGTTGATGGGGTCTTTAGAGTTAATTTAGGGAAATGTATTTTAACCTGTAAATTACATTGTAAATGTACATTTCATTTTCAAAATGTATATATTGTGAACCTCCATTGAAATTACCCACCAGCCGCCACCACCCAAGGAGGTTATAGGTCTCTCGGCTGCAAAACTAGGAGACTTACTTGTACTTGGCACAGCCTCCACAGACTGGATTAAAATGTGGTAAAAAATGCCTCTGTGGAAATCCATTTTTGCATAATTCTGATTAGTGGTCCTGTTTACTCCATACATCGTACACACAGTAATTTACCTATATTTGTAATTTATTTCATATAACACATTTTCATTGGAAGCTATTTATTCCTAAACTGAATCAATAAAAACAAAAGGCAAACAAAAATGCCTCGATGTTGTGTTAACATTTTGTTAAAATAGGACAAGGTTAGTAACATATTGCAACTTACTCATTATGTTCTCAAGGGTAAAACTCATCTAATTGCTTTATGAAAGAAAAGAAGCTCAATTTATTTTCAAACCTAAACATCTTAACATTTCATAATTATCAATATTTACAGTATAAGATCACTAAATATGTAATACTTGGGCAACTCCCAGTGTTCCTCTACTTGTCTCTCAAGCTAATAAGGGAATTAAAAAGTATATAATTGTCTCAATAAAAATCATGAATAGATCTTTCACTTCATAACCCAGAAGTGATCTTAATTAACACTCAAAAACTTCACACCTCTCTCTTTAGTAAAGACAAAACCAAAAGGCAGTTTAAGAACAACTAATGACATGAAGCTTCTGACATTCCTATAGTGGTTAGTTCGTTAAGATGATTTCAGTAGACCATGAAGAGAGGATTTTAAAACTATGAGTGTATGATATCCCAGACTAACTTTATCCAATTCATAGGCTTACAAGGAGTAGAGTGAAAATTAACTATATATAAAAATTTCAATATACAAAATTTACAGTTAAGATTAAGGTTAAGGTATACTGGTGCAGAAGATGAAGAACTCTTGCCACCAGTCTAGCACAAGATAAATCCAATGTGTATTAAATTGCATCAATGGACACTGATTTGGAGTTCTCAAGGAATAGTACATTTACCAAGGTTTGTCCAAGATGGACAGCGCTGCCAATGCCATGCTGAACTTCAAATTATCTTGGTTATAACTTTGTAGTTCTGGAGTTCTGGATTGTAAGAACTTTTAATGTCGTTTGTATAAACTGGTGTCACAAAAGTTCACATTTTGTTACATTACAATGAAATAGTTGATTAAATAAAAATATCATTAGTTAGATAATCTTATTTAGAGTTTGTAGAAGAAATACATTTTCAAACAGCCAGTTTCTAACACTCGAAAGTATTAGTAAAGCACCATTGTATAACATTTATGTCAGAGGCAGTTTTATACATAACCACAAATTGTATCTTTTATTTATTTTCTGTTCTGCCAAGGTAAATTATGCTTCTGATTTTCACGGTACATTTTGAGATTAAAAACTGGTAAAATGATACTTTATAAACCGCTTAAAAACAAACATACTGGGAATTATAACTAAATCCATCGACGGTGAAAGACAAATTGGTCTGGGCTCTCATTTTGCAAACGATAAATTGTAATGAATTTTATTCTGAAATAGATGCAAATGATAATAGGAAGCCTGAAAAATAATATTGTAGATATGACCATCTGGTAGAGAACTGGAGATAAACAAACCTGATCCAATCTAACAAAAAAGAATACAGTATATTCTAATTAGTGAAACACAGTCTATGATGGCCTTGTAAAGGGAATTACAAGAATGGTAAAAATGTAATCATATAGTCATCTTCTAGAATAAGCAACCTGCCCTTGGTGATGCACAAGTGGAAAGTGTTAACCCTTTAAAAACTTTCCTTAGAAGGAACAGGGTCTCCTTAAGACCCAAAACCATCAGTGCCTCTACAGATGTCCCACTTTTTCAGAAGCCCAGAATGTTTGCTGGCTGTTTTACAGCATTGGAACTAACAATAATGTGTACAGAAACATCAATTAAAAAACTGTTATAAACTATATTGTATAAATAAAATAAATTATTCTTGTAATGTCTTATTTGCCAATAGGCCTCAAAGTCATATACCTTACTGGGAAAGTTTTGCCTCCGTTGTAGTATATAGGCATTTCCTATAAATATTTCATTATTAATATAACCACCAAACCGAAGAAAATGAAATTAATGATTTTTGTATGGCTTACCTGGAGGTACTGACATGTTCGCTCTTGTTGACAGGAATCAGATTTTACCAAAGCCTGATCAATGTTTGCAGAGGGTTTCTGGTAGACCTCACGTGCCCTGCTCACTGTTAGTGTGGACGCCCAAGAACTTTTCTTCAACATCTGACTGTCCAAGCTCACTGGCAAATTTGTACAGGTGTTACATTTCACATCATTATTGCTTCTCGATGACTTTAATGCCTGTTCACTAATCGTGTTGTATGCTTCCATAAAATATTGTGAAGTCGAACGATCAGGGCACCTGCCCATAGTCATGACTGTAGTCGGAGTATGATAGATGCAAATATCGTTATCTAAGTTATCCTGTGAACCCCACCACCCTGTAATGTTAGCTCTAGGTTTCACTTCAGCTCTCCTCTCTTTGCTTTTACTGCGCTTGCCGTACCTTACAGTTTGTACTTCCTCTGAGTTGGCTTTATTTCCATTGGCATTCCCTTTTGTTGGACCTTCCAGTGAATGTGATTTTGTAAAGAGCTTTTGAACAGAATGAACTAAATGCCGTATCCTTCCTGGGCTGTCACTGCGGTGCTCCACTGCGCTCCTTTTATATTGCAAGGTATGGTAGCCATCACGATTAATCGGAATCTGTCTTTCAAATTGATCTAAGAGGGTTGATGGTATGCGATTGGCTTTTCCTACTGATCCATGAGGAACTAGAGCACACTCATCTTTTAGATCATGATGAGAACTATAATGTCTCCTTGGAAAAGTACTGCTTGCAATCTGATCCCCATACGACACCATGCATTCTACTGGATATGAGTTCCTTTGAGCATAGTATGGATGATCTGCAGGATGAGGGTCTACTGGATTTAGTAAATATGGCTTTCTATCTGTGTGGTGTGGAAGGGTTTCACATACTGAATCGCATACAACCCCATGATGATGGCTACGGCTGCTGGATAACCCTTTCATTATTAAAATGAAGGAGATTTCAAAGTCATTTACTATTCCAGCTCACTGATATGAAGGTCTTCACCCCAGACCTACAAACAAGAAGAAATACATGAGAAACCCAGAAAACTATGAAACATTTTATAATGCACTTTACATTTTAACAATGCACTTCAAGAACAAAGCTGATGCTTACAATAAAGATTATGTAGAAAGTGTAATGTAGCAGACATGAGAATTTTTATTATCAGTGCCATTTAACAACAATACTATCCTGAAGACAAGTATTAAGATTAAAGCCCGCGGGGAGTTCCCAGTGAACTGCTCTAGTAACACTTTGCAATAAAATTATTTCTACACCCTACAAACAACTCCATTAAGTCCAATACATATTGATCAGTCTAACACACTGGCACTCATCATAAAGGATATAAAATGTACAGAAAAGATTCAGATTTAGAGTAAATACCTAGCCACAACATTTTACTGGTGTCCCATTTGGCCGCATGTCCTGAGAATATGTGGCTTCCTGTATACAGCAGATGAGTGCATGTTCATCGTTTATTGGCCCTTGACCATAAAGTGCCAGAGTGACCAAATTCTCTCCATGTGTCAAAGAGTCTCTCTAGTTGATTAGAACTAATCTGTCATTTACCGCAAGGCAGTATGCTAGATCTGCCACAAACGCAGCAAAAACATTAACTGGCCCTCTTGACATTTATCTTGTATGCCAGATGGCGAATCTGGACCTGATTATATTGATTTCAATTCATTTCAATCTAAAGGGACACTCGCGCCACAGTATCCACTTTAGTGCATATGCCAACTGTGTGGTCCCTTTAAAGTTTCCTGAGGTTCCATGGTGGGATTCTGCAGAATTACACATGATATACTTACCTCCAATCATCTGCAGCGTTAGCTCGGTGAGCTCTGTGTACAGGGTTCTGTTCAGACCCCCATGCACATGTGTGGAAAGTCCTCCCATTGATTTCATTGGGGGGCACGTTCCTGTCACCTATTAACTTTAAACAGCCAATCAGTAGCAAAAACAGTCAAACCACGGAGAAGGAGGGCGGCTGCTATAGGACAGGACTGCCTCATCTTTTTTGTTTTGGAATAATGCATACTATAATAATCAGAAAACTTAAATATGCATTCTTCTATATTGGGTACGTCAGGGACATCGTACTGTCCCTTTAAGGTTAATATCCAATTTACTCCAAGGTAATTAATTCATTATTGTATTGAGATCAATTACAGTGATAGTTGGATATCATTTTAAAAATATTCAGAATTGTTGCCAATTTATCAACAGATTTCTTTACCATACGGTACGAAGGATATCTATTGAATGTGATATACATACAGCACACTTGCGTTTTAACACCTACCTTTTAAAGCATCTTGAGTCATGTACCAATTAACTTAAAAAACATTACACGCAATAAAAACCAACCTGTAGATGGATATCAGAGGGACACTGCCACGCATTAAAACCTCTAAGCATAGAAAATCGAAATTTTCAAAGCAGGTTACTTGGAAAAATATTGTTTACTGGATTGCTCAGATAAACCAATACACATATCTTAGACACTGATACTCTAATGCGTTTTGTTTTATCCTCTTGGAAATATATATATATATATGGCAAACAGTCACGTATTAAAAAAAATAAGTTATCTTAGCGCTGCGTGATCATTTAACACAGAATTCTTTAGATTGCAATAGACGGGTTTGGGAAAATTTGCCTTCTAAAACGAAAGAGCACCTTGCAAATCCAGACACAGATGGAACAGGCATTTCGATGTCTTCTGCCTTATCACAGCATGGAATAGACAGCCTGAAAATTGACACGCTTACATGTCTTTGATCACAACTATTTTCAGCGGAGCGCTCTGCCTTCAAGGGTGGGTATTGAGAACAATTTCAAAGCTGACGAGACATGTGCAGGGCACATCCGACAGTACAGCACTGCGGAGTCTGATGGGGACACTACGGAGTCTGATGCTGAATTCCCCGTAATCCCACTTACATTTCCAAGGCCTGTAAATCCCCTACCGATTTGACGACTACCTTTAGAAAAGCATTTGGCAGTTGAAAAGCGCTGGTTATACATGGGCACTGTAGGATGTGATTGCCAACAGCGAGCTTTATGTTAGGGTGTATTGTCATAACTGCGCAGGCACAAAAATATTGTTAAAAAGCAGGAAAATTTGCACAGAATTTTGTATAATGTGGATATGTAATTCGCTAGAGTTTCTGTGCAGTGGGATGGTAGCATCACCATGGCAACAGTTTCTGAACGTACAGAATTAAACACGAGGCTTAATTTAGGATTTCTCGAAAATGGCAGAAACACTTTGTAAATTAACCTTGAATGTACATTGCTCCACATGACATTTAGTCTACTGCAAGAGGCTGGTGGTGGACCACCCATGGATGGCGCATGATGATTTAACATGGCGTAAGATTTGCATCCAGGCTTGCAATGTCTATAGTTATAGATATGTAAGGATTTATGACCACATATGCATCAAGCACACCGAAAAAAAATCTGTCAGGTTGGTAAACTTAAAGCAAATTATTGCTTAGCGATTATGGCAGTTAAAGCACTAAGTTACAAAGTGTCCCAATTTGGACATTATTGTCCATGGCAACCTTTGTAAAAGTCATTGGTGAATAGTGGACATTTACTAAAAAATCCTTGGAAAAGCAAGTTGCTACATATCCCTTAATATAATGATATGTTAAGTGTGTGCCATGGAGCCATTTTGCTTGTACATACACAAAAAAGAGCACTACTTACAAGTGAACACCTCTCCCCTCTGTCAATCTACAAATCTCTTCATAGTGGTTCTCCTATCTGTATCTCCTCACTTATCCCCAAATAAACCTACTCCATCCCACTACTTCAGCTCAGATACAACCTCTCACGCATGCATAAGAGACTTCTAAAGGGCTTCTTATCCAACACTTTCTCCAGTCCTTCAAAAAAATACCAATTTCTTCAGGAAGTCCCATTAACTCCCCTCCATCAACCTAAAATCTGCCTCACCTTCCCCAGCCTCACTCCACTACGGTGCCTTCCACCATTCCCTTTTTCTATTTGATCAGTTTGTAAATATGAACAGTAATATTATTTATTTCATCACTGCCTACACTGGGATACACTTGAGTGGCTCCTTTTCCCCGCAAACCTTTGCACCTTCACCTCTTGTGTAATATACTCCAGCCTCCTTCTAGTTTGGAAGTATATTTGAGCTGTAACTACAAACTGTTATGTAATGCACTACTTGTTACGTATTGATTACTGATTGTGCAGCACTGTGGAATATGATGGTGCTATATAAATATTTAATAATAATGCAGTAATAAAATATATAGTAAACATATCCAATGTTAAAACCATCAGACTCACTACTGGTCCTTTTGATCTTAGTGTGGATTTTGCACCTTATACTAGATAATCTTAGTAAATATTCTGTCTTGTATTTCTTACACTAAATTGCATACCTTGCATCAGAATTACATAATGCTATATCATTTTGCATGGAACTATATACTTTTTTATCAGTTATAAAAATAATGATTACTTACTAGCTAGGGATTTCAGCCTAAAAGAATACAAGTTACAATGGTGTATGTACAATTTTGTTTTACTATTTTATGCAGTTTTATAAATAACATATTTTCTTGAATATTGCAGATGCATGTTTGCATTGTTATATTGCAGTGTATTGTTATTTGCAGATTCACAGTTGTTTTTCCAAATATTGCAATTATTTCTGTTTTATTATGGAAATCTGTATTTCCATTATCTGCTCCTTGACAAAAGATTACATTCATACTGAACAACAGCACTGAGGTTTGTATGATGCACCTGCTATAGTTTTAACAGGCTGCATTTTTTAGCATAATTATACCATTAACTAAATTTGGAAACTATACTGAAAAACAATTTATACATAGTACCATTTACTAGAATGTGATATGTTGATGATCTCCCAGTTTGTAGAACAATGGACGGGTGTTTTTGTTTTCATGAAAGTTAACTCACACCAATGCACCGGACACTCAATGCGCCTCAACACCTCCTTTGTGTTAGATTTCTTGGTGTTAGATTTATCAGTAGACTTTGTCTCATCATTACTCTAGCTAAGTTTGTATTAGTGAATCAATAAAAATTGATAAAATTGAATACATATGAATAGAAAAAACATTTTATTTTGACCAGAGACAGCCTGGCGCTCTGCCCAAATGTGTAAGGGAGACCAGGTCTGTATATACTAAAAATGACTTCTTATATTCCTGCATGGCCACAACAATCCACAGGTTTCTGGGACCACAAGCTTATCACTTCTAGCAATCCCTTAGTGATAAAAAGTTCCCAGACACAAGACTGCATTGGCAAATATGATTTTTTCTATGCATATTATGCCTCCAATAAAATTCATACAGGAGAAGCTCATCGGGGTTGACCCTTCTTTCCTCTACCTTCCTGATGTGCGCAACCAAGAATATAAAATGATTTTATTTTTGACTTCTGTAATACAGATAAACCATATTGTACAAGAGAACATCATTTCTAATGTTAACATTACACAACATTCTTGTGCAGAGGACATAACGTATGTTTCTGGGTTCATCTTAATAATTTGTGCATGTCTTCATTCACTTCCTCACGTATCAACAGCTCTCTCTGCATCTGTCATCTCTCAGATCAGCAGCTGCCTATCTGGAATCTCTTCCTGGATGGCCTCTCACCACCTCAAGATAAATATGTCTAAGACTGAGCTCCTTCTAATCCCTCCCTCTAACTCTATTCCCCTTTCTGACCTTTCTATCACTGTCGACGGTACCACTATCTCTCTCCTTCACCACAAGTTCGCTCCTTTATCCCTCACATCATATCACTCTCTAAATCCTGCCACAACCAACTACGCAACATTTCCAAAATCCGTCCATTCCTGACTGCCAGCACCGCAAAACAACTAATCCACTCCCTTATAATCTCCCGTCTAGACTACTTCAACAACTTACTTACCGGCCTCCCTCTCTCCCGACTATTCCCCCCTCCAGTCTGTCCTCAATGCCTCTGCCAGACTAATTTACCTCACCCGACGCTCTGCATCTGCCGCACCTCTCTGCGAGTCCCTCCACTGGCTCTCCATCCATACCAGAATTAAATTCAAAATACTAACTCTATCCTACAAAGCTCTCACTAACGCCACTCGCCTCTACCTATCCTCCCTCATCAGCAAATATACTCCAGCCTGCCCTCTAAGATCCAACAATGACCTGCTCCTTGCATCTTCACCTCCTCCCATGCCCTGCCTACAGGACTTCTCTCGCGCAGCGCCAACCCTCTGGAACTCTCTTCCCCGTGCCGTCCGACTCTCACCAACTCTACCCTCCTTCAAACACTCCCTAAAAACTTTTCTCTTCAGGGAAGCCTTCCACTGACATAACCATCAAAACTTCTCTCTCACTCACTTAAAAAACTTATCTCGCCCTATATTAACACCATTCACTACCACCCAGTCCTCAACTCCTGTTTCTCACCCCTTATCGACCTAGAATGTAAGTTCCTGCAGGAACAGGGCCCTTCATTCCTCTTGTATCTGTATGTCAATTGCTGTATTGTACTTGTCATTGTCTGTAACATTTTCATCTTTGTACAGCGCTGCGGGATCTGTCTGCGCTTTATAAATAAAGTATAATAATAATGTGTGCTTTTCTCATGACAAATAGTATCAAGGACATATGTCTTAAGTAGGTTGTCTCCCTCAAAACATGGGCATGCCTGTTCGAGGATAGAACCTTTTTATGCCACTGCTTTAGTTTATTTTAAAACAATTTTGCCCAAAAGGCCTTTATTTAATCCATGACAGAGGTCTACAGATTAATCGAAACTACTATATTATTTCTATCCATAACTATGACTGACAGAGAAGAAACCAAGTTGAGCTTTCAACTCTAAAATTGGAAATCGTGTTTCGTCACACACACTAGACATGTTTTCCTTATTAAGATGATTGATGACTGTGAAATGATATTCAGCAAAAACAAAAGTAGAACTATTCTCTCATATCTTATACATCTGGTTCTTTTGATCTCTAAATTATTTTGCATTTCAATACCAAGTCTAATCTCCTGTGGAACAACTTTTAACCTATTAATAGTATGAATCAACACTGTGTTTAAGGCAAGTAGTTCTTAGGGCCAACCTAATTAATACTTCCCCAGGGATCCAGGCTAGTATCTGCAGTGTCCAGACGGGGTACAATGTGTGGTCACTACGCAATGAGGTTTGACCCCTTCCTGTCTACCCTCTACCCACTTTCCTCCCCTTTAAAGTCTAATTGTGGCTAGCCTCCTAGTCACTTTATCAGAAGAGGAAAAGCTGTGGGTAATAAGTCCTGGTAAGTTGCCCCACTTTAAGTCTTATAATTGGGGTTTAGTGCAGTGATGCGCAGTTCGTATCGCCTGACGCCCGGGACATGCAGTTCCGGGCCCCGGGCAGGTGGTTTTTTTTTCTTTTTCATTTAGCCCTGCTGTGGGTAAGCAGCTGGGTTAGGATCCAGATCCCCCACAGCGCTGCAGGAGACCTGGATCCTATTCTCCGGCAGCCAGTGGGCGTCTGCGCGATGCGCATAGGCAACCTCAGCTGCCAGCAATTCCGCCAGAGCTTCTATGGTTGAGCGCTGGTGTGACATAACCTTCCGGTGGTCCGTCATAGAAGCCCCGGTGGAAGTGCCGGCAGCGAAGGTTGCAGCGTGCAGAGGTCCACCGGCCGGCCCCGCTAGACACCAGGGAGTCTGGGGGTGGCATATCTAGGGAGCAGAGTGGCATTTCTAGGGGGCATAAAGCATATCGGGGGGAGCAGAGTGGCATTTCTAGGGGGCATAAAGCATATATCCGGGGGGCCAGAAATGGCATATCAGGGGAGCATCGGGGTATATTTATAAGTGAGGTACATTATGAATTAAGGGGGGACCTTAAAATGGCTATTGGTTTCCATATTTCTGTTTGTATATAACATATGCTGACTGTGTAATAGATACCAAAAATGTTACAATACATGTATACCTGTTTATTAGGTAAAATACTGTTTTACCATTCCACTAATGTGTATTTTTTCTTTAAAAAATCTTTTCTTTAAAATAGCACCAAACTTTTAGGGTGCGGCCTGTAATTGGGCTATATTCGAGCCAATACGGTATACATCACAGCTCTGCTGGAGTGAGCACAGGTTGCCTATTTAGGTGTGAGTAGCAGTTTTACACACCCAGCCATATTGTTTTTTTATTTTGATTTTGTTCTTCTAAGTGGGTCTCTAGGACAAAAGTGGAACTTTTCACGTCAAGAGACAAGCCAAGGCCCTATAACAAAGCAGCCTAAAATGCATACAGTAGATTACACGTTCTGAGCTTACTATTCATTCCTGTTCAATGTACACTCCCTAACTAGTAATGGGAGTCTAGAAAGGATCCAGCCAAGGTTTAAATGCTTCATAATGCCATTATCATTAATATGTCTTCACATCTGAAGATTTCTATGATCTTTTCTCGTCAGCCTCGATACTAGGACCACATGTATATACAGTAACTTCCACTCTGATGATTCATGGACTAAGAGTAAGGAGAGGGATTTCTTCTCTCTGACTCGAATTTGGATTATGGTTACAATAATAAGTCCATTATGTTTTCAAACTGCCAAGATTTTTTTTATTTGTACGTTTTGTAGGTGTGAATAAAACCGTTTACTGTTGTTATGGTGATACATTTCACAAATTACTTCAAATCATTCATAGATATGGCTAAATGTCTTCTGTTCATCTTCATATCTATGACTTGGTTACCTTATCAAATGATATATACCGTATATAGATATATCTATAGATATAGATATATCTATACATATTGCCAATTATTTTATTTCATATTACTTCCAGCTCAGTTACCTTGTTTCTCTAAATACCTAATGAGATATTTGTTCATTTATACTGGCACACTGTCAGCAGCTTTATCTGGATCCCGTTACACAACATATGAATAATGGAAATATCCATCCATGCCAGGGGTGAAAATGCACAGTTCTCCAGCTGTTGTTGAACAACCAGCAAACTCTTTGGCTACTCAAAGGCTTGTTGAGCATCATTGGAGTTGTAATTTTAAACCCTTTAGCTTTATTATGAAAGTATGTTTATGAAAGGATGGAATAACCTAGTAGATTCATTATTTTATATGGTATTCACAAGGTATACAATATGCTGTTTACATGTGTATTAATTCTTAACCCTATTCAGTTTACAATCTAGATTTACAACTTAAGATCAACGTTGCTAACATTCGGTCTTCTCCCTCAGGTACATGCTGATGGAATTCCGATGGAGAAAGTATGATCAGTTAGAGTGTCTGCGCAACACAACTGCCCCACCACAGTCATGTTTCAATAGCCATTTCTTGGTCACCTAAATTTAAAACCACGATGTATACGCTGAATACCACGTAGACCACTGTGAAAATACTTTTTTCCATGAAAATAAGCTCTTGCTTTATGCGGCCGTGGAGGTAGATCTGTTATATGAAGCATGACACAGTAAATGGAACACATTCTGTCTTACTGTATTATGTAAAATGCTGATGTTTTTGGTTACATGTCACTTCTAATTTCATACAACAGAATGAAGATGAGGATTGCATTAAATAATACAATGACATCTCTGACATACTTTTTTATGCTCTACAACCCAACTTGTGGGCTACTGAAAAAGGAGCTGTTGCATATTGAGTGTATTCTAATGCAATTATATTAAAATATAGTTTAACCCCTTAAGGACAATGCATGGTCCCTAAACCCATTGAAAACAATGCATTTTGAGCCCGTACATGTACAGGCTTTGTCATTAAGGGGTTGAAAAATATTTCCATGGATATGGTAAAATTATTCTTGTTATTGATCCTGCCACATCTGATTATAAAGCGCTACGGAATCTGATGGTGCTATATAAATAAATTATATATAATGTATAAAAAGGGTAAAAGTGTATATTATGATGGCAGAATGTGTTGTTCGTCTTTCTAAAATATCATTCTATTTTCTCCTCTATTTAAAAGATATGTTAGAAGTCTTTTTTTTTGTCTTGGTCCCCTTTTCTCTGTAAGACCTATAGTTGGGCATTGTTTTTTTTCCCTTCTCCTGGCCTGTCCACTGTGTCTTCTCTTTTTCTCTCTGCCCCCCCCCCCCCATTTTCTCCCCTCTCCCTGGCTGTCTGTTGTCCAGAAATGACTTTCAACATGTTTTAAGATCATATTGGTTTCCAGGCGCCCAATACCTATCTACATACTGGAACCTACACTTTTGTAAGGGATATTCTCTATGGTTCAGCCTTGTATTGTGCCTTAAGTTTGCTTTGGGCAAAACTACGTTCTGTAACATTATCTTTTGACCTTTGGAAATCTATAAATGAACAGAATTTACTAGAAGACTTTTTTGTCTTTGTCCCTGCCATATAAACTGTGACTGGATATATAGTATCTACCATCTTCACGTAAAAGTAATGGAAAGTCAGTTCTAGTTTACACGAGTTTCTCATTTGATGTCATGGATTTAGCGCATAAACTCTGTTAAACAGGAACAAGTTTGTTGAAACCAGCCTGCAAGGCAGTATTAAGTTCTGATGTGGGCAAAGGGGCACAACGATTGAGCATGGCCCACTCTAAGACCCCACTAATTATTTAGGCTTACTTAATGCCATGTATATTAGGTATTTTCTTGTAATACAACAAAACTAATCCTTAACACAAAATAAGATGGTTTCATATTAACATCGGGAAAGGTTGTGCTATGTTTTAGCATGTCATAAAGGCAGATGCAGAACTAGATCAAATTTGTGGATCTTATTGTTCCATCCTTCTGATAAAATTGGTGTTTCAATTTCTGTCACTTAATCATTTAGTTATCTTATATCTGGATTAATCTTGAATATATTCAAGAGACAATCTTGGTTTCCAATCGCTGACACTTACGACTGTAAAAATGCAATATTGTAAATGTTATGGACGATATTTGCGTAAAGAATTGTTGAAGGCGATTTGATAATGATCTAATGAAAGGGGAGATTAGACCATCCAGAGGAATTGCAAGACTCTGGGGTTTGAGCCCACAGCGGCTTCAACAGGACCTTAACAACATGTCCCTTACACATCTCTCACCCAAAGATATGACGTCGACAATTTACAAAATTAAATACAATTTCATATAATCCTCTCAACAATAGACAAAAAACAGAGCTCGGTTTAGACTAGTGACTAGTTTGGGGAATAAGATTAAGATATATAGCATTTGACTTTAAAAAATATTTTCACTTGCCAGTGACACATGAAGGTTATAATTTATTTTTAAAACTCTTAAGGAATTTTGAAAAAGATTAAAAATAATAGATATAGTAAGCATAAAAAAACATTTGAATTTGACAGAAGAACCATTCGGCCCATCTATTGTGCCATTTTTCCTGTAGAGATTAAGACCTTAATCAGTCCTTGGGCTTGTCTTAAATTCTGAATAGCTTTACCCATGCTTTATTCCATGCTTGTTTTAACCCCCTGTGACAGGCCTCCCTTTTCTTTGGGATTTTTGTCAAGGATCTTGGTTGTTACCACAGTCTTCTAGGGTAAATGAAGCCCAGGACACATCCAGCTCAGTTTCAATGTTTATTTTACAGGAATAAACAGCAGCGGTTATAAGCAGCACAGGATAACAGTCTTTGCTTTTGCTTGAGCACTTGCTTAGGACAAAACAGCTGCAAACATTCACCTTTTAACCAGTCACAAATTACCATCAAAACGGCTTTGCAGAGAGAAACCACTCCTCGGTTCATCAGCTCACCTAGCTGGCATAACAATGGCCTCTCTTCCTGTATCAGGCTCAATCCCTTTTACCCTCTGCCTGCTAATTAATCAACCACAGGTGAGCTGTTACTTAGTCCACACCTGTGGAGCTCCTGTCCCGAATGGATCAAAACAGCCATCAGTGCTGTTGGAGGGCTGGCCCACCCTGCTCTTCCAGATGCTCCGCCCCAGGGACCCTTACCATGTTTTGTAAAATGCCAGTAGTGCAGTTTGGAAACAAACAATATCTTTCCCCGGGACATATTGACCAAGGCTGGTCTAATATACCTTCCATCTACCACTTTACCACACTTTTTGTCACACCCCTCACCGTGTTAGTCTCCACCACTTCTGACGGGACACTGTTCCATTTATCTACCACCGTCTGAGTAAAATAAAACTTCCTTATATTACATCTACACCTCTGACACTCCAATTTTAAGCACATGTAATTTATGACAGGTATCTATATGGTATACTACCTTTTCTGTACAGTAGAACTTGTCAAAATGCGGTTCAATCTTCTACTCTGGAATTTAAAGTCATTGCCTGCTCACCTTTAAATATTTGAAACAATAAGTCTCACGTCCCATTCTTCTAATGTAATTTTCAGGAAGGTACCGCATAAAACTATCTTAAACCATGGTCCTGGACCATGTCCATTGCTTTCGTTAAATTACTATAGCAATTTGGGATCCCATTGCATATGTGGATTGATACATTTATTTTTACATAGTACAAATGGTGTCAAAACCAGCCAGCATTATCATCATAAATGCAAGATCTGGGGTTTTACTATGAAGTATGTGTTGCGTTTTTGAAAGGATTCATGATAAGCTCATCCCATTCTAAAACAACCTGAAAGCCTTTTTGGTCATAAATACAAAATTAGCATGTAACATGAATATGTTCTATCTGTACATCAACTACAGAAATTATGACTATTGCCAATAAAGAAAATTCTACTTGGGAATACAACCTTGGACAACAAATAGGTTAATTTAAAAGTGTAAGCTATTTCTATCTTCCTCCAGAACCATCTGCTTACTGTGATCAGAACATTTAATTTTCAGGGCATATCAGCTTTTGTTTCTTTGAATTCTCTCCCTTGGGGGTACCAAGAAATACACAGTTCTCAAAATAAGAAAACAAACATTGTAATAGGTTTTCTAACAGACCTTTTATAATCTAGGCCTCTAGGGCATGAAAAGTCATTTTATAAAAGTTTTTGACAAAGAGAAATAGATTTTTAAAAATATTTTTCAATGCAATTTAAACCTATTTATCTGACATAATATAATGTACAGAGATATAATGTAGGTTTAAAAATACAGGGTATCTAGGTTGCTTATCTAAAACTGTGCACTCCAACATCCCCCACCATGGCAGCTGTCATCTATGCATTTTAAGGAGACATGGTGCAGAGTAAGTTCACTATGAGATTGTGCCGGCTAGGCAAAGTGTTCCATAGTATATATGAATACAAGAGGGATCTCTGATCTTTCCATCTGGCCAAAGAAGCAGTGGTACGCCCAGAAGCTAGTCCCCCCTGGGGCAAAATACACCACTGTATGTTTATCTACATTGTGCATTTGGATTTGCACAGATTTAGCAAAATTTGGTGATTTGTACAAAGCAACGAAAAGGAGGCCAGACCACCTTTCACTTACACTCTCATTCTCTTTCACTCTCTCTATCTTCTCTGCTGACACTTCTGCTTCCACTTCAGTATCTTGTGGTTCTCTCTTCTATTTTCTCTCTTTTATCTTCTCTCTTCTCTCTTCTATTTTCTCTCTTTTATCTTCTCTCTTCTCTCTTCTATTTTCTATCTTCGTCCGCATCTCCACGCATAACATAACCTGGTGCAAACGTCTGTCAAAATTGCAGACAAACTAGACATACCAAGATATTTTGGACAATGCTATGATCTCAAATATCCGGGAACAGTTTGGGGAAGGCCCTTTTCTGTCTGTGCCCCAGTGCACAAAGCAAGCTCCATAAAGACATGGTTGGATGAGTTTGGTGTGGAAGAGCTTGACTGATTAGCAGAGAGCCCTGACCTCAACCTCATCGAACACCTTTGGGATGAACTGGACTGGAGATTGCGAGCCAGGCCTTCTCGTCCAACATTAGTGCCTGACCTCACAAATGCTCTACTGGATAGATGGGCAAGAATTCCTACAGAAACACTCCAAAATGGAAAACCAAGAGTGGAAGCTGTAATTGCTGCAAAGGAGGGACCAACTCCATATTAATGTCTATGTATTTATAATGCAATGTCATAAATGTCCTTGTTAGTATAATGGTCTGGTCTCCCAATACTTTTTTCCACATAGTGTTAATCGATATATATATCTATATCAATATCTATCTATCTATCTATCTATCTATCTATCTATCTATCTATCTATATTAATGTACAGTTTATGCAATCCCATCACAGAACAATAACAAATTACAAATCTGTTCGTGCTAGTAAAGGCAATTTTTCTTACCGTTTGTTTTAATATTTGCTAGAGATGGAAAAAGCCACTTAATGCCGCTGGTAAATAATAGATGACATTTCACATGAAGGAAACACATTAGGAGACTTAAAGCATTCATGGAGAAACAAACAATTTAAATGATAGAGGATTAAGTAGGGATAAGTCATCAACCATCTCTACTCCTTTTCATCTTAACAGCATAAATATGAGAATATTTGTAGGTTGGCTCATTAAAAAAAATAAAATTTTTTAATTTTGTGGATTGGTTAATAATATCATACCATGTAATGAAAGCTAGAGAATAACATTTCCTGCTGCTGCTAATATTAAAGAACATAGGGGTCTATTCACTAAACTCAGGGCTTACCTAGAGTACATGGCCCCAGGGGCGGATCCTAATATGTGGCACCCCACCCACAAAGAAAAAATGAGATGTTGTCCAGAATATTTATTTCACAAATCTTTATCTGTATGTCAACTGTATAAAATTAGAAGTCTGGAAAAATTATTAACTCATAAATAAATTAAATAAGTTTATATAAATAACATTTAACAGATATGGTACAGCGTAATTCCCACTACTATACACTGACCCAGACATTGACGGTAGTGCAGCATAACCCCTACTATTATACACTAAGCCAGACATTGACATGGTAGACCTCTGCCCCTAAAGCAGCCTGCTTGTGCCACCTCTGCCCTTGAAACAGCCTGCCTGTGGCTCCTTTGCCCTGAAACAGCTTGCATGTGCCAACTCTGCCCCTGAAACAGCCTGCCTGTGCAACTCTGCCCCCTGAAAACAGCCTGTGCCCTGGAAGAAACGCCTATTTTTGCCAAGTCTGTGGCGCCTGAAACAGGCGCTGCTGTGGCAACGACTGCCCTTTAGCAGCCTGCATGTGCCACCTCTGCCCCCCAAATCAGCCTGCCTGTGCCACCTCTGCCATGCCCAATCGGCTTAATTAAACCAATGCTGTTAATGTACCTCGAGGACTAGGTTGAGGACCACCGTTCTAAATACATCCACAATCACATACATGTCCACAGAGGACTTTAACCACTTAAGATCGGAGTACATACCGTAATATAAGAGAGGAGGACATTATGCTTGAAAAAGAAAGATGGCAAAAGTGCTAAAAACCCTTAAAAATACACAAAAAGAAAATGACAAAAAAGTTGAAAAAATACCAGTGGTCCATATGGAGTTAAAATACTGTTTTATTGTACCACCTTAATATTTACTTAGTGATTACCATTTATAACATCCAACACTTTTCAAAAAATAGTTTGATGCAAATTGTTTTACCAAATAAGATAAAATGGGTGCCTGACGAATATGAATGTGCAGGCTTTGAAAAGACATACTATCCTAACTCACTGTCAGTTAGGATTGATTTCACAATTTGCAAAAAGCCTACAGGAAGAAGTAAAATTAATTATTCTACAAGGAACAAATCAGCTCCTTTTTTAGGTATATATGAAAATAAAGATGATGCGGCTAGAAAAACCCAACAAACGGAGTGCCTAATTTTAAAAGGAAATTATCATGAAATAAGTAATAGCATAATATTAGGCAAAGAGGAAAACAGTCCAAATGGTTGAAGGTGATGTGGCAGTTGTAGTTTATGTGCAGAGGTGTGAAAATGATGCATTTCTGAAATTTGTCATGATCTTTCATTATGATGCAAGGTCTATGAATTAAAATTTAGTAGTACTTTTTTTTTATTAAACTCTCAAGTAATAACCAAAATAAGAAAACTGGCATTAGTTTAATAACAAAGCAAAACAAACAAGTAAAAGTTACTGGTACAGCGGCCATATTATTGTTTTAAGGAGCGTTCCAGATCGATCACAAGTGCCATACTAGAAGGCAGCATGCGTTTACCAAGAGGGCAGACCTCTTCTGCTGGCAAGAACCAATAAAAGTAAAAATGTTTCAAGAGGGTCTCTCCAGATCCTTCTGAGACCTCTGATCACAGATACTGCGGTCAGCAATACAAGCAAATGTAGCCTTATAAATATAAAATATAAACAAGTAATAATAAAAATAAAGTAATACAAATATTTCAAAAATAGTTTAAATTTAGCGCATTTTTATGTAGTATTTAACATAATTAAGACTCCAGTGATGTCATCATAACATCATAAGAGGAACCATCCAGTTCAAAGAAAATATAAAAAACTGAAAAAAAAAATATATATAAAATAAACATAGGTGCTCAAACATGTAAAAAGAATTGCCATATTTTTAAAAAATATAATATATTATATGATGATATCTAAAGAAAGCCCCTCATGCCCTGACATTTTTTTTTAGAATTTTTGTGGGTGCAATAAATGAGGAAGAAGAAAATTACAGCTAAACACTAACACAGCCAAAATGTTAAAACAGCCATAGTCACAAAGGGTAAAAAATGTGAATAACAGTCCGGTCACAAAGAGGTTAACTAAGCCTACTATAGCATGAGGGCTCATGGACACCTATGACTACAGGGATTTGGAGCAATGCATATCAAAACAATTGAAATAACTGTTTGCCTGAAGGCCAAACGGTCAATAAACTCTGTGTGGTCCTTAATTTAGGTAATCTACACATTTTCCTATTAAAAAGGACGGTGCCAGAATAACAGAAGCTCAGATTAAAAACACAATTTTCACTCTGAATGCTATTATTTCTGCATCCTTGGAAACAGAACTAATTGCTATTTATGATTTCTCACAACTTCAAGGGGTATGTTACTGATAAAGTTGATCAGCTTGATAATCAGAGAAAAAAAGTTAAAAGTAGAAAAAAACTCAAAAAAACCTGCTAGTGGTGGTATATGCAATAATCTAACCAATATATGTTTATACAGATGTGTCATCGAAAGTGATGGATTCACACTTGCTTTTATTTTTGACTAATGGGTCTTGTGCCAGATTAGTTTAAAAACCCTTTACTGCATTTTTCCGACAACAATATAGCTTCAAGCACGAAAACTTTTTTTTCATCTGCTCAAAGATAATGGCCACACAGTAAGTGTACCTCTCATTTTATAAAACAGTATACTGTATGCACAATGCTGGACTGAAGAACCAAGTATCTAATCTGGAAACAACATCTACAGTAGAAATGAGATTCACTGAGAATAGCTTCCATGGTTTCTTCACTCACTGATGGTGATACTGTGTAAGGGTTCTAAGACTTAGACTGTTGATAACACAGAGCTTGTGAAATAACAATTTTCCTTTCTGAACTTGGAAATACATTGCACTTTAATAAAAACTTAACCTCCAAAGCAATGTTTGCATATCTCTGAGATTAAGAGATGACTAAATGGCATCCTAGTGCCATGTGTTCTCCAGGTAAGTGACGCACCCGTCCATCCACGTGATGTAAAAGAATTGTGATTCATCAGACCAGGCCACCTTCTTCCATTGCTCCATGGTCCAGTTCTTAAGCTCACGTGCCCAATGTAGGCTCTTTCAGCAGTGGACAGGGTTCAGCATGGGCACCTTGACTGGTCTGTGGCTATGCAGTTACATACGCAACAAACTGCGATGCGCTGTGTGTTCTGACCCCTTTCTATCAGAACCAGCATTAACTTTTTCAGCAATTTAAGCTACAGTAGCTGATCTGTTGGATATGAATACGCAGGCCAGCCTTCACCCCCTCCACGTACATTAACGAGCCTTGGCTGTTTAGGAGATGCTTTGACCCAGTTATCTAATTATCAGAATTTGGCCCTTGTCAAAGTCGCTCAGGTCCTTATGCTTGCGCATTTTTCTTTAAAAATGTTTTTGGAAGTTATGGGGCACAAAATGGAACATGCCTGTTTCCTTTTCCGGAATGATTCTCGTTTCACAGGCTCAAAATACCTCTGCAAAAGTATATATTCTTGGAGAGAAGACATGCCAGGGTATTTCACTTGGAGCATCTGGTCACTTATCAGTTTTGTATATTTTTTTTTTAAATCTACAGGGCCCACCACATCTCAAGGCAAGATGGATATTATTATTATTATCTTTTATTTATATAGCGTCAACAGTTTACGCAGCGCTTAATACAATACATAAATTCAAGGGATATGACAAGACAAGAATTGACAGACTAAGACAAATCGATACATTCGGTGGAGAGAGCCCTGCTCGCAAGCCTACAATCTAGAGGGAAATGGGGTGACAAACATAAGGCATAGAGAAAGGGTGAGAGGTAGTGTGGTGGTTGTATCAATGACAAGGAAGTTCTAGTAGCTAAGATGGTGCGGCTTCTCTGAAGAAGTGGGTTTATAGATGTTTCTTAAATGTCGGGAGGGAGGGTGAATGCTGAAGGTTCCAGAGATATGGGGCCGGTCAAGTGAAACCTTGTAGACGGGAAAAAGAAGAGGTGATAAGTGAAGAGGAGAGCCTTAGCCCATGGGAAGAACGTAGGGATCGAGGAGGAGAGTATTTGCTAATGAGGTCAGAAATGTACCGAGGAGCAGTATTATGGATGGCTTTATATGTCAGTACCAGGATTTTAAAATTAATTCTAAAGGTAATTGGGAGCCAGTGGAGGGTTTCACAGAGGGGTGAAGCAGAAGAAGAAGATAAACCTAGCAGCGCCATTTAGGATAGACTGTAGGGATACACAGAAAATAAAGCGTTAAATCACAGGTAGTCAGTCTTTTGCTTTTCTCGTGCATATGCTTTTGTGGGCCACAACTCCCATTACCCTTATCAGCAGCACACACAATGGATGAATGGTATTTTCAGAGGCTATAACTTTTTCCCCTTTAATTGTACATATTGTTCTATTAGACTTCTTTTATGCTTCATTGTTTTTTTAATAACACAGTTCATATGGAATTCATTCAACTAAACATTTCAGAATCCTGAGTTTGTTCGGCTAAAGTAATCTCATGTATTGTTTAAAATGTTAGTTCACCTTTGGGATTCTACTGACATCTGGATAAACAAAGAGAGAATGCACAGTCATCAGATTGGGAATGAATCTTGTATAATGCTGGTTCAAAGAGCTTGAAAAGAATACAATGTTTAAACCTTTCGCTGCCAAAGGTTTGTCCAATGCACAGTAGAGTAGTATAACATATAACATAAAACATACAACATTGTACAATTCTAGTAGCAAGATCTTAAATAGAGTACAATGTGCGAAAATGTTTAACCCTTTTATTGCAACAGGTATGCCCAATGTACCGCAGAAAGAACATCAACAACAAAACAACAAAGGGTAAAGTGCACCTACACAGTGCGCTCGTATAGGAAATATATGGTTAAAAATGCATGTATCCTGGCATAGAGATAAAAACTATAGCCATGGCCACTGGCTCACAACCCTCTCCGTTGTGTCATAATGCAGTGTACATATGTGGCTGCACATCATTCCTGGACTCATAGGAGCATAAATGCACACGCAGCACCCAGGCAGCCATATTGAACTGCCCCAGGAACCTGAACCATGTAAGTAAGTATAACTCATACACAACATCTTATATCACATAGCTAATATATCCATCAATGATGGATCAATGAAGACACCCCAAGTATGTTGCTTGTGATCAGTAGCTTACATCTTACTTTGTCAAAATACCTTAAAAAATTAGTTATTTTTTACCACTGTCCCTGGACTATGGTACAAAGAGTAAATTCTAATGTGAAATTCTATATAGGCTTGCACCAGTGAAAAAAAGGAGGAAAAAATAGAGAAAAAGAAAAACTGTACTGCTACAATCACCATTTGTACTGCGATGCTCAGCAGGAATCTGTCCAACCATCCTGTCCTTTTTAAAGATATCCTCCCTTAGGACCAGTGATCCACCTAACAACAAATATTAGTGGGAAGAAAACATCCCACATAATTTCTAAATTACACCTTCCAAAGAATTCATTATTTCAAATTAAGAACCATTCATTTCAGTAACCCGCAGCTTTTTAAATCCTACCACTATTCCTAGCCAGGCTAGCGCTCGTAACAGTCTAAACTTTATCTCTGAAAAAGCCTGCCTGGCTAAACACATCAGGTGGTTTTGACGCAAACCAAGCACTTTCTTATTCACTTTTTATTTATTTATGCTGGATGTCAATACTTTATTATATTTATTGTTTTATTTAGATATTATATTAAAACTGCATTTTATATCAGTTTAATTACAGTCTCTTAGCCCACTACATTCAATAGCGCAATTACCAATCTCTTTCAAAATCACTAGATGTATAATCATTAAACATACAGTGTTATAGACACTATAAGAAAATACGTTCTAATATGTGGCTATTGATACCTATTAAATTTCATCCCTGCTCTCATTTGAACTATGGATTTGTTTCTTATGGTGAAGAGATACCACTCCCAAGAGAGGTCTATGGTAAACCGATCTTTAAAGATGGAAAATATAGAGCATTGCAAACTTTTTAAACGTTGGAACGAGCCAAACATCTGCTTCTCTCTGAACAATTTCTGTGGATAATGGACCTAAATAAATATCTGAGTATGACTCATTTACTCCACTAAGCAGATTCCTGTTCATTAGTCAAATGTTGTTAATTTTAAACCCTACAGTTAAATGAACACCCTAAAACAGGCAAAATAATCAGGTAGACAATGTTTCCGACTGAGCAAACGGCAGTTCACATATACTATTAGCAGCTCTAAAGGGGTTCTATTCTCTGTAATCAGACATATAGAAAATACTAAGGTTCCCTTATTGTCCATTTTCAGTATAGGAGCTCATTTCAAAATCTTTTATTTGCAACAGTGTTTTTTTTTAGTTCATGCTGGGTTAAACACAGAGTGATGTTATGCTATACAATGACAAATGTCAATTAGAATAATTGCACGATTATTCAATGGCCTGCACCTTTGCGATTTTACTTAAATAAAAAGGTAATTTTTGAACAGTCCAATAAAATTAGCTGTTTCTTCATTTTCAGTGGTAATACTTGTTGCCTTTAAATAAATTTATGATTTTGTGCGCGACTGAACCTTATGTTTAAATGGAACTCATTTTTTGTGTTAAAATGGTTTTTTATGGTTTTGGGTTTTTTTTACAAAATCAATGGCTAATCTAGGATAATCAAATTCTATAATTCATATTACTTTCCCTCTAAAAATAAAAAATAAGGCTACAAGCTGAAATTCCCATGTTTTAATACTGATGTACTATACTATACAGTACTTCAATATCAAATTCATACTTACTACTCATTTTTATGTTGGCTAAATATTCTCGATACCATATTATATTATTTTAAGTAACTCAGACTCTTTATTCATATGATGTTTTTTTATTTTCTTACAAAAAAACATTTTTTCTTTCTTCTAGCTCCATGTTATATGTTAGCATTATTTACATCAAAAAATGCATAGGATACGTTGATCACATACGTTGATCACAATACCTTAAAGTGTTACAATTACTTAAAGATATTCCTAGAAGTTTAATATTGAGGCCAATGGATTCCACTGGCTAGCCTCCAACCCTTATGTTTTCTAAATACACAATTACATAATCCCTAAATCAGCAAATATTGGTGCACCTAGAGGAATGCGTAAGGGACTTGTATATTAGGCAACTGCCTTGTGCCCCTATCGAAAAATTTGTGTTCAGGTGAACACATCAACTAATGAACCAGATTGGCAACCAACTCAGTTAACCTACCCTACAGTATGTCGGCAACCAAGCAACAAAATAAAATTCAGCATCAGAAACGATTATTATTATTTTAAAGAAAGACAAGACTGTGATCCATATAGCTAAAACAGATTTTCTTCAATGACTTAGGATTCACAAAAATTAATCTTCCTTCACCTTATATCTAAAACATCACATAAGATGTAACACATTCAATATTTTGACCTTGATTACTGGGTGATTCACTTCACTGGCCTCTCGCCTTCATTATCCTATTTCCAAAATGTTGCTTCAAACACTTTCTTAATGGAACATTTTCACAGCCAGCTATACTGTGCAGCAATCTATTAGCTTGGCCATTATTTATTCTTAAAGCAAATATAACAAATAGGGAACTCCTGGGAACGCTATAAAATGCTGCCGAAACCTATACTCAGGAAAACAGATGGTTCAAATTAGGTAAAAAGTGAGAAAAAAAAATCATATGCTAAGAGAAAACAAATATTTTTTTTTCTTCCTGATATATCAGCAAAATATTTTCCTAATTGTGTTAATTGTATTGTTCCCTCTTTGAAAACCTGGAAAATAAATAAATTTCCACTGACAGGAGTTTTCCCGTTAAGGAAATTCTCAGAGGTCAAATGCTGTCTTTGTTTCATCCTTGGCTGTGCTTTTATAAGCTTGTGATGAAATAACACATTTCACTTTCATTCACCACACTTAAAACTGGGGTCATTTTAGGATCTTTATTTATAGATTTATTTTGCTGTTATATTAAAAAAAATAATAATGCTATCAGATTGTATATACAGTATATAGATTGGAAAACTGCAACTCAAATTATTTTAAAAATGGTAATAAATGGGACATTTGTAACTTGGGGAGGTGGATGCTGTTTTAATTGATGAATAGCTATGATAAAGAATACAATTAAGCTATTTAGATGGAAAGCAACACATTATTTTTTGTAAAGCAAAGCAAGAATCCAGCCCATGCTCAGCGAATACTATTCAAAAAACAAACATCTAAGGCACAAATATTGGAATTCCGTCATACTATATATTACGTCATTGGTCCTTCACGGTATGTTTTTCCATGATGTCTTTAAGGGGTTAAATTGCTTGAGTGTCTCATTTGAGTTTAAAAAATGCATTGCAGTCTCACAGATTTAGCTCACTGGTAAGCAATACAGCCATGTCAACTTAGAGCGGACTCAGCCATACATGGGGTACTTGGGGTAGTGGTGGGCTAAGCAATATATCACCATATACTGTGACAGAATCCCCAATATTTATGTGTTAGATATGTGGTTTTTTTTTAAATAGTACTTGCTGGGTATGCACCCCCTTTTGTATATTCTTTTTTTACTGTACATTATTTTTGATGATGGAAAAATAAGGAATCATATTAAAAGCAAATAGGTACAAAATGTATATTTATCTAAGAACATGTTACTATGAGTACAGAATAAATGGTATAAACCTTACATCCCACAGCAGATAATTTTTAATCCTTTACACGGGTCACTATTAGATAGTATCTTGAATGTGTTACACTTAGTAAACATTTTAGAAAAAGGAAGGTGGAAGCTAAATTCCTCAATTACTTAAAAAGTTAAGTAGAGCGTTAGCTTGAAACAGACTAGGCTGTGGCTTTTTCTTATATATCCAGCACAGAAACCAAGTAGAACACGAGAATGCACTTGGTGGCATAGAATTAACCCATTGAGCTGATTCTTTATGGCAAAGCTAATAGATCCATTAGTCAAAGTGTCTGAATGGATGATTAATCTGGAGCCGTTGTATTATTTACCACAACATACCGCAATATGATTAGGAGTTAGCTAGGCTAAGATAACTAGAACACATACAAACAGCTAATATGCAGCTGTCTGAAAACATTATATGATGCAAAAACTAGAAAGCAGCTAGATTATTTTGTAATCTTATTTTAATCAGATATTAGTAATTCACTCACTATTTTTAAAAAGGTTGCATCAAAAACACTTATAGAGAACGTAATTATGTTTATCAATGAATGAATAACAGTGATTAATCATTGAGTAATAATTAGCAGATTGCAATTTGCTTTTGCAAGCTTTCTGCTCTGAGTAGCTGGTGAATATCAGCAGGTAGTTTGCTAATGAGGGATTGGGCTATAAATAAAAATGTAAAACCTGCTACTGCTGATTTCTGGGTAAATTGACATTGGAAAGGGAGGCTACAAAGTAGAGGGAAGGTACCTCTTTAATACATGAAAAAATAATGGAAATGATGTCCACTGACAGGTGAATAACACTGATAATGTTGTTATCATGGCACCTGTCAGTGGGTTGGATATATTAGGCAGCAAGTGAACATTTCGTCCTTCAAGTTGATGTGTTAGAAGCAGGAAATATGGGCAAGCATAAGGATCTGAGTGACAAGGGCCAATATGTGATGGCTAGATGACTGGGTCAGAGCATCTCCAGAACTACAGCTCTTGTTGGGTGTTCCAGGCCTGCAGTGTTCAGTATCAAAGTGGTCCAAGGAAGGAAAAGCAGTGAACAAGCGACATGGTCATGGGCCAAGGCTCATGTGTGGTCAAATCCAAGGAGCTGTAGCTCAATTTGCTATATTAAGTTAATGTTGGTTCTAATAGAAAGGTGGCAGAAAAAACACAGTTCAACACAGTTTGTTGCATTTGGGGCATCAGGGTGTCCATGCCGACCCCTGTCCACTGCAGAAAGCGCCTACAATGGGAACCTGAGCATAAGAACGGGACCACAGAGCAATGGAAGAAGGTGGCCTGGTGAATCACTTTTCCTTTAACATCACGTGGATGGCCAAGTGCGTGTGCATCGCTTAGCTGCAGGACACATGGTATCAGGATTCATCCATGGAGGCCCCACCTCGCATTACAGGACTTAAAGAATTTGCTGCTAACCTCCAGCGGAGTCCATCGTATACAGTATACATATGCAGTATATTATATATAGTATATATTATGTATATAATGATTTTTTTAAAGAAATTATACTGGGACAATTGAGGTTGAGTTAAAAAATCCATAATAAACGCATTATTTCCCTTTAACCCTTCCTACCACTTGGTATGGCTGGAAGAGAAGTTGTTGCCGCTGTGCTACATTGTAGCATTTTTTTCCAATCTAAAATAGTAACAAACTTAAGTACATGACAAGGTTCCATCAATCAAAAGCATAATGTGCATTCCTATATTGGACCCTAAACTTGAATAAATAACAAGAGGCTCTAAAAGATATTAATCTATATTACAAACAATATTTGGGTTATTTTTCTCCAGAAAAACATAATGTTCCATAAAATAAAGACAAACTAATCAAAGTATTTTATGTCCAAGGTAACTGCTAACACAATATTAGCACAACGGAAACTACTCTCCCAGTGGAACGCAATAAAACATAGATTATAAGACTTTACATTCTATCCAACTGTGTTGTCTAGATATCTTGTTATTAATGTACTTTAGTGAATTACAGGTTAAAAAGTAGATTATAGGACAATAAATAAGTAATAATACTAACAATAATGCTATAATAATATTATACTAAAATAATACGTAATAATGATATAATGGTTATGCAGTCAACACTAATTCCCTCCCAAGAAATACCAACAAAGGGTCACTGTGTAAATTACTATATATAAATTCTTAAACCATTAAAACGAGAAAGACAGAAGACAAGAGTCAGGGAGGCAAAGACTCAAGTGGTTACAAAAATCCAAACTAGTATCCTAATCTTTTGAATATATATATATATATATATATATATATATATATATATATTATATATATATATATATACCGTATATCAATAAGGTAATCAGAAAATCTGCGTATACCCGAATTAAGGACATATTCTGTAGTTTAAGTAAAAGCTTTTTCTTGTATACGTAAGTATAAGTTTCAGCAAAACTGCTTCATCCAGACAACTGCATTTAACTTTATTCTGTCACTCTTGCAATGCTTTCCATGAAGAAAACAATAAACATATAACAATAACACCAGATATTTTGAGAACACGTTGCTTATTTTTATTCTGCATTCGCCGTTTATTTTCAGTTTCTTCAACCAAATCATAATTATACTTTACATCTTTATCCCGTGCTAAAGAGGTATCCATTCTTCAGAATACTTTATACAATGATTTTGAATTTCTATTATGTTTTCGCTATTTTTATTTTTTATTATCTTTTTTTTATGCCCCTCAATATTGTGAGGCAAAGAATAGAAAACGAATATTACCGTAATTTAAAATATTAGTCCTTGATGAACCACAGCATATATATTGCTGTAATAATTTCAATCATTATTTGTGATTTCACATTCATCTCAAAATAAAAAAACCATTAAATTATAATATACAAGGTGTTACATTAGCTTATTGTAGGGGAAGAAAATGGTTAACAATCCATAGAAATGGAAGGGTCACCTTATAATTTGTAAAACAAAAACTAAAACACTAATATTATTTTGCTTTATATGACTACACAGATATATAAACAGAATATTAATGAGAGGTTTTGGTTATATGAATTGGCCAAAGCATAATAAAGCTCACCCGCCACGTCAAGGCACACTCTCAATAGGGTGAGAACCTACTCTCACCGCCTACATAGTGAGCACACGAAACATTTTATACTGCTACCAAAACCTTATTAATGTGTTGGGGGAGGTGCAATTAAACCTCCTCCCAATTAACCCCTGGACAGTAAGCTGCAACCAGACTGATGAGGAGCCAACAACCTCACCTATGTGCAAGCAGAGAAAAGAAAAAATGTTGGTGACCTCAGCTAGTCCCAGGCTCAAGTAATACAGATGTGTTAAATGAGGCCATCCAAACAGCTTGCTGAATGAAGGAGCTCAAGGTAGAGGGGACAATTTTTACTTGCCAGTTGACTCCACTAAGCCTCATTAGTGGAGTCAAATTATAGTATTTTCTAGACTAGGATCTGTAATAATATTTCATAATCCTAACTACATTTATTTGTGCATGTATGATGCATTCTGTTTTAAACTGCATTACATCTACTACAAAAGCCTTTTTTGGATGGTAGCTTACTAAAGTATAAACCTCTTTCATAATAAGATTAATACAGATTTTCAGTGTATGATGCCTGATATTTTAGGTACGTAGCACACCATTATCTTTTTAAACGTACTTATTAGTAGAGATGTGTGGGCTTGGTTTCTAAGCAACGTATCCCTCATTTATTCCAAGGAATTTAGGCTTAAATTAGCGCTCATTCACACCAGACAAGCAAAAAGTAAGACACACAACTATGACATGGTAATGGGGATTATTCTCTAAACCAGGAATGCTTGTGAGTGGACAAAGGAGCAAACTGGCATAGTTTCACCAAAGACAACTAGCTTTAGTACTTGCAAAAAATAACTTGCTTTGCAGGAGAGTCGAAGGAAGCAGATTACTCAATACTCAAGTTGCCCACAAATTATAAATGTGAGTCGGAACTATGACAGCTATCCCTTAACATTCTTATGATTGTCTGTGCTCAACAGTGTCGCTTCTGCTTACTCCTTTCCTGGGCTCTCCTCTGCTGGTTAGGCTTGGGCACTTAACACAAGAGAAGCAGCACCCTCTCCTCCACACTTATGTTAAATGTTATTTGCAAGATGTTTTTTCTGCTTTTCCCTACCTTGAATGTTGTATTTATGACGCACTCGGGATACACAAGTGAAGGTGGTTTTCACCAAAATTGATAGCCGGCTATACATGATTAAAATCATTATTTTTAATCATCACAATTCATTACTTTTACCCAAAATGGTGCAAATTAAATATTGTGCTGCTAAAAATAACAGTTTTATATAAAATTTCCTGTTTCCTAAATCTGTCTTTAGCATACCATAAAGGTGAGTGTGTTTGCAGTGTATTGCGAATACTCAAGCAGCCACTCACCAAAGAGGAGGTCCGCAGGTAAGAATACCATTCTACATTTATTTCACTTCAAATAAAAATGTGGAAATTTAAATAGGTCAGGCCCTGGCACTGTAGTGGGGCAAGTGACATCCACATGAATAACATATAAAAGTAAAAAACTCATCGGTCTTTCTCTTCAAACAAATATATTTTAGCTTTTAATGTTTTCAAACACATAACTTCGTGTAAATTTCAACAGTCCCGAGTTCTTGATGAAATCATTTTTCCTGTTTGAAACTCATTGTCACCTACATACTTGTGGGTGACATCTAAAACAAATCTGACAAAATAAGAAAAAATCCAGAAGTTCCAGGCTTGACATCATGTGTGTTGTGTACCATCAAGCAACTTCAAGTTAGATAAACTTTCTATGACTGTTTAAAAAAACGAATGCTATTCCCGAGAAACATGAACAGTTAACCTAATTTTTATCATTACATACGTTTTCCCAATACTGAAGTCCCCTTTGTCTCTTTGTGCTCCGTGAAGTGTATGGAGGGACGCTACATCTTTACGGGTTTTATGTGCATTATAGCATATGTGCTGGGCATACATATTGGCAGGCTAAGCATGATCATGTAATGTGATGGAATGTCTCCATTATTTATGCCTTCGATAGGTGGTTTTTGAATGATATTTCCTGAGTACGCACTGAATTCTTGCCTTGGTTTGTGTACTTATTGGTTATTATTATTCCAGGAGCAACCTAGGAATCGAAATATGTATGCCTTCACAAATTTTCGGTTGTACATTCCCCCTTCTGTATATTTTTTTGCAAAATACATCAAACCTTGAAGAGAATAGGCAACAGCAGCAGAAGACCACTATACCAGACAGGTACATCTAATAAAGTAGCCACTGAGTGTATAGTAGTGTGTAGTTTTACACCACAATCCATCAGTTATGAATCAAGTAATTCAGAATAAGCAACCAACACTTATAAATCATCACATTTTGTAGAAAAACTACTTGCATATCTGCAAAATACCTGAAATATGGCATAACCTAACCCCATGGGACATACATAAAACATTCATTGTGTGTGAATTTCTGTTCCAGATACACATACATCTCTATATTTGTTTAATACACAAGGAAATTATTGCATAACACTATATTTCTTTGCGATAACGTTTAAAACATACCTTTAGTTCATTCAAAAAAGATTTGAAATTCCTAGTAAATAGGTACTAGAGGCTTGACCTGTTTCATGGACTCTACAAGAAACGACAGCTATGCCACATGTGTCAAGCTTGATCTACTTGACCACAGAACATATAGATTTCTATTGACATAGTGCTGAGGTACAAACTGCTTGACAAAGCTCAGAAAAAAGTGTACATACGAAAGGCTAATTTTATTTACCGTAATATCAATCCCTGTTACTTTTATTATTCTATAGATATTTTTCTTTATTTGAATGTGTCAAAAAGATAAGGGAATAAAATACATACATATAATAAAAAAAACGAAGAAAGAAGACATTTCTTTCTTCGTTTTAGATTTCATTAGACAAAAGCCATTGCATATAGATGGATAGTTGGATACACTTACTGGGAGTAAAAGACTTATGTATCTAACACTTTGCTTTTGTATAATAAATAATGTATTTATAAATAACTGGAACTGGATCTAATAAGGTCACACATAGCCAATGCAGAAATTAATGGCTTTCTTTTCCAGTGGTAAATACATGTATTATTCTGGGAATGGCTCAACGCTATCACATTAAATGGTCCTGTATTTTAATGATTATACCCAATTAAAAGTACATTCATTTTTTACCTTTCTGTCATAAACTAATAGGAACATGACAAGCCGGCAAACAATATGAAATTTATTAAGGGAGCATGGAGGAACAGAAATGTGGATTTTATTTTTATTTTTTAACTAAGTTTAGTAAGTGTGGCAGTTTTTAGAAGCACATGTACAATTATCCAGTATTATCCCTGCGCCGTGTTAGTCACTTGTAAAATTAGTAATCTTCAGCTTTACAACTTGCCTAAATGAGCACAGTAATTTGGCACTATGGCAACTATGCCTCCTAAATGTTTCCCTGTTATCACTCACAGCGAAGCTGTTCACTGACTGGAAAGGGAGATGAATTATTAGTTTTCATTTTCTGCTATGCACCAGCCACATCTGTGGGTAAATCCTCTTATTTCAGTCTTTAAATACATCATAAATATTGATTAGTAATAACAATTATTTGTAGAAGCAATTGCATGTACACAGTTTGCTATAACTAGTTGGAGTTATTTTTATACCAGTTATTTAACACTTAGTGAGTCACAAAGAAGCTGTATGGAGAGAGAGTAGAAGGGGAGATCATATACAGTCTTATACTTAATTACCATGTTAAGTAATGAGTGATTATTAGTTGAATTGGTGTTACTCCATTGTTTGAATTACTCAAGATGATGAATACAACATTATATTTTGTATCACATACCTGATGAGTGTCTCTTGATTTCTTCACATCCCATGAAGTCTTTAAGCAAGATACAATTAACCCAATACACACTTTATTGACGACCTGAAAGAATCGGTCAGTAAGTTTGGTTAAAAAATAAATAAATAGCAATCCCGATATGTCTGAATGCTTCTTACAATATAATGATGAGATCCTTAGAAGCACTAAACTGAGAAAATCCAACAATAAACATGGTTTACCAAAGACTGATGTGAAATTAGTATTAAGGAACTGAAACTACCGCCATTATGTATCAATATCAACCGAATATAAAATCACATTGCATTGAGGCACTGAAATATACAAAGAAAACGGAAATGCATTTAATGGCACTAATCAAAGCCTAGCTTTTTCACATGAAATTCACATTTTTTACTCCCTGTAGTTATAAGTAAGGAGAAGTAGTTATAAGAAGGAGCTGTCTTTTTAGGAGGGGAACTGAAGAAGGCCAAGTAGAATGGGCTTAACTATGACTCCGACTCATACCTACGCTTCTCACATTTTGTATGTATTTTGTACATATTTATAATACGACACTAAATTAGTCTTGTATCTACAGTTGCTTTTGTACTATTTCACTTTGTGCTGATATGAATCTCTGTATTTTGTGGGTAACATTACCTTTTGTTAAAGTGGCTTCCCAGGTTCTTACCAGCATCAAGAAACATTGAGCGCTTAAAGCTGCCATATGGTGTGTTGAGAAATATTAACAGCGTAGGCATGTTTTAGACTCTGTTGATTAATGTCAAATTTATTTTTGGTGGCAGGTCTTTAATAGTAATTCACTGTAACCTACATCATTGTTTTACATATCTTACACTACCAATGTAAAGTAGTAACTAGTACATTTCTGCTATCAGAGGTTGAAATGTTCTGCTTTACCAATGGTTTGTAGCACGTTTGAGTGGGTTACTTTTTTATTTGAGGGACTCTTAGAATTATATCTTACCAAACATGGACACAGTTTTATTATAAAGATAAACTATCCAGTATAGATAAAAAATATATACGATCACATTTAATTCTACTATTAACGCCCAGAAGGGGATACGTGTCAAATTTTTTGGGAGAGTCTGTGGCCTTCTTGGTGTTTCCCTCCGAGTCACTATCTTCCATCTCCGGACAGGGGAGTGGTGGTTGATTACTCTCACTCTCCTCTTAGGTTCTGATCATGTTCTACCAACTTCCGAGATCTTCAAAGACTAACTGGGGCAAGCCCTTATCAAAAAGGGGCCCAGCCTTAGGAAGTTCCCAGGGATATTAATATTGGCCCATCACCTACTGTAAAGAATACATATTAAATTATAATGACAACAAGGTTTGGGACTGGTGCTAGGGCTGATTATAACTCAGGATAGTGTTATATAAATGAACGGTTATCTTAGTGATGGGGCTTTGGTATTAAACCGGCATCTACCATAAGAGACATAACACTTACTGTAATTCATGGATTTTCTGATTGACAGTGTATTCTGTTTGGTGTGTGCCTTGCAGTTAACTGTGAAGTGTGAAGTGACATTGAGTTAATTCATATGATTATTATAATAACACAAGACCTCTAACTGTAGCGTGAAAATATTTAATAGATGTTTAAAAGGTTGATTTTAAACGTAACTTTTTTCTATGGGAAATGGGTCTTTAGACAGTGTTAATTAAGCAAAATGTGTTGATTTCTTTTGAGTGGATTTCACCTTTAAATAGGACACATCTGAAGCTTTGCATCCAAATGTCTTGCATTTACTAATCTGCTCTGTTTAATTTAGTTGCAGGGAGACACATTTTCCACACATGTCTTTCTTCATTAGTTTCATACCAAATAAATGGTATAATTTTCTGCTTTTTGCTAGGGTTTTTATATGATTATGAACAGCCATCAAATTTTATTTCTAACCTTTTAAAACTCTATGATTTCTGTAAAAACAGTTATTGAATTAAGCACACATCTTTAAAATGTTCATCTATATCCAGTAAACCTAAATATAAACATATATTTTCTGTTAAATTTAGACATCAATTTAGATGTTTTTCTCTTTTACAACAGGTGTTAACGGAGCAAAAATAAATACATTTTTTAAATCTTATTCTTTTATAGTTTTGAGTATTTGCTCCATTATAAGACAAGGTTTTTTTCAGAGCAAATGGTCTGAAAAATACCCCTAGTCTTATATTCCAGATCGTCTTATAATCAGAGCTCAAATAGAGATCTGACTACAAGACTAAGATCCAGATCCCCCGCAGCGCTGCAGGGGACCTATATCCTCCTCTCCTCACAGCCAATGTCTGCGCGATGCGACATTCTTCCGGTGCTCCGTCATAGGGGGTATAAGGCATATAGGGGGGCAGAGTGGCATATAAAGAGGCAAAGTGGCATATCAGGAAGGCAGAGTGGTATATAGGGGTATAAGGCATATCGGGGGGCCAGAGTGGCATATAGGGGAGTATAAGTCATATCAGGGGGGCACAGTGGCATATAGTGGGGTATAAGGCATATCTGGGGGGCAGGGTAGCAAGCCGTGGGGTAGATGTGCATAACTGGGGGGCAGGTTGGCAAATAAAAGGATATAAAAACAAAAAAAATGAATTTTTCTGAATCAGTTTTTATTAAATCTGAAAAAATCGTTTACATGTGAATTAATATTTACTAATAAAACTTGTTTTATGGGGTAGTCTTATATTCAGGCTTTTTCTTTTTTTTCTTAATTAATATTCTCATATTTTGGGGATCGTTTTATAATCAAGGTTGTCTTATAATCGAGTAAATACAGTATTCCCATTAATATAATAGCCATGTTTGCTATAAACATTCAAATACTTGTATTTTTATGTAATTATTATTATACGATTATTTACACATAATATGAACAAAATAATATTTTATTGTATTTTTATATGACATGATAATTGCATTATATATAATGTGTATCAATCTATACCTCACATTATGTCAATGTTAACACTCATAAATAAATGTAGGTTTGTATTTTAACAATACACAGTGTGTAATAAGCATGTTTAATAATTCAGTATAGCATGACACGCTTAATGAAGTGTGCTTCTTGTTGACTCTGTGTTAGTCTGCTGTAAAACCACTTTCGCCATCACAAAGCTAGTTAGGGGAAATGAAAAAGGAAAAGATATGTAAATCTTTCTGACTTCCATCATTCTAAATAGGTTTGTATTGTGTAAAACATTACTGAGACACATAGAAAATGACACTCTGCCCAGTGGGTGCAACTTGAACATGGAACGGAATGAGTAAAAGGGAAAGACTTGAAGCTCCCTCTGGCATACAACCAACCTCCTTGAACCAGAGCAGAAATAATGAAAAAAAGACCTATTTTCAGAATCTTTTTCAAATGTCAGCTCTTTTCCATGGAGCCAATTATTTATTTTCTGTACAGTATTTATTTCTATTTTTTTTAGAAAAGGTTTAAATATTTCTTAAGGTTTGATTATCTGAAGCTGTCATTGCCTAAATTACATCGGTATCTAATCCCCATGCATGTTAATTAATGGTATGTGTATTTGTATAGACCAGCAATCTAACGAGACTGGGACCATTAGGAAATACCTTTTTTATTTGTCCCTACAGCAACAATAATCATGGTATACACGGCACAAAGTAATGTACATGTCTATTAATTAAAAGGATATCTTCAGAAGATGAAAGCTTGTTACAATGCTAACACTAAAGAGAAGCTAATGGAACCTGACAATTTATTCAGGGAAAATCTATGCACTGTTACTATTGTTATTACATTTATTTAACCTCCAGTATTTTTTTAAATGGTAAATCAAGCATGGCACAGTTATATTCACACAAAAGACTTTTATTCCGCATGTTGTGGTGCTGCTTTTAAGATTCAAAGAAATAGCAGATGGATGTTTTAGGATTAACTCTTGTGAGACACTGACTCACCCATAAGCATTTAAAGGGATACTAGCCTGGTAATGACAGGATGGCCTTGGCACTTTAAGGTCTTGGCACTTTAAGCCAGCGACTGACTGATAATCTCACTGTGGCCGAAGGCTGCGTATGCGCGCCCACGCTCACTTAGTGTGTAGCTGGTCATATCAAGTAACTGTCCACATGCTGCAGCACCCAGCTGCAGATCAGGTGAGTGTTTGGGGCTGTTATCTTATTCATTATTATATTGCAATATTTAACATGGCAGTTTTCAGGATAATTATTAATAATATATATATATATAATAATATATAATATAAGTAATATAAAATGAGAGTATGTGTTTCTTGAAAGGATAATTCACTGGACCTACCTTGACGGAGTCTTATTACTTTTTAATACTTCAGGGCAGTAGCGTACCTAGCAGGGGGTGGGGGGGCGGTCCGCCCCGGATGCCGCTCATCAGCAGGGGGGTGCCACGGGCTCCGGTGACCACATTTCCCGGATTGCCCGGATCCCTGGCAGTCTAGTCACTTTTTTTACGCAGAGGAGAGAGAGGGGCGCCTAGCAACCGCTCGGCACCACTCAGTCTCCTTCACAAGGCCTCTTACTCCGTCGTGGTGCCGGCATGTCATATTCCGGCACTCAGCAGTGAAGCAGCGCAGCGGCAAAGCAGGAAGCAGCGGCAGAGCATGAAGAAGAGGCGTCGCGCTCCCACCCCAGGACTTCTGGATGGTAAGTCCAAGAATGCATCTGAGGAAGCCTGATTGGGTGAAACGCGTTATGCAAATTGGCGACACGCCCACCTGGAGGTAGCACAAACTACACAGGCAAAGCATGGAACTCTGTTTGCTTGTTGCAAGCATATCGTTTTTTAACTTTTACTATTAATAAATTGCTATTTTTGCTTTTAAAATCCTCCTCTTCATTTTGACCTCCTGTATATCTTGAGGTGATGCCCATTGAGGAACAACAATATTGAGTGGAATACCACAAGCTGCTGTTTTCCAGAAACAGATATCCTATGGGATCCTATGATATTCCAATACAGACGCCCTATAGTTTGAGGGGGGTTAATATATCTTTTGTATAAACAATATTATACTATTATCTATATGTTTCTTTTATTTTTCATGTAAACCTGCCATAGAAGACATCACCTGTGATTTGTGATCTGAATCTAAGTATACCTGTGTTTTTTTGTTTTTTTTTTATGCATGATGGGTGTTATTTTGTAAGGATGGACATGTTCAATTGTATATAATGCAAAACTGCATAACACTATTAATATAGAGTTATTACAAACGGAGCGCTGCACTTTATTTATCTTTTGTTTGTTTGTTTTACTGTCACATAGGGGTTAAGTGTTAAGTGCTGGCAGCTATTTATATTCACTCTATATATCTAAATATCTATTAGAAGCGCCATTATTCACTTTATTTTTGTAGAAGTCGAAAACCTTTAACTACAAATGGGGAGAGGGTAGAAACGTGAGAAACGAGGGAGAGGGGGGTAGTTAGTGAGAAGGGAGGGAGGGAGAGGGGTAGATAGTGAGAAAGAGGGTAGTAAGTATATTGGAATAAATAGACAGTGAGAATGAGTGAGAGAATAAATGAATGTGTGGATGCATTGTGTGAATGAGTGAGAGAATGAATGAATGTGTGGATGAATTGTCTAAATGAGGGAGATAATTAATGAGTTTGTGAGAATGCATTAATGAATGTGTAAATTTGTGTGAATGAGTGAGAATAAATGATTATGTGAATTAATTATGTGAATGAAAGTGAATTGGTGAGTGACTGTAAAAGTGTTTGTGTGTATGATGGATGAATAATTGATTTTTGGAAAGGCAAAGATGGCACAAGCAGGATGTTTGAGCCTTGGGAACCAAGATGACATAGGCAGGGTGTTTATGGGACAGAGATGGCACAGGCCGGGCTGTTTGGGGACAAAGTTGACTCATGTTTGGCTGTTTGGGGACAAAGATGGTAAGTCTTATGTGTGTAATCTGCATGCTGGTCAGGTTCTATGTGGGCAGTGTGGACGTCAGGGCTGGCTTTGGGTTGTGCAACCTATCATCTATGCCTGTAGTTTTATCTATTGCTATGTTTCCATACATTATTGTTGTATACCTGCAAATATGGGATTTGTATGTCTGATTCTATACCTCCAGTGCTGACTTCACATGTGAACAATAATAATAACAATATTAATATATATATATAATTGCTAACAGCAATCACACTCCTTTCATGCCCAGGCAACCAGTACATGCTAGAACCTGGACATGATATTTGTCATTCCAAGTCAGCTAGTACATGCTGGAATCTGGGTATGCCTGGGCATGATAGGAGTGTGATTGCTGTTAACAATGATATATATATGTATTAATATTGTTATTGATTTTTTTGTCCTATTTTGGTGTGTTACTTTAAATAAAAGTGTGAGATTTTTTTATGCTGTACCACTGTCATTGTCTGCCTCAGTATATAGTGATAGGTGTTATGCTGTACCCCCTTGAGCTTCGACCAGGCGTTCCTGTTTTTTGTCTTTCTCTTATTTTAAGATACACCACATCAAGAAGTTATCCAGATTTAAAATACATATACAGGTTGTGCACAAATATTTTTACAATCAATGGATATATGCTAAGCGCACTTAATACCTGTTTTACATTACCTTTTGTGATACTCACATATGTATGTGGATGGAAAACCACATAATTAAGGTGCTGCTGGCATAGAAGGGAGAGCGCAGGAACAGTCACTTTTTTCTCTTATTTTTTTTCTCCTCTCTGTATGACCCCATATTACATTAATATAATGCCATGTTAACATGTTAAATGATTATTGGAGTCCATTTCTCATTGACTCTGCTGCATTTAATGCAGGCATTATTTATTTAAGGTATAAAGTGAGACTCCTGTCTCATTTAACTCATCTGCCTGCTGCCTCTACTAAAATTATTCTCCTATTCTAGTCAATGAGAGCAATGTGGGTGACCATATTAGCAATGTTTTCCAGGCCGCATATAATTTTTACATATTGCTGATCAGCCCATATAAAATGCTGCCCTGTAGTATGGGGGATGTATATCTGACTAATTAGTTCCATTCCACAAGTTTTATACATCCCACATACTGGGCTGGTCAGCAATATGTAAAAATTACATGTGTCCTGGAAAACGTGGCGGATATGGTCACCCTAGAGCACACTGATGTTTTGCAAGCATGCATGTGATTGGCTACTGCCTCTGTGACTTTAATGGGAGTTGTACTGAGTTAAATACAAATATGTAAATCTTCTGATTTTAGTGGAGTCAGCCAGTGGAGGACTAAAATAAGACAGAGCATACTTTTCTAACTACATTTTGCATGCAACAACAGACAAAAAAATCCTTATATATATATATATATATAACCTAATTATTTTATGTGTACATACGTATTAATGTATATTATTATCAAGATCTAGTGACTAGAGAACATCTCAGTCAGTAGAATACAGTCTAAAAATAACAATGCCTAGGGGGGGGTGTTTAAGAACTGTTTATTCATTCCTACAGAAAGTATAGTGCCAGGAAACAAATAACCAAAGACACACCAGGACAGGCTCTGCCACACAAACACACACACACCAGGTCAGGATCTGCCACACTAACACGCCAAAAACACACACCAGGACAGGCTCTACCACACCGACACCCAAATACACTCACCAGGATAGGCTCTGCCACACTGACACCCAAACACACACAAGTCAGGACAGGCTCTACCACACGCGAAACCCAAACACACCCAAGGAGAAGCTCTACGACTCCGACAGCCAACACCACTCTCCACCCAGGACCAGTGCTCTGCATTCCACACACAACCAAACAACAGGACTAGGCTATGACATGGGACACCGAGAAACACACACACCAGGACAGGCTCTGCCACACCAACACCCAAACACACCTACCAGGACAGGCTCTGCCATTCCGACACACCCAAACTCACCAGGACAGGCAATGGAACACTGACACCCAAACACACACACCAGGACAGGCTCTGCCATTCCTCCGATGTGTTCTTCTCCCTGTCACGAGGAGGCGTTTTGTGTGAGCCCGCCCCCTTGAGAGGCACGTCGCTCCTTCACAGGGGTGGGACGAAGAGCCTCACTGGACGGCATGGTGTCTTGCGGCCGCTTCAAAACTCGCAGCCGCATCAGATGGAATCACATCTCGCCCTTACAAAAAAAATACTGCAGTTTTTCTGAAGTAATACTGCAGCTTTTTGGACATGAAAAAACTGCAATATTGCACTTTTACTGCAGTATTACTGCACTTTTACTGCAGTTGTACTTCACTGTACTGCAGTTGTACTGCAGTTGTTTTTGTACGGAAGTACAAATGCAATAAAGCTACAGCACATTGAAGTAAAACTGTAGGTTTGCAATATAAAAAAAAAGTGCAGCAAATGTGCAGTAAAACTGCAGTACAGTGAAGTACAAATGCAGTAAAACTGCAGTAAATGTGCAGTAATACTGCAGTAAAAGTGCAGTAATACTGCAGTAAAAGTGCAATATTGCCGTTTTTTCATGTCCAAAAAACTGCAGTATTACTTCAGAAAAAACTGCAGTAATTTTTCGTAAGGGCGGCTTTTGTCCCGCATTAAAGATGGCCCTGGCACAGCCGAATCGGCCACTTCAGGGGACGGCCTATAATTCATATTCAGGGCGGCCTGGGTTGCAGTTTCCCCCTGCCTGGGGATTCTGTCGCACCCCTTGACAAAGAGCTTATGGCATCTGGGTGTTATCCTGGAAGAAACATTTTTATATTGTAATAGGAAAAGAACATTTAAATTAGTCTAGTAAACCTTATAGTTTCATTGGCAATATTACATATAGTATTTGCCAACTGATTTATCATGAATTAACTAATTATATTGCTAGCCTCCTGCATGGTGTATGCAGAAGTGCCGTCAAACAAGTGAGGTCAAGGACACTTAAGTCATTTGGCATGCCAGAAGTTTGAAAAAAATCCATACTTCAGAGAATGAATCAGATGCAGTGTGTTTATCTTCACACTTGATTCTGGTCAGCATTCAAATACTCACTGATGAAATTTGAATGTGTTTGCTGTAAAATCCTTTTTGATGCAGCCACCGCATGACACCATGAAATGAAGGATACTTAAGATGTAGTAATGCTCCTTTACACTTGCTTTTCAAACACATTTTAGGGTCTAACATGGAAGACTATGACTAATATTGTCTGTAGAAAAATATATATACTATAAAGTACGTAATGTCCATTGATGTTCTATTTTGTCCAATCACCAAATTTGAATCTTGGTCTTTAATTCATTAAATAACTGATGTGCCAACAACTGCAATATTGTTATAGATATAAAAAGGAAAATATTGGTAAATATTGTTTATATATATATAATATATATAAAAATAAAAATCACCATTGCAGTTAAGCTTGTATTCTCTACCCTGCATGGTTTTTCACAAAATCAAAACAAGACATATTCATATTCATACTGGTGCATGTATGGACATGATGTAAACTTTAAGATTAACAAACAAATTAACAGAATTCTGAGATTAGTGCCACTTTTCACGCAAATGTAAAGCAGCAGAGAAGGTTCCTCTACTTAATCCAAGTATGGCGTAAGTAACCAGTGGCAAGCTCCAGTTTCTCTTAAAGTGCATTGATTTTGCATGTTAACAAATGCTAAACAAGGAATACATAACATTTATTTTATTTCACATAGCTATCTTGTAGTGCTGCTCAGGATCTCCCAGAGTCCCTATGAATAAGGCAACTGGGCTCTACCAATTATAGCATACACACATCAATACATCAACACAAATCCCTAAATGAACATATGGTATTGATTTTACATATTTGTTAAATACCAATGTACAGGAAACTTATTCTTTGTCGCTTTAACATAGAAGCAGCTACCTTAACCTCATGGTTATTACTCCCCATTTAGTTATCTCTCCCTTTACCATAAATCTGGTTCTTGGAACATTAGAAAGATTGTGTGATTATACAATAGACTATGGTATTGGAAAGTGTATGCCTGGACACACACACCACTATGTGGCAACCCTGCCTACTCAACAGATCAACTCACCTTCCACACACAACACCCTTGGGCAGCCCTTGTCCCCTCAATGCACACAACACTATGGGGAAGCCCCTGTCCCCTCAATGCACACAACTCAATGGAGAAACCCCTGTTCCCTCCAGCACACAACACAATCCAAAATCCCTTCTCTTCATTGCACACATCCAACCTCTCTCTTCCTCTCTGTGCATTACATAACCTGACAGCCCCTATCCTTCCTTCAAACAACATGATCGTTCAACTGTGAATTCTTGGTCACACTGAGTGGGGCAAACAGTGAAGGTCCAATCACAATGCACTTTGTTTTAAACCCAGCACGACAACCAATTCCCATGCAGACAAGGCTCTTATATGTATAGAGATGTTGTCCCATTAAACCTAACCCCACTAGAGTAAAATAATCTCTGACTTATAATCAACCTATCTCTGAAAAAGTAATACTTATTGAAAAACAAAAACCATAACCTATACATAGATTTTAATGAACTAACTTAATGATGTTTAAAGCTGCTTTCCATTGTTACCAATGGAAGCTAAGCCAGTGGTTTCCATTGTTACCAGTGTGAGCTAAGCCACCAACACAACCGATGTGCTCTTATGATTAATAATTCAACTTATACCACTCCATTTTCTAGCCAATGCTTAAAAATAAACCAAGGCAACCTGGATGTTTAAAGGGAATTCAAGCATGTCATTGGAAAAAACAAGAGCAGGAAGCCTTTCAATACTTATGTTATCTAATCTACCACCCTTATGCAGAGTCCTACATGTCCTGATGATGCTCTCTTCTCCTTTTAGTTGTAAATGAGAATAAACTATTTAGAACATTCAGTAAACTATTCCAGCTAATTGTTTTTTACATTTAAAATATAAACTATTATACTTGTCAATATACCGTACAAGCCAGCAATTATTACAAGGTAGTGGTGACTTGTGTGGGGGGGGGGCATGGCAGTTTTATAATCATGTTCCTTTTAGAGATTGGTAGTAAATAAGGGTGATCATGGTCTTTCACTGTGTGTTTTGCCAAAACTCACCACAGAACATTTTGAAATCGATTCTATGTTGTACCTTTGTTTAAAGTAGGTTTTAAATCAAATAGGAAAATTTTAGCACAGCAGTGTTGCTTATTATTACAAATCTGATGATTTTCTAAAGCATTCTACTGTATAAAAAGGGATGATTTTAAATAATTTACAATATATTTGCCTAAGGTAACAACATTCAATTAAATCACATAATTTGGCAGGCAGTTTTTTATTGAAAAATGCATGTTTGACAAGATTGTACTACTGATAGTCAATTAAAATGGCATTTGTTATCACGGATAGTATAAAATTGCATTACTAGGCAAACATTGCTGACAAAACAAGGCTATCCCAGCTTGCTGCATATTATCTATACGACTGTCAAAACCCTTCTCTTGTACCAAACCTAATCAAGACTGCAATTAAAGAGTTGGAGTCATTACATGCAGATCATTGATTGGGCAAATATGTTGAATTTAGATTTTTAGGCCTCAGTGTAGAAGAAACAGACAATAAAGGTCATACAATCAATCCTGGCAGAGACATAAAATCAATAAGAATGGGCTGTCCGGGATTCATACATTATGTTTTTTTCAAGACGCTGAAAAAAACATAATGGTTGAAGCCATTTGTTTATTTTAATAAAAAAGGTTTTTGTAATTGATTGCAAAACATCATGTTGTTTTATAAAGAGAACAACAGATACACTAAAGACCACTTACTAAATCCATCGGGAAGTTACTACCCACTACTTCATACACTGTCTACATTTTATGCCTCGACCTACAAAAGTCCTTAAGACTCTGCCACAGAAATAATCATACACATTCTTGTCCAAGACTCTATCTAGAGGGTTAGAATAGTATAATGGTACTAGAGTACTATTATAATACTATAATAGAGTAAAATAGTATAGAAGGTGTGGACTATATTACATCACGTTAATTTCAGACAATTTCATATTTTTTAAATCATGTGATGGAATCATCAAGTGAAATTGCAGCTGAAGTTTTCCACAGAGAGTAGGTAAAATAATCCATACTGGTACAGTAGGTTCACTTGGGCAGATTTACTAATTTAGCCAATTTAGGCTGCCAATGAGTGTGGAACAATGAAATGACAGTCGGCATACTAAAAAAATAAAAATGGAAGCCATACCTAGGAGGAACGCAGATCTGTTCTCCAAATGCTTCTTTTTTATACTAAAGAAGCAGAGATGTCTAGTCGCTGTTGTTGGGAACAAAAAAAGGAAGGGAATGGGTGAAAGTAGGGCATGGAGGTAAGCAGAAATAAAAGCCATTACCCCCAGCTGGAGATAAAATGCTGCCTTTATTGCCCAAAGCCTCTGGGTTAAAACCAGAAAAGTTCCCGGTAATGGCTATATTACTTTTAAACTGAAGGCAGAGCCTAAATATATTACATAGGATAGTAATGCTTGGAAAATATAGAATGTTACATTCTGCTTTACACTTTAACAGTACTAAAGTCTTATACTTTACAATGCTTGCAAATTGATATCCTGCTATTAAGTTCTACCAATAACTATTAAAGTTCAACAAAATTAGAGCAATACTGGACATTAATAGACAGCAGCAGCTGGGCTACAATTCCTATAATGCCCAAACTCTGGCTGGTTATGCCTGTTAGGTGATGTAGTGTCACGACAAAAAAGAGGTCACATGTGGCCAGCTCAAAACTGGATGTTTTGCAACTAAAAAGCTTTGCAACTAAAATGATTCTAGATGTATTGCACAATGTCCTTGTTATGTCAGATGTTATCAGTTCAAGAAATTCAACTGATTTGTCCTGCTACAACCTAACCCAGTCTAATAAAACTCATGTCATAGTCAATCAAACATAACAGACATCTAAAGAGCACCACGTTTAAAGCGGGTTACTTAAACCGTGAACTTCACAGCATCCGTTAATAAATACAAATTTGCTTTTGGGTAATGGTACAGTGTGAATTCAGCAATAAATATTAAAACTGACACTTATATGACTAGGATTACGTTTTTAAATAATTAAAGATTTAAGAACATAGAGTACATTTTAGATATAGCGCCAGCAGAGTGTGTAGCGCTGTTACAAATAAGTGGAATCATTTAAAATCACACACAATAACAAACTGGTACACAAGGAGAAGAGGGCCCTGCTCTTGCGAGTTTAGGCACTGGTTCATTGACTGATAGATGTAGTTGAATTGGAAAGGAGCACAAAAAAGTTAGAAAATGAATATGGGGAATTGGGATTTTAGTTGTGAGATGCAATTTACTTTTGAAAAGATGGACTAAACGGGTGACCTCATCATGATGTACAAATAGATTTTGGTTCCGTATAAGGTCCTTCTAAGGGTAATCTCATCCCCACAGATGCAGGAGATAACAAGAGCCCACTTACCAACATAAGAAACATGGTTCTATTTTCAAACAAATAAAAGTCAAAATATACCTATTTTTTTTTTTTCGGGGCCCAAATTCTTTTTTTTTTTTCCCTCCACTTATATCCCTTTTCCAAGAGCTCAGGTGGTTCTACGGCTCACAGTAATGTGTACTGAATTACAGAAATAATTGTGAGATAACAAGTCACATGAGAAGCACTAAAGCCTTCTAATCAAATTCCCCAAACATCTCCTATCCCTAATGGTTTTTAGAAGGTATTACAATGCACCACAGCAGTAAAACAAACATTAACGTGTCTCTCTATACAGCGTAGATGTGGCAATATATTGTATAATTTGTATAATTCTATCTAAGTCTAAAGTTACATAAGCTTTTGGGACTTTATTATTTATCTGATGAAGAGATCACTGAGCTAATGCAACTTTACATATTTTTCTATGTTGGCCTAACAACACTCCAACAACTGGAATCTCAAATTCAGACACAGATGGCGTCCTAGCGAGGTGAGTTTTATTAATGTCACTTTAAGGGCGCACCCAGTTAACAGCAATGTTGTTACTGAGGTACCTCTTAAGCCAGTGTCTTTTCCCGACCCGTTTACCCCCTTGGGTTTGATTACATTACTAGATTTGCAAGTGAATAGTCCATTCATTTTACAGTCCTGTGGTGTTTGTCTTGGGGAGTAATTCAGATGTCTGATCAGGACATTATGGAGGCAAGCATGCTGTTTGTGTGATTTGATAACTGATTCTATAGTGTTTGGTCAGTAGACATGTGCACATGGGTCACATGAACACATTTTTCAGTTCCTTTGTGGGCAATGAATTACATTCCCTGCCCATTCAGTTTGGATGAAACTTGGAACAAACTTCATTGCCTGTGCCCACATTTACTCTCACTCTCGTCCACTCTCTCTCACGCTTTCTAAGTGTTTCCCCTACCTTCTCTGACATCCGCTTCTGCTTCCACTTCCGCATTTTCTTGTTCTTCATCCTCTCTCTTCCAGCTTCTCTCTTCATCTGCATCTCTGCTGACATAACCTGGCTCCAACATCCGCCAAAATGGCGGTGCTTTCCCCCGATTCTCCAATTGGAGGATTGCTTTTCTACACCCCATTCCCTCTAGATTACAGGAAAGGAAACTGCATATTCAGTTTAGGAAAGTAATATAGAGCAGTTAATTTACTTGAAATGTGGAATTCACTACTAAATTAAGTTATTTCGACAGATTAAATCGGTATATTAAAAACCGTGAATGTATTTTAATAGTAAAGCAGGCATACAGGTTATAACGGCAGGAAACATGCTAGGTGATGCTGAACTTTAGTAAAAGCCTGTCCTAGATCCCTAAGCAAACCGTCTTGCTTGCTAACATAGTAGAGAACCTCATGGCAGTTCCCCCAGCACCTTAGTCCCCTCAAGAGTCTCATTTCCCTATATATATAGTTACAAAAATACGTTGACGATTTCAAACATAAATTGAGTTCAACCTATCCAAGATATCCCTGAATACGCTGATCCATAAAATATTCATTTTTTTTCCTGAATGGCAGTGCCTGGTTTAAGTTATATTTGAGATACTCTAAAGAGGTGCTTCAGCTTCTGCTAGATCAACAAATATAGGTATGTTGTAAAGGTTATTTCCGTCAATGTGAAACGTGAAAACAGTTATGTACTATTTCACGCACATAATAATTTCTACTCCCTGGATTTTATTTGTATAGCATACAAACGGGGTACTATTTTTATATGACTTTAGAAATTAGGAACAACCCTACAAGGAATTAGCATAGGGTATACCTGGCAAATTCTCTTCCAACTCTCTTGACAGACTAAAATAATATTACTTTTGTTGGGAAAAAAACAAGCACTCAGTATAGAAAGAAGATGTAATATGTCCAGGTTTGTTTTTTAAAGCATTTGCTCTGAAAAAAACCCTTGTCTTATAATCGAGCAAATACGGTATCTCTAGTATGGTCCATGGAAATCACTGCGTCCAAGCCGGCTCTGTCCAGGAGTGCCCAGAAACCAAGTTTCTTTCCAGTGTTTAGAGATGAACTGCAAAAAAGTCTAGTTTAAATCTGGCGGCTGACCAGGAACACAAGTACAAGGGCCAATTTTCAAACATGTTTGAAATATGACAGGCCTATATTGCCAAAGCAACAACAAAACCTCACCTAATCTCCTTATTAAATAAAGAAACATGACATATCTGCTGTGGGTTCTTCAAAACAATGTAGAATAATCTATTCTACATTCTATTCATACATCTATGGTATGCATGACCTTTACTTTAATAGCAATCTTGAACGTACGTTTTCCTTGTAAAACATACGTTTTTGGATATTTACAAGAAATACATTTTCCGTCTAATGGAAAGAAAGAGTTATAAAGATATTCTTGTTATAAATTTTATTTGTTGATAATATATCTGACACCATTTTAAAATGAGCCAAAAACTACAAAAGCATCTAAGGTGAAAAAACCACAAAAACTTTTACCTTACTTAGGGTATGGTAGATAAGGGGATGGGCATTTCAGTCGAAGTGTTAGGTGTTTACAGAATGAGGTATATTTTTGGAGACTTGAATGTTCTATGTCAGTTGATCTAAATATAACCAAGGTGTCTAAATATTGAAGCTTAGATAATGATGGCAGGCTAAGGGACCATTATACCCTATGTTTGTATTATATGTATTGTATTAAAATATATTATATATTTATATGGAAGGGAACAAGGATTTCCTATTGTCTTGAAACTATACCTTTTAAATATACATTTTTAAATTTGTCCCTCCTGACCTTTAACGAACCACTTCATATATATATAATATATATATATTATATATATATATATATATATACACTTTTTCCAGGCTCTCCTCTAAGGAACGTGTAGGAGGATACATTTTGTGGTTTAGTTAAAGTTTAATTTTTTTGCATTGAAGAGGGATTAGCAAATCTTTGAATCATTAGCTTTTTGTACCTTGTACCACTCAGAAAATGAAATTGAACAGGTAGCACTCATAAGAACTTTCATATATCATTTTTGATGGGTCAGGGAATGTAATCCCTTTCAAAATTACATTTGGTTTTCTGAGTTAATTGCATCTTTACTCAACGCCTTTGTAATATATTAAGCCTACGAGGCTATTAAAGTTCATCCCAATACCTCCTTAGATGTTATCAGATATTAGGTTAGGGTGTATAGAAACGTATTTATCTTCCCAGTTATCCTTTGATTATATCACAATCTTAATTGGGTTTATGTAGTGAACTTGCTATAATGTGGTTGCTTGCTGCATTATAACAGGAAGCTAAAAACTACTTAAAAAGTAGTTATATTTCTTTTTCTTTAAAAGGGAAGGCAAGTTTTTTCCCACCAGGGAAAATAACATAATAAACAATTCCAAAATACCAGCTGTCAGTCGTACAGGAGTGTTAAGGATTGGAGCATGCAAAGTCACTCGGTGCACCAGTACACACAATCTCATTGATAATGCTTCCTACAGAAGGGCACATTGGTAAACTGAGTACCATCTAATAGAATTGCTATGCTTCGTTATACAAAATGCTGGAGGGAGGGGGGTATTTTATTTAATAAAGGAAGAACTAAAAAAAAAAAACATTTTGAGATGGAGACTTAGTTAACATTTTGATTCCGGTTTGTTTGCCTTACAAATACTCATTTGGGTTGTCTTCTGTTTAACTAGACTAAATAGTTTTACCCACTTTACGGTGCTGTTTCCTATTAAGCCCTTTATTCTACCATACTATGCCACTCTTCTATCACATATAACACAAAGCTAGCACTCTAAGAAATACACACACAAATCAAATACCATTGTTCTGTGGCATTTTATCTACAAGATTTATATTGTGTGCTAGCCTCGTGATACATTTTGCTCATTGCTGTAGTGCTTGGAGGGCACTTTATTGGCTATAGCCTCACACTCAATACCAGACTTATTGCCACTTGTTTAATTTTCTAGCTTTTGATTGCCATTCTGATTTATAATATCCCATGCTCCTATCATATCTAAAGCCAGTAACAGAAAATATTCTAGTTACCTGTTTGCAGGGCCATATTTATCTTCTGCACTGCCTAAGACCTAACTGAGAAACGCACCACCAGCTGCTCCTCTGCAGAAATAAACCACGCAGGCTATGATGACTCCTCCATAGTGTTGGTGGGCAAGTTGGGGAGATCAATGATTTCCCTTTTAACCACTTGATTCAACAGTGGCACTACAGGCATCCGGATCGGCCAACAGGGCAGTTAGTAATCAGCCTTGGCCAGAATACGCCACTGCCTTTCTGATTGGCTGCAATTTACTCATCTAAAAAGATCCCATTCCGCTGCAGACCCTATGAAATTATCCAATATAGCTTTGGGTGGATCATGGGAAATTATCAGCCCAGAAGGTTAATGTCCAAAGGGAAATGGGCAAATGACCACATTGGCCATTCTATCCATGATACACAATGTTATCATGTTCCTGTCCAGCACATGTAAGGTTACCCTTCATTGTGTTGTATGAAAAACCAAGTACTTGTAAACATGTGTGAGTTTATACTCCCCACCTTTATTAAGTTTATTAATTACCTTTATTTAGATTTATGAGGATGTTTGAAAATGTATTTTTTCCTTTGCTTTCTTCCTTCAACTTGCCATTGCGTTTTTGCATTTTTATTTTCTAGTGTGCTTTGACACCTTTAAGCTATATATATATATCACCAAACACAGTATTCAATTACCTATGGTCCTCAGGCCATACAAGTATGTGGGCTTTAAATATATGCATGAACAGATGTGTCATTAATATGTAAATAGATTTTCAGTGTGATAAATTTTTTTTTAAAAAGTTACGCATTAACCTCTTGTAGACCAGAAATCTCAAACCTTGTTTAATCTTTGGCCATGTCTCATGTCCTGCATGTTGTTTATGCTCACTATATGAATGCTTACATTCCTCACTATATTAACCTGTATCTCTGAAACACTATTCCACAAATCGCCCAGCTTCCTAGTGAAGAAATATTTCTTATTTGGAATCAAAATAATAATACTCCGGAAAGAAAAAACAGTGTGTGATTTTTTTGGAACGTAAATACATCAGTTATGTCCCTCTCCTAATTGCAAATTGACCTTTCACAAGCTGTATCTGTCTATTTTTTTCCTCCACTACAGATACCTCTACAAATATAGCCAGAGGCTGGCAAGGGTACTCTGTACTGTCGGGTCATATCATACAGAACTGCAGAAAGTGCCCCCCCTAGGCTACTATACTGCAATTATTCTCTAAACCTTCATAGACACAAAATGTGTGCACCTCAATTTATCAAATCAGTTTATGTAATTACTATTAAAACTGCACAAAAACAATTATTTTATTTAGGGCAGTCCCATCGCCTACCTAGGTTCTAACATCACAAATCGGTCTCATTCCCTTCCACCTTCTAATAGATTGTAAGCTCACAAGAGCAGGGCAGTCTTCTCCTTCTGTACCAGTATGTTTTAATATGTGATACTCACGTTGTCAAATTGTATATTGTCAATTATAACAAGCAATGCAAACACGTTTAACACACAGTATACAATCAGGCTCAGTGCTTATTATGGAGCCCTGTTCAACATACACAGTCCAAGAATGAGCACATGGTGCAGGGACATCCGTGTTAGTAAAGATAAGTACATTAAAGTCTACTAGATGCACATTCTCCCTGATATTTCCCTACTTTCTCCGCCGACCGGTATTGTCGCTTGTTGTTCTTCTGTCTTTGTCCACTTCTCCCCAGTATCAGCTCTGTAAACCAGGCCTTTCCGAGTGTAGAAAGAGAGCTGCAAAACTGCTTCACTTTCTCCACAAATCCATCTTCAATATCCTGGCCTCTTGAAGTTCTTACGCAAAAGGGGTGGTACTGTCCCTCCCTATCCAGGCTGCGGAGCTGTATATCTCTGGTTTCCCCTGTCTCGCGACAGTTCCCCTGTCTCGCTACAATCCATTCCTGGATTTCCTTATGCTCTGTTCTATGCTTCTGATTCCTTGATTCCAGTCCTGCTCTTTGCTTCAGCTTCCTTTATAAGCTGTGTCCCACCCGTTATATTTGTCTCAGTCAGCACTCTATAGGTATGGCTTTATCATATGTGTTTAGATTCAATGTTTAGTTTGTTATGTCAAGCTTCCACATAAAGTAACTATTATACATCCTTCATGTGCGGTATATACATTCTCAGCACAGCACCTATATCAGGCAGGTGAATGTTTATCACCTTTAGGTGGGTTGAATGTCAGTGGTGACACAGGTATAAATATATTAAGACCTTGTGAAGATGTGCTTCAGTCAGAGAGCTGTGTCCACTCGTCACCATACAACAGACACTTGTTCACTAAATAATATTGGGGAATGAATATAGAAAACAGGAACTTAAAGGTATAGAAGAATAATTTACATAATTTAATTAATGAGAGAACAGACAGTGGTATAGCATAACATCTGTTGGTACCACCATTTGTATGTGGATCACAATATAATGATATGAGTTATACTATACCCCCAATAGCGCCTGGATCACTATATAAAGATAGGTGTTATGCTGTACCCCCATTATAATGATCTAGACACTAACAGGGATACAGTATAATTCCTATAATTATATAGTGATGCATACACAGAAGGTGTTACAGCATGACTCCTATCATGATATAGTGATCCAGACATTTTTTGCATGTCGTTGCAATTTAAATACAACAGAAGGTACATACAAAAACTGGAGCAAATACATACAGCTTGCAGGGAATGCTTGGAATTTTCTATTACACAGTGAAGCTTTAACAGTGACAATAAATTAAGTTTTAAAAATTCCTTCTTAAACTTACTATATTATAGGGGATTCTCCTGTAAGTAAATATCTTGATGGCTAAAGATATTTTTTTTAACAAAAACATTAATGGTAATAACAATTTTGTAATTGGAATCTAAAGTTCAATCAGGTCATATCTAATTTTTGGAAAAGGAATAAAGAAGAAAAAGCCTTCAGCAAGTATATTTTTAAATTTTTTATCACATTCAATATTGTAATTTTAGAACCTTAACATTGTGTTGTATCTAGTATCTACTAATGAATTCATTATTTTATTTTGTGGTACTGTTTGAGCTGATAGATCCTTGGGTCAGTAACTGATATTGTTCTTTCACAGTAAGTCGAATAATTCTGTTGATTGGATTTGAGAATATAGCACGTCCCACCATAGCCTTTTCTCGTATCAGAGATATAATCATCCCTTCAATCAAGCTTTTCTTTACGCTTAAGGGCAAATGGGGATTGCTGGCTGACAGAACTTTCACTACTTCTCCGTAAAACCCTAAATGTAACTTTTTTTTATCATTCTTGGTTAGTAAATAGCAGCCCCCCAAGTACACGGTAAACTTTCTACGGCCTTTATCAAGAAGCCATGTGAAATTGTGTGATCAGCAGGTGAGCATTTTATGGCCAAATATAGCTGTTGTATAGCAATGAGATTGGCAGAGTAGGTGGCAATAATGTTAGAAGAAAGGAATTTTTTGAAAGCTAATAATTCATGCTTATTTTAAAATATTGTGTAGTCTTTTTTTAGCAATGTGTTTTGTACAGTGAAAACATTTTGGCATAGCTTCCTGAAGACCTGCTGGCAGCCGTGCTATGTGATCATTGTGTGAGAACAAGGCTTTTGTGCACTATTTATTTATTAAATTCTACAGAAAAGTTGTTGTACATTTATAAACGCTTTTGGTTTTCTGAATACATTCTAATTATACGAAACTTGACCTACTTTTTCCTGTCTTTGGAATTTCACACTAGCTTTTTACAAAACACCATACCCATAATTACATATTAATTGTCAAATATACTGCAACAGCTTAATTGCAAAATGTACTAAGGTCTGTGGTTCACAATCCCATGGTGCTTTGTACTGTAGACACCGGAACATGATTTAACAGTATAGCAAATTACAGCGCTGAAGGTCTGAAACATATTTAACCAGGGCAGCTCCCCCTCTGCCGACTCTGTCCTCATTGCTGAGCACTGGAATATGACGTTGCATCGCTATGCTCTGTCTCTTAAAGGCACTCAGCTCTAAGTACTGCATACAGCAGAGGCTCTAGAACACAGTACTCCATAGTGCAAACGGTGCCTACTGAGCAGTGGTGTGATGTGTGTGGGCTTCACCCCCCAATACGGTGTTTTGTGGAAGAGGGAATGCCGCAGCCCCCCCCAGCCCTACAGCCCTAGGCCAGAATACACCGATGCTATACTATAGTAAAGGTCACTACAAAGAGCGTGTGTCACACTTCAGATGATCTTCAATTCCCGATCTACATACAGAATATCTGTCATTCGTGTGTACACCAAAAATACCCTTTTATTTTCCTGTCGCACCATATGTGACAGCTGTCACGTTGCTGATGCTGCTGCATCACAGATTTAAACATTTGCTCTGCCCATCAATTATGAGAATAGCTTTACAGAGGAATCACCAGTATGAACGCAATCCACACAGCTGATCACGGGAAATGTGTAGCAATTTCCTACTTCCTAAGTGCATAGAAATAACCCAACTCCATTCTCACTGACCCTAGAAAACTAGAGGAATGTCAGAGCTGAACATTGTGTAAGTCACTTCATTGGCTCCCTATACCCGCCAGAATTAAATTCAACTTTGACCCCCTTAACTATAGAACCCTTAACATCTCTTCATCCCTCTGCTCTTATATTCAAATACTCTTGCAACTGCAAGACAATAGTTTTTTCATTCAAATACTGGGATGAACTGCATGTTATAAAGGTATGCATTCATCGACACTGGAGCTCTAAACTGTCCCTTTATTAAAATAACCACATATCCACAACAAAGTTATTCCATTTAACTGCTTACTACAAATGCATGGATTTTTAAATGTCTTGTAGTACGGGTTCACTAATTACCGTACTCTGTAGAATTAAAAAAGTGTGATAGACAAGGACTAAAAACCAGATAAATATATTCGATAAACTTACTTGTTGGTCAGTTTCTTGTTAAAGTTTTTCTGCCCTTTACCCGGCCAATGTTCAAAAAAAAATGAAGAATCACATAAGGGTTCAAGACCTCAAAGGTCCCTTCCTTAATTTCTCATTGTCATTATTCACTGCAGAGAATCCCTCGGAAATACTGTACTCTACACATCTGTTAAAATAAAAAAGGAGAGCATCTTCAGAATTTAAGTAAATAATGTGTGAGCACATTTTTTAAGAAAACATATATAAGGATGTCTATAGAATATTTTTTTGGAATTACCCCTCTGGTACCTTACTGATAGCAGTGTCACTTCTTTTAGAAAAGATCTGCTCCCAGCTGTCCTTTAAGGTTATCAAATAAGCTAAGGAGATATGATGTCATACCCTGTGCTCCCACTCAGAGAACCTAATTGAATTTTTTAAACTTACTAATAAAATAATCTTAATTAATTTAAGTGCCGTTGCACCTGCACTAGAGGAACACTGGCTGTCACTGGGTGCCTGCATTTTTCCTGTGGTGCTATTTTGTCTCTGATCTGTAAAACACGGTACTGTAGTACTGTATGATTTGGAAAAATTGACACTCTCTTTAATCATTTGTGTATCACTGTAACATATTTCTTGTATTTATATTAGCTATTTCAAATGACACAAGATGATACATGTAAAGTCACTTGTATTGACAATTCAGGGTCAGTTCTTTCCTCTTACGTATGATGAATTGCAAGCTTTCAAGGCTAGCTAGGTCTCTTCTCCAGCTATATAGAGAAAAGATCTTGATATAGTTATGAAGAAAGGTTAACTAATTTAAATCTGTTTAGTTTAGAAAAACGTCGCCTCAGAGGGGATATGATAACGTTATATAAATATATTCGGGTCCAATACAAACCATTGTGTGGAAATCTGTTCATAAACAGGACTATGCATAGGACACGTGGTCATGCGTTCAGACTGGAAGAAAGGAGATTTAAACTAAAGCAGAGGAAAGGGTTTTTTACAGTAAGGACAATAAGGATGTGGAGGTTTTTTTTGCCTTCTTTTGGATCAACAGCAACAAATTAACAGATATAGGAAAGGCTGAACTTGATGGACGCATGTCTTTTTTCAGCCTATATAACTATGAACTATGAACTGTGATAGTCTCAGAAGCTTGGAATCCATTATACGTCAGTTAGCCAATAAATGCATCATCTTTACCAAATTTGCTCTCTCTTTCTATGGCTAATACGGAACAACTCTATACCTAATACCAAGAGGAATATGTGCCGTAGTAATAATAATGATTGTAAGCTTGAAGGAGTAGAAGAGCAGGTCCCTCCTCTCAGAATGCCATAACGTTCTGATGTTATTGTCAATTTTGTCTGTTTTATGTTAACATTATTGTTACATTTTCAGTCTTCCCTATTGTAGTAGCTCTTGAATTCACTAGTGCGCCATAAATAAAACGAAATGTAATGTACAATCTATGCACAAATCCTTCTAACAAGGGCTGATGGTTCATTCTGAAGGCATGCTCATCCACATGAGTTTGACAGTAATTGCGTCAGGACATGACCCACTGCAGCTTTAGAAAATGTCTCCATCCTCCCTATTTCCAAATGTAATATTTTTACAGCGAATTGACAAGATAATACATATGAACAGTAATGGAAAGCTGTGTTTCCATCTTTTTCTTTATCAGGGAGGAATATTTTCTCCTGCTGTTAACGATATCATATTTTGTGAGTTATTAACTTGCATTTCGGAGACACCAGTTGTATATAATTTGGCCCACAGGGAAGAACAAAATGGCTTCTATCAATTACACACATTATGAAGCTGAGATGGCCAGAACACCAGCTGATGCCAGCTAAACATGAAGGATGAACAAAAATTTTGCAAGGACGTTTATGTTAAATGAAAAAGTGAACTGCTCATCATATCTATATATAGTGATGCATTTATTTACTTTAGCACCTACACAACCTCTCTCTCTCAGCATAAATCTTTATTATTGGCTCCAGGGCTCAACAAACCCAGGCCGCCATTGCGAATAGAAACCACTTCCTGTTGCCCAGGGTTGTTGCAGGGTTGCCATCGTCTGTGAGTGTGTGTGTGTGTATACTGTAGTATCAGTGTGTAAATGTATAGTGCTAGTATTAGAGTGTGTGTGTAAATGTATAGTGTCAGAGTCACTATGTCTACTGTATTATAGTGCCAGATTCAGTGTGTATGTGTACATAGTGTTAGAGTGTGTACTTTTATATTAAAATGTGTGTCCTTTTTTGCTTGTACCTTTCTTTATTTTTTATGGTTTATGAAACCACAGTATGTTTAGCAATTTCTTCTCAGGGTGAGAATGTATTTGCCTCCATAGTACATCTCTCCAAGAAGCTCCTAGTACGTCTTCCATGTAAAATAGCCATGACTTTGGATACCATACTAATCCTGACATGACAAAGTACCTTGAGCAGTGATGGTGATTAACCTCTGAGAAACACATTAGCATCTATAAAGGATATGATAAATACGTGCAAATATAAAATTGACCATCATCTATTTGTCTTGCGTGTCTGAGTGCCTAATATGATAAACTTCAGTATGTAGTTGTTTGCTAGAATATTAATATGCATATTTTTTATATTTAACTATCATGATGGGACTTGTCCTTGAAAACATTCTTTTTTCTGGAATCATACCTGCTTGCTCGTAGAATTCCATAAACAGGAAAACAATCTTTTTTTTTGTTTTATAGACCAATCATCTTGTTTTTGTAAGATGGTTTATCAATTAAGTGTACTATTATTTCATTCAAGAGATCTAAAATTAAGCAATCAATTTTGGCTAATAAGAAGTGATAATATATTTTTTATTTCAATAATATTTATTGTTCACTGTGGTAAAAGTCCTAAACACATGTTAGCGCCACTTACTTTTAATGGTTGTATTGCCAGATTTTGAGCATCTAGACTTATTAAGCTACTAAGTAAGCTCCTGGAGTACATAATTGTAATAAACTTTCTGCACTATTTATTAATGTTGAAAAAGTATAAGTATTAATAAAAACAATTACTGAAACTGAAGTCCTTGGGACTTCCTTTTAACCAAGAGGGGTATGAAAATTACCCGTCCTTTTCCTTACCCAGTGTTAGGGACAAAGTTTTGGTGACTTGGCCCCAACCTGCATCAACTCTATTCAAGTGAATAGACCACCCTGAGTAGATACACAATGCAGTAAACAAACTGTGACAAGACTTATATCACAGAACATTCAAGCCTTCTAACTAGATATATTTATCACAGATTGGCATTTTAATGTTTTATTGGCTCACATATCTTAAAGGAGAACTCCTGTCTCTAGTAAAATGCATGATGGAGCTTTGGATGGACTCCAATTTAATTTATTGCTTGCATTTTTTTAATTGGACTTGGTCTTACTTTCTCCTTCCTTGCATAAATCCACTGAAACATGCAGCATGCTTATGTATGCCTCCTGTGTATGTACCTTAGTGTATGTCAGCCCAGCTCATAAGTTTATGAAATATGCTTTCATTGAAGTAAATGGATGGTTAGCTTGTGGATTGCAATGTGTTCAGTGGCACAACGCCCAGAACAGGGAAGTATGACTGCTGATATGTATTCTTGCGTAGGAAAATTCACCCACGTAAGGTGGAGGTACCATCATCTGCAGAAGCCAAGAATTTTTTTAGTAAACCTACTGAGGACATTAATACTTCATATTTCTTAAATGTATTATATTTATATGTGCTGGAAGGAAGACACATAGTATTTCCTTACAGTCATGTGAAATATGAATCATACTAGAATAATTTTCTTGCTTGTTATGAAGAGACAAGAACACATTTCCTAAAATAATGCTGAAGGAACGTCACTGTTGCCAGTGGCATACTCTGTCTGTTTGCTACAGAACCCACAGGATATAACGTATTTCAGAAGGCTTGAGACATTGAGCTGGAATTTAACTTTGCAACACCGATTCTGGTTCTACCTGCATCCGCTCTGTAGAATGCAGTAGGCCACATAGTGGAACTTATCATAAACTGAAAGCGTCACTTACATCCTCTGTGCTTTTCTATGTCTTATGTTTTACAAATGCGTATTTAAGATATTACAATTTGAATACAAATGAAAAAAAAGGATTATTCGGTTAAAATATGTGGGTCGTTGACAATTTGTAAGACATTTAGAAAAAAATTAAAATGCTCACTTTTAAGCATGCGTAAGACCGTTTTGTATAAAAATCCCTGTGGACATTGTTCCGGTGCCTGCGTTAACTTATCAAGCATAATAATGTCACTCATGCATCAGTAGTTTGTTCTAGATTTTACAGTATGTGGGACAGTATTATACAAGACAATGTACTGCCATAATAAACGTTTTGCAATAAAGAATGCTATTTGATATCAAAATAACCAATCTCACACAGTAAAAAGCTGATAAAGATATCAAGTGAAATGTCAAATGAATTAGATTGAATTTATTGAATCAATAAACATATCTTGTTTCTTTATTTTAGATGGTTACAGCCATAATGTACATATTACTAATCTCTTCTAGTAGAAGTTCTACTAATTAGATTTATACCAACTGTAATCATCACTGCTATTGCTGATACTGTAATTTATCCAACTTGCCAGACTCCCCCCTGTCTAAGTACGTTAGCTCACTCCCACTAAAGCATGCCCTCGGAAATGCCCTCAGGGTCAGATTCATACCCTCTGAAGCAATACACAAATCCAATGGGTCAGCAACACTGCGCATCCACAAACCATCCACTGAATCAACCCCAATGGGCGAGTAAAAAAACATTTCATAAGCAGCAGGACAACAAACTGGACACGCATGATGCGTTTGGCACATAAGTGCTTATGATATATAAATACTTATGATTAAGCACTCATGTTTAGAGGCAGTTCTTATACTTACTGGTTGATGTGAAGGCATGGTGCTTCCCTGACATGGGGGGTGTGAGCAGCAAAAACATTTAATGGAGAACGTTAGTGTGTAGTAGTTTCTTTCATAGAATTAATGTGCATAAATGTATCAAGTGAGTTTTGGGAAAGTATGGCTTTAAGGCAGAAGGGAATTGAGGATTCCACATTCCACCAGTTTATTGTTTACATTTATCAGCAAATGTACTCTTTTAATAGATGCCTTTGTGTTATAAAGGGCATCAAGCAGGTACATCTATGGGTGTTCAAATGTGACTCCCATGGTCCTCACTAATGTCGAAGTAAAGAGTGGCTGTCAGGGTAATTTGGTTTTTTTCGATACAGGTCAGCTGGAGATATCCTTTTATGGGTCATGTTAATTCTGTTCAAGACATCATTCATTAGTACATTCATGACGGTATCTTAATTAAAGCTAACAGCTTGTCAAACACAATAAAAAATGTCTGTCTACAGTCTCTATGTACTGAATATTGATTGAAAATAATAAAATTATACAGAGGGGCTTAATACGGATCACTGAATCTATGTAAAAGCCACTTTAGTTTATACTTTTTATTGGGCCAGCACAGGTTGTGTACATGGATCTAATCGTTTGAAACAATTAGGTCTTTTCTGCAGAAGATGAGGCCTTCTGAGATCCCTGGTGCTAAGACAAGACAATGATGATATACTACCTGCATCTGTTCTGGAACATACAATGGAAACCAATGTAACTGTCTAATCAGCTGGACCATCCATTGAATGCTATGGTGATGAAGCCATTTATCAAAATTTGTTCCGAAATGACTTTACCCACAGTCCCAGAGTCTTCTATGAACCACTGTTCAAATGGTCTCTGCAGAAGAGAGTATGCGCACATAAACAGCTTGTGGTCTACAGCATGAGAATATTTATAAAGTCAAGAGTAACATTCCAAAATGATATTTCATACAGACCAAGCTTCTAAATATTACAACTACAGTCTTTCAGGAACACATGGCCTAAAATATTCCAAAAATCATATGACTGTACACCTGGCAACCTATTCACAGGAAGGATTTATATTTGCATCAGAAACATATTGGTATGGTTTTACATAAGCATTATGCTGTCATTGTCCATGAATATTGTATTTGCATGAGTTAAATAAGTTGTACGAAGATTTTACGCCTCCTATTATAAGCGGTACTATAGATTATATAGATCATAGAGGTTGGCTGCTTAAACATAGAGCTGTGTGTATCTTGCAGTGTTGTTAAATATGTCTTCTCTCATAGTATTAACTATGAATCAGTGTAAATGCTAGGGTTGGTTATGAATCCTCGACTGTTCAGGAATATGGGAGAAACCATGAAGGTGGAATTCGTCATATATCCTTATACATATGATTGTATGTATATAATGTCTGTGTTATATGGAGGTAATGTATTCTTAGTCACGTATATATATAAGGTCTGTGTTTGGTAACAGCTGTTTGATTACAGTCCTGCATCTTGAGTCTTTCAACGGCCCTGGTATCTATAACAATAGGCAGGTATAACTATAAATGGAATGAAGGAAAAGCTATTTCAATTTAGTGATGGAAAACTTTTATTCAGACATTAACAATAACTTTTTGGATCATTTAACAGACTGGAATGTAAAAGAGTTTCATCATGTCTGCATTATTCAATATGGCAGGAATGATGTCATAATCTTGGACATCAGTTTGACGTTCCGCATCATGATACCGGAAATAAGGTCTATAGCTGGAGGTTTTAGCTTTCATGCAAAGATATCCAAGAAAAAATAATACTTCTTCAGGACATCTTTAAAAACTGAACTATTCATTCAAGGAAAACGTGAACAACAATCTATATTTACACAACCCACTTTGGGAGTTTAATACAGTTAAAGTAACAAAGTATTTCATGTGCGGAGTAATTACACTTGGTAAATCCCATGAAATGTTATACAGTACAAGTGCAGGACTCAGTTTACTAAGAGCTCACACACACACACTAAACAATAATAAACTCAAATCTAAATATCAAAACCACCTTTAATTGTTAGCAGCATTTCCCTTTTATCTAATGGCTGACTGTGAAATGACCAATACCATATTTGTTTGGAAACATCTAGGTTCAAGGATATCTCAGAAAATGATGAATGCAGTAAAGTGCATGGCAGGACCCATTATTAAACAATCATTGTTTAAATAAAACCTCAATCAGCACACAATGCGTCGGTGGTATAACAAACAGTCATACACGAGTACATTTACCTCTCTTTTCTTTCTGTACATTTGTACATTCCAATGAAGTCCAGAATTGCAATCAATAAGGAGCTAAGGGTAAAGAATGCTATAAAATACTACTAACATTAGACTTGCATTACTTAGACTTGCAGTACTTTCTTGCTAAATAACATCATTGTTTAGCGCCTCAAAACGAGCAACTATAGATTTAACCATTCTTAAGTACGTCGCTGCAAACAACCTATAAATAATCGCAGCAGTCAAGAACATTTAATATTAGTGTCTGAGCGTTCGTCAGTCGTGCCATAATTTGCTTACCTTTACATAAATAAAACCAACCCCAGGTGAGCTGTTATCTGCTTCCTCGTCTCACCTGGATCTGAAGGTAATGACCACGCCTGCGTCTGAAATGATGTTAGCCTCAAAATAAACATCTTGATCAAATAAATGTGAGAGTAAAACTGGCAGATCATGTTCCACTGAAGCACACATAGAGAAAAAAAAAACCCTTAGCAACGAAGATGACAGCATGACAACCGCTGTTACTACTGCATAAGCATTAAAAAAAATAGAAAAATACCCTTAAAATACTCCCACTCAGGATTATGTTAATCATATCATGGGACAGGATATGAAATGTGGCTTGAAGAATGCATCTATTAGCATGATATAAATTCCAAATAAAATTTACATATAAAAAAAAGTATACAAAAATCTTTTCTTATAAAACATATAATAATGTGGAAAATGAAAAAAATAAAAATAAATGAAGTTAGAACAACAGAACAAGCAATAGAAGAAAGTTAAGTTGAGGCATATTTCTTTATTCCTGTATAAATGGGAAAGAATCAACCACCTGTATGCCACAAAGTCCAATAAATGTAATTCCATTTTCCATATGATAATCATTTCATTATTTCACATACTGTTGTTTAGGACTGAAGATACTGATTAGACATTTAAAAGGATATTAGTTATATCGTGATCGTTTTCATTCTACACCATAAAGGATTTTTTTAAAACTTATTGTAGTCTTGAATTTAAGAATGCAAGCATGCTCTTTGTCTAATTTTAAAGAACATACTAGGGATATGGCGATAAACCGATAACCTATTAACCCAGAATTACTAATCCTCATCTAGTAGCACATGTCACATTAGTTGATCTGATACCTTACTTTTTCCAGTAATGCTGATGGAGTATATATTTTGCTGGGCTGTGTATAAACTCCGGCAATTCTTTAGGATGTATTTTTGTATGCTCAGGATTCAGTCACCTGGCCAAGTACAACAAATGACGTTAGGCCTGATGGATTAAAATTGGAACTTTGTACTTTGAAGTGACTTGCTGACTGATCATGTAAAACATGGCCTAGTAGCCAAACTCATGAGGTAGATGAACTGGAAACAAACTCACCAGAACAAGGCCTAAAATCGTGTTTATGGCATAATGTAACGGAATACTTATGCACAGAATGCGCCACATGTATTGCATGACCTTTTGTCTTTTTTTCTTCACAGGTCTAGTTTTTGGCGTAACTATTGAATAGTGAAAAAAAATCGCCATAAAACCATTTGTACATTGGAAAAGATTTTATATTTTTTGAGCCAGTGACAAATGTATATGTAACTTTCAATATATCATCTGGGAGGTGGAGCTGATTATAGCCTTGTTGCCAGTTGTGTAAAAGCAATGTGTGATTTTTGCAGCAGGGTGTCTCTTTTGTCTGTCACGGTACTCAACTTTAAGATGCAGGTGTGATAACTCAAAAACTCAAAACCTGTGAGGATCTATTAACCCAGCTCAAACAGAAAGGTGTCTATTTATTTCGTCCTATTGTGTTTGGAAACCCTACTGATGGATGGAGCACCCTGGTCATGCAAATAGGCATTCTTTAGTTATATGAGTTAAAAAATAAGTATTCATATGTAAACATATGACATCTATTTTGTCCAAAACAGTTTTAACAAATATTAAGATTCTGATTAATGGTAAATAAGATAATAAAAAATACACAAGAATGTCCAATTACATTGGCTACTAATGATACATATCTAACAATGGTATTGTGTTGCATTAGGAACGTTTTCATATTTATTCCTCTCCTAAAAAGCTCCCCTTCATGCAGGATGCTCATTTACTCTACGCATACCACATCTGTATGTTTTGATTGAGTTCTCCTTTATTTTGTATTTCAGCCGTAGGCTTTTTTCAATTATATCTCGAATGCCAAAAGAGATATAGAATGTACAATATTCTCTTTCTATTAAAAGCAAACTTATGAGACACAATTGTAAAATATTCTAATTTCACACTAGGCTGAGATACATGCTAAGAATTAAATTACTAGTATTGTCTCTGCAGAAGTCAAACATGGTGTTGATCATCAGGGAAACACTGACGTTCTAGTGTATTTCCTAGGTCGGTAAACCCGGCACTTCATACATTAATATCCTTGAAAATCTATGCTGAACCAATGTTCAGTATATGTTTGTTATATCATGATGCTGTATCTGGAGGCGTCCTTTAGACATCCCTGCTATACTAGTACAAGGCAATCATCACATATGTGACTAGTTCTCACGTGTGTAATTTACAGATAATTTTCAATCAAATCATGAATACTCCATTATGAATATTAATGAATATTAATCTTAATATTTGCATAGATGCTGTGTTTTTTGATTTTCACTTACACTTACCAAGGCAGTCTATATCTTCAGTGGAATAGTTTAATGCATTACTTTGGAGAAAACACTGTAATCTAAGAGCAAGATATATTCAGACTGAATTCCTTAAATATTGTCAGAGGTTATTCTTTGATGCAATCAGATAGACATACACTGCTGTGAATAACTGGTGACTACTGTGAAACTTGGGCTATGTCTCACTTTTTAAAGTACTATATACATATGCTGTATGGTCTCTTGACCTAATGGAATATGAATTATAGATCTTTTATTCCATTCTATAATATTTTCAACTACGTTATTTTTAGCTGGAGCATGAAGAAGATATATATAAAAGCAGAGGAGGCGCTACCATAGAAGTAAATTAACCATCACCCATTGGTCTATGGGGTCACTGAGTTTGGTAAGATTGAAACTGCAACCCTCCTTCCAGCTCTGTCTTTAGTAAATAAAATAAGTCCCTCTGCCACAATGCAAGAGGCATATCACGCTATTGGGCAATCAGGGTCCCAGTACACTTCTCCCCAATGGGCAGTTTACAAGAGATATCTCTTCTGTTGATAACCCAGCCATCTTCACTATAGAGGTCTGCACCTAGCCAGCACAGGCTCCATTGTGCGTTATACCTGGCATCAGAGGATGTCATATCCCTGCACTCAGTTAGAGAGGATGGAGGCCAAAGAGGTTAGACATCAGGGACAGCTTGAGGAGCTCCCCTTGGTCAGGCCTAGGGCCATACCTATGGCCCCCACTGTATGAGCTATATAGCTTATTTTAATATAGCAACATTATCACAGAATATCCTGTAAAATATATAAATAGAAAATGAGACAGATCATCTTTTCATGTATACATTGTAAACATAGTGCTGTTTTGTTCTACTCAGTCCTAGTAAATGCCATTTTAAAGTTTCCATGAAATATTTGAAAATGCACAAAATCTAGCTTGAAGCTCGGCTACATCACATATTTAGCTTTTAATATTCTTACACCAGATTTCCGTGTTCCTAAATTCCCTGTGGCTTTTCTCATATTTCCACAGAATAGCATATTGTACATTTGCTAACCTGTATATTATTACATAACATTTTCAAGATGCTACACACATCAATGTTCTGACACCAATCTGAAAAGGAGGCTTCCAAAAGGGAAGGAAACACCATTTCTATATAGGCTGTGGGTGTATGTAAGAAGTCAGCAGTATTTCTGTAATTGCTATTTCATGTCACCAATGTATTTATGCACCTGAATGTGGGAAAGCTGGTGTACTTCCGCAACAAGTAGTTGCCCTGATGCAGAAGTACTAAACCAGGCACAATTAATGCAGACAGAACCTCGGAGGAAGAGAAGCGTTTCTACACTCCTATTTGGGCTTCATGACACACATTACAGGGATAGTATCTCCTCCATTCTTCCAATTGGGCGAGAGTGTATGCCTCAAGTTGAAAAAGACCTCAATGTGAGGTCGAAACGTTGTTTTTGTCTTCCTCTAAGAAATCTGCCTGACGCGGGAACCCTTGAGTGCCTGGAGCCTTTATTTATTTTTATTGCCTTTAGGAGTCACAAAGGAATTTATTTATCCTGTAAGTGGCAAAATCTGAAAAATATCTTAATTTTGGAAAGCAGGAAGAATATGTATGGCTGTAGGTCTTTTTTAGCCTAAATTTCTGTTACTATGTTAAGATTGCTGCAGAGAAGGAAACATAGAAATGGTTGTCAGAGAAGGTAAGGAGACACTGAGAGAGAGTGAGTGAAGGTGAGTGAGAGAGTTATTAAGAGTGAGTGACAACTAATTTGTTTTCCGAATTAAAAAATTCTTTATTAGGACCAAATGGGCAAGTTCTAGTTATAAATGGATTAGTTATGGATAAGAATATAAACTTATTTTAAACTGTGATCCAAACATTAACTGGTTTCTTGACTGCCCAGTGTGGAATTAGCATTGTAAAATTGGAGCTATGATATGCACAATTTACCCCTTTTCAAGAGCCCTGAAACAAGGGTGTGTTATTATTATTATTGTAACGGGTTCACCAAGAGAGCTGTAGTAACTCCCAGAGATCACCCACATGTATCCTCCTGTCGTCCCCGAAATCACTTCCAGCACCAGCCAGCATGCGCACCTTGGAACCCTGCTATGTGTACCCAATAAGTAGACACAACTACCTTGAACTGAGTACAGCAGGAATGAACAGTTTATTGATGTAAAACATAGACTCATATAGAAACAGAACTTAATTAACATAAATTAACATTGATACATAGGTACATGTAGACAACCCAACCTTTAATCCCCTTTAGCTACTAAATCTCCACCTGGCAGCAATCCTGTTATGGGATTAGTTTACACAATGGAGCTCCTGCCTGTTTGGTAGCCCGGCTGGAGCCATCACTGAGTACCTTGGGGCCCTGTATGACAGGTCATTCTGTCACAATTATATTTTATTTATATAGCGCCAACAATTTACGCAGCGCTTATTACATTACATATATTCAATGGGTATGACTAGAGGAAAATTGACAGACTAAATTCAAGAGTGCTAAGTACTGGAAAAAAGGGAAACGAAAACATACCTACATACCCACACACTGACTGAGTCTGAGTGCTGGATATCATGTCATTTCCCAGTGGTCAGACGTATTCAGCGGGTGAGAGTTGTGAGGGAGCAGAAGACCAGACCTGGCACCAACTGCTAGACCACAGGGGAAGGGCCTACTTCTGAGCCTACAAAGGTACATAAGCTAGGAGGGAGTCCCAAATGTAGATGTGTGGGTGATGCATGGAATGAGACTTTATATGTATACATACAGTATATTGAGTTAGTATAGTATAGGTGTCAGTATATTATGTAAATGTGTGTATTCGAACAAACCTGTGGAGTTAACTAAGTTATTGGTGCATATTATACACATATACTTACATTTGTTCCCATAAATTTAGAGTAAGTTTGTACCAGTGTAATATACACAGGTGTGTATGATACCCAAGATTGTACTGTATATGAGTGACTGATCAACTCAAAATGTGGAATAGTCTTTATTACAAAATAACAAAAATCATCTAAGGCACATGGCCACCAGGGATGCATCCCATTAAGCCAATACAAACTAAGGAGCAATATATTTGATTATGTTATTGACATCTGAAAATCATTGAAAACGGCATGGGATTTGACACAAACATACCTGTCATTTTCCAGAATGCATGAAAGTGGAAAAATGGCAAGTTCCAACATTTTACAATCCATTTTCAAGTAATTTTTTTACAAGTGACAGAAATCTATTCTCTCTCAAATACTGCAGTCTATATTCCTGTATTCCCTAAATAAATTAGCTCCTTCCATAAGCACTCTGGTGATCTTAATGCAAAGAAAATACATATAAATATTTTACAAAAGGCTGAACCAGTGAAAAATCTAAGGTAAAGAAAAGGAACAAAATAGTTAAGATATATGTTAAGACTATGAGACACAAAGATTTCACCATTACTTTAGTAATCTGATAACATATAAAACAATAATTAAATCTTGTATATAGTAGTATACAGTTACTTTTCTGGGCTTAACAAAAGCCCCCAAAGTTCCTTAAGCTTTTCCTTGCTTAATAATAAATCAAGGTTGAACTGCTGAGTTCAGTTTAACTCATCAACTCATTACAACCAAGTTAGCACCAAGTTTCCAAAACTAAAAGTCACGGTCCCACTGAAATGAACTTCAAATGAGTTTAACTAGTTATGCACTGTACATCCTTAACACAGAATGCATGTTAAAGTACTCTTAAATGCATTCTTCAACCTTTAAAAATGTTGTATATTCGGGACTGGACTTGGGATAACAAGGCGAGGGTATTTTAAGACTGGGCATATTCAGGTGGTGGCCACACTCTACAGCACTTGATCTGCTGCTGGCACCTCCGATTCTGTAGAGCATTGCAAGACGTAAAATACAAATTGATCAATAGCATTAAAACTGACAATGTAAAAAATAGCTGACATACTGGTACAGTTGGAGAAGAGGGCCGTATAATATACAAGAAGTCTTAATTATCTAACAATGTACATATTTTTTTAGATAGACCATTTAAAAGCAGAATTTTATGAAAGGGAGATTAGAATCTAAAAAATGTAACATATTACTTAGCCTTCCTTATACCAACATTGAAATGCATCATGTTTTATTCTTAAATTCTGCACAAGAACGTTGCCATAGAAACACAGAATTTCCTTTTTAAGCTCTGAATCATCAATAGAAAAAAATGGTTGCCTCCATTATAGGCTTTTTCTCCATGTCAATTAGCAGATTTCATCCTACAAAAACAGGGTTTAAATCTAGTTCACTGAAAATTGATATTTTGTCAAGGCTAGCAACATAAACCCTGAATCTTAGTTCTGTTGGCATAGAATGACAATATGACTACTTTAAGGCCAATATGAAAGATATGAACGTATACATATACATACCTGGGAACTCTCAGATTTTCACCTGGACACTCTAGGTAAAGTGCCCCTTATCTTGGTCACTACGGGGAAACTCCATGTCACAGGAGCGGCCTTGCAGCATGCCCCCACTCCCGACCCACTTCCCCTCCAGGCAGCCAGAAAGAGTTCCCAGGTATGTGTTTATATATATATATATATATATATATCAGCGTGTGAACATTTTGTCATCAAAGTTGAAGTGTTAAAAGCAGTAAAAATGGGCAAGCATAAGGATCTGAGAGCCAAATTGTGATGGCTAGGTGACTGCGTCAAAGCATCTCCAAAACTGCAGGTCTTATGGGATGTTGTCCGGTCTGCAGTAGTCAGTACCTATCAAAAACAGTCCAAGGAAGGAAAAGTGATGAACTGGTGACAGGGTCATGGGCGGCCAAGGCTCATTAGTGTACGTGGGGGCGAAGGCTGGCTCATGTGGTCAAATCCAACAGTCAAGCTAAAATTGCTATAGCAAAGTTAATGCTGGTTCTGATAGAAAAGCGTCAGAACACACAGTGCATCACAGTTTGTTGCGTATGGGGCTGCGTAGCCGCAGACAAGTCAGAGTGCCCATGCTGACCCCTGTCCACTGCAGAAAGCGCCTACAATGGGCACATGAAAACGTAAAGGATCTGCTGCTTACATCTTGGTGCCAGGTACCACAGCACACCTTCAGAGATCTAGTGGAGTCCATGCCTCATCAGATCAGGGCTGTTTTGGCAGAAAAAGAGGGACCTACATAATATTAGGCAGGTGGTCATAATGTTATGGCTGATCGGTGCTGCAAAAATTTAAGGTAGGAAAATGAAAAATGTTCAAAACTAGATATGTTAATAGTTTATTTGTCTCATTTAACAAAATGCAAAGTGATTGAAGAAATCTGTAAATCAAATCAATATTTGTTGTTGTGACCTCCCTTTGCCTTCAAAACAGCATAACGTCTTCTATGTACACTTGCACAAGTCAAAGTATTTGTAGTCATATAGTTAGGTGTATGATCAAACAATTATACCAAACAGGTGCCAATGACACCAATATGTAGGCTGAAACACAATCATTAACCTAATGAGGTAAGGTCGCTGAAGACGACGTTTAATGTCAAAAGTCATACACCATGGCAAGAGTGAGTGCAGCACCAAAACACAAAGTAGTTTCACTGCATCAGCAAGGTCTCTCCAGGGAATTTCAGATGTTCTGTCCAAGCTCTTTTGAAGAAGCACTGTATATGCAAACAGGAGGCAGTTTCTCCCAGTGTAGTGTTGCTTTACAGAAACATTTTGAGAAGCAAACATGTTGGGGACATCACTTTAAATAAAATTGTGCGTAAAAAAAAAAAGATTAAAAAATAAAAACAGGCTGCATTGTTATGTTGAACCAGAACAACTTGACTATAGACCTTCATGAGTAATATCTGTGACTTGATGAGTAACATCTGGTCACTTTATTTGACCAGTACCATTGACACTTCCACAACAGAAAACAAATGAGGTTTCTGCTACAAATGAACTACTGTGGCCAAGTGATGGAGAAACATTACATGGAAGTAGTTTGCTGGCTTACTTCTGACATATAGCTCTTTATTCTAATGGCTGTTAATTACCATCAGCAGCTGAAATTTCTTGTAACAGATGGTGACTGTACCCTGTGCCTAACAATGTTATTGTTGCATTGTGAAGTATCTCCTGTAAACACTCAATGGCCAGGACTTGATTTCATGAATTATTAACTTGTGCTGTTTGCCTCAAGACAATATTAATTATGAACAGCGCTAGACCTGTTGATTAGTGTTCATTGCTGGGTAATACATGCAATCTCAACATGTTTTTAAGGATGAAGAGAAAAACTGAAATCCCCAGTGGCATATGTGATTCACTTTACAAATGACTAGATATATGCTATTGAGTAGTGAAGTAAATTAAAGCATCAAATCGTTCATCAAATCCTCCACAGTTTTATTTACTTATCAGTTATCTGCACCTTTTTTTCTAGGGTCATCCCTTTAAAGTTGCTGATTATTGATGATTGGCGGGGCAAAGAGAAGGCAGAAAATTGTAGGACAGGAATTAAATTGGGGTAATGCTAAGCTTCCTTTGGGTGAATGTTTAGATATTTCAGAACAATAATACAGCTACTGACATCATAAGCAACACGTAGCTTCACTAAACCAATTTAATAATATTAAAACTGCAACAGGTTTCCCTAAACACAATTCACATTTAGAACATTGAGCCAGTAAATTAATCTGATTTGCTAGTGATTATTTAAAAGCCCATAGGTAGTGTCACTAAGGACCATACATTTATTAGGCTACATAGTACAACATTATTTTATTATGTATTTACATTTTCTAATACGGTAAGGATTTTAGCTCACCCAGCACACTACCCCAAGGTGATAAAGAACAATCTATGCAAATGTGGAGGTATTTCCCCAAATGTAGGACTTTGCACCATTACCGTCATTTGTTGGTATGGTCCAATGCATTTGCTGGATTGACTGCACTGTGCACATAAAATACAAAACTGGAGGATGCCATCAGTGTAACTTCCTACATTCATTAAAGAGGGACGACATATGGCTCTTCTCTCACGTAATATGTAAGATGATCCTTCTGTGGTTTTCTGAATCATCTCTCTACCACTCTGTAATTATAGCATTCATTTGAATTTTAGGGATGGTATAAACATTATCACTCTGCTACAATCGCTTCCCTTAACATGTTGTACAGACACTGGATCCTTATTCCATAGTTTGGAACAATCTGCTAAATTGCACTTTATTGTATGGTGGCAAGACAGGAGGGAGCTGAGAGTCGAGGGGGGCATATAAAGTCAAGTGGCCCCATCTGATACACATATTTACACACACTAACACACATTCACACACATGCTAACCCACACCACACATTCATGATCTCACGTACACTTACACATACATATTCATGCTAATACATTTTCATGCTAATACACTTACATGTAAACATTCACACATTCATGCTAACACAAACATAAACATACCCATCCGTTAAGAGGCACACTTAACCATTCATACTAATACACACTTAGACATACATACTCACATATACACTCTCACCCTCCTTCATCCCTTACTTTGCCCCAAACTTTCTTTCTGACTGCTCGTGTAGAATGTGCAAGCAGCTTCACTTTTACAGCGGGGTCCTGTTACAAGATATGATGTGTGATCTTGCTTACAGACATAAAACATGCATTTTTTCAGTTTATTGGGACACATGTACACCCCAGTACAGGTGCATTAACTTTAATTTATATGGTATAGTTACTGTAAATCATATATATATTTATTCACCCACATAAAGAGGATTACTTATTAAAGGGCTCATTCATTTTTTTTGTCGACTACTAACTGCTGATGTTATTCATACACTTCCATCTTCCATTCATTCAGTAATGCTCTTGCTTTCATTCAGGAGTTGGCTTAGTCCATTAGAAAGGCTATACATGTTCACACAGCACGTCTTCACTAACGCAACTACTATAATAATGGTTTCTATTTTTATAGTGATCACAGTTTGAAATGGATGGAGTGCTAGCTTCTTTATCTTCTCAATTGCACATTTGTACATAGTAATTAATGTAGGGAATGCTGACATGCAGCTGAATGCTTTTCTTTCTGTTTTATTTTTGTATTCGTACAAGAGATACCATGATTAAAATTACTGGGCGATTCCTTGCAAATTTTCCAAATATATCATTGTACATTTGCGGTGTTGCAAATCCTTTACAAGAAGTCCGTTTTAAAGAGCATTCATTGTTATTTAAAGTTATAAAGGTAAGTTGAAATCACTATAATATTTGCTTTTAATATGCATGCCTGTTATACTATATGCGTCACTTCGGGAGTAGTTCTTGATTAGGTTTTTGGTGTTGATTTCCCAAAATGTAAAAAAAAGTATGCAACATGTTTCAGCTCAGCAAAACCTAATTCTTAAACCAATAACAAGGCACCATAGAACAGCATGGTTGTTTTAGTGGTTTTCAATCTCACTCTTTAACCCTTGTCATCACTAATATTAATATTTACATAAAATTTTACAAAAAAAAACAATATTTTACATAAAGCCTGTTTTTTTAGCAATTTGGTTATGTATCACTATTATCACGTAAAATGGAAAGTAACAAAAAAAAGACCTTACCACAACTTTTACAAGTATAATCAACTATGTGTTAATCATATCATAAAAAAGGAATCGACTGTTGCATATACTTATATATCATTGGTACACAAATGGCCACCATTGTTACAGTGTGTGATTAGCAGCAGAGAGGGGCAGGTTTGCCTACCTATTGCCCTCCCACCTCAGAACATCACAAAGTGGCCAAACCAGGTATTGAGGTTTGTGGTGCAACAGCATGGATCTTCTTCGGCATTACAGCCCCCTAGGCAGATCAGGGGAGATCCAATTTCACCAACCTTGTCATGATCCCTACTTGGGCAGCTCGGTGGGACAGCAGAACACTTTACAAATATCAAGATTGTCCTGTGAAAAACATCGGGATTTGGTTGGGAGATATGGTATTAGCTTTGTCTATTTCTGTTACACATATCAAGTTCTCCTCACAAGGCTATTGAATTACTTTGTGAAATCATGGAGGTTTACTAAATAACAAGAACATAGAGGTATTGTTGAGTAAAAGAAAGTCTGATTTAAATAACCAATGTAAGTAAAATTTGATATTTCCCTCTACATAATTTTAACAAGGATTACACAAACCTAGGTTGCTCAATACAGATATTCTTTTGCATTGACAATGCATCAGGTCACAGTTAAAAATATTATGTTGAACCTTGAAAATTCTAAACCACTTTCAGAAAAGATTAAAACCGATACATTCATGCAATAGCCAAATTATTGCTACTTGTTATCTTTTTATATCCTTCAATCTTCAATTTAGTTGGAAACTGCATGCACAAGGTGCAGGATAGAATTCATTCATTCAAAATATTAGCGAATTATATTCACGTATCAACATGACATCTGTTTCTCTCTGTTAGGCACATATTGATGTCTTACCTCATGAAGGTTCACATAAAGTAACAAGAGGCATGCTGCTAAGCATCTAGCTTAATTTAACAAAGTAATTTCACACTAAACCATCCTTAACATAAAGCAGTTGGTTATATTCCCTCATTACCTCTTGGTTTCTAATCCAAAAAATACTGGTTTCTTTCTACATTTTCTGTATATAACTAGAGCTTGGTAGTCTTTCAATATTAAATAGATGATCCTTTTTCTATATTGTCATGTAGTTGGTTTTACCTAAATATATTACATTCGTTACTTATATTCACACATTGAATGCTGTCATCAACTACATGCATCTATGAACTCAGGGATCAACTGGATTGATTTAATTTCAAATAGAGATATTGTACTAGATGAAGAAATTAATACATAAAATGGGTTTTCCAAAATCTGTGATCTTACATTTTTTTCCAGAGGATATACTGATTACATGAATATTCATTTTTTACATCATGTTTCTTGACTTGCGTTTTTTTATTTATTTATTTTTCTGATTTTTGGAATCTAATGGGTAGTAGAAGTATTATTAAACACTCATCTACAGACACCAGACAAGCCAGAAGGCTTGTTTTTCCCCTCAGAAATCTCATGTGCTGCCACAACCACAAGGGAGTCTGGGTAGGCGCATGCAAATAAGGTTAACAATTATCACCTTTTGTCCATGAGTGGTGATCTGGGTATTGCACCTATTCCTGAGTTTTGTCTATAGGCTGTCTTGTTCAGTGGGCAATTACGGATCCATGTATAAAGTGGATATAGAGGCAAAGGTGATAATTGTTAACCTTATTTGCATGCGTCTACCCAGAATCCCTTGTGGTTGTGGTAGCACCATGAGATTTCTGAGGGAAAAACAAGCCGTCTGGCTTGTCTGGTGTCTGTAGATGAGTGTTTAATAATACTTCTACTACCCCTTAAATTTAAATGGAAGGGTTTTCATCACCTTTTACCCACCATAACTTATGTAACTGGAATCTAATGAAACCCAAAGTGTTTTGCAGGATTTTGAGGCTTGATTTGTTCCGAAATTTATGATTAGCAGGGCATACACGTTATATATATAGTTTATTTTAGAGAGTATATTTGTCTAACTGTGAACTATGATCAGCATGGTTTTATAATACAGAGGTGTGGGTTGGCTGCCTTATTATAGAAGCATGCTAATGTTCTGTGGATATGTATTGTAGAACTTCAGTTGTACATTTTTGGCAACTCAATAAGGAAGCAACAAGGTTCCTTTAATGAACTTTTAGAATTGAACGGTTCTCTTGCTTGAGAGCTCCCATCGGTTTTGTTACGCAGGCATTTGAGAATCCTACATGGGGTATCCTTAATAACATTTGGTGCAAACATGATAAAAATAATTAAGAAAGAAATATCATAAAGAAACACTGGAAAGTATCAAATAAAGTAAAAAGTGAAAAAAAGTGAAACCACCTGAATAACAAACGTTGCAGTGACGAAACTACTGAAGTGTGAAAGTGCTTGTTAAATGAGAATTAACTGCTGTTCGACTATAAATAACTCCTTTATGACAGGCTGAAGCATTTGTCAATAAAAGAAAATGCTTTACACTGCATTGATGCAAATCTTTTCAATGAACCAGTAGTCCAATGTTAATATGAAAAGAGGTAGGGAAACCGTGGGCAGATACAGAGGTATGTTAAGAACATACATACTGCTTTAGTCGATTTAACCCAGGGGCGTACCTAGAGTATTTGGCACTTAGGGCGGATCCTGTATGTGACACTTTAAAACTGTATAGCTTCTATCGTAATTATAACAGTTATATATTGGTGCAGACATTGACGGTTGTACAGCATAACACCTATCACTATATACTGAGGTACAGCATAACTCTCCCATCATATATACTGAGCATACATAAATTGAACGGCTGGTACAGAACATACACTATCACTATATACTGAGGCAGAAATATAACGGGTACAGCATTAACACCATCATAGATACTGAGGCCAAGACATTGCGGGGGTACAGCATAACACCTAACACTATATACTGAGGCAGACATTGACGGTGGTACATCGGTCCCTATCACTATACATTGGGCCAGACATTGATAAAAGTGCAACATAACTCCTATCACTATATACTAAGCCAAACATGTAGTGTAGGCCTACCACTTCATTGTCAAGGGATGCACCGAAACGAAAATACGAAACGAAACCGAATATGACCCCCCACCATAAAAAAATTTCACACTTTTATTTAAAGTAACACAGCAAAATAGGACAAAAAATGCAATAACAATATTAAATAATATATATATATATAATGATTGTAACAGGCTAATCAAACACTCCTATCATGCCAGGCAGATACCAGATCTCCCAGCAATGTACTAGTGACTTGCATGATAGCAGAGTGCTTGCTAACATGCAATCACATCCTATCATGTCCATCGGTTCTGCCATGTACTAGTACCTGGGCATGATAGGAGGGCGATTGCTGTTATAAATATATATATATATCTATTATATATATATATATATATGTTGTTATTATTATTGTTCACATGTGAACTCAGCACTGGAGGCATAGAATCAGACACACAAATCCCGTATTTGCAGGTATACAACAATAATGTATGGAAACATAGCAAGAGATAAAACTACAGGCATAGATGATAGGTTGCACAACCCCAAAGCCAGCCCTGGCGTCCACACTGCCCACATAGAACCTGACCAGCACTCAGATTACACACATAGGACTTACCTTCTTTCTCCCAGCATGAGTCAACTTGTAACTCCCTCCAATAAATATCAGAAGAATCCACAACTATATCACTAATGAATTGTTTGTTAGTTGCTAATTTTCAGCTGATTTTGTGTTCGACTAAAACACTTACTATTATCTAAACAATCTAAATATAACATCTACAGAGGAAATTGTCTAAGCGATTATACTAGCAGAGACGGAACAAAAGCCATGCAGCAAGTAAATTTCTGAAGTTGAAGTTCAATTGCTACTAATAATACAAACACAATGGTAGAAACTAATTTGGAAAGACATTTGAATGGCAGTTTAATTGTGTATTTTTTTTTAATACAAATGGGAACTGCTGTTGTAATATCTTGGTGGAGGTTAACAATAAAATAGATGAAAGGTACAAACTAAAACTACAAGACTGAAAGTAAATAAGACAGCAGCAGAACACTTGCCGTGAGAATTGTTAATCTTGTGGAAATATAATTATTATGGATTTGGCCTGCTAATTAACTCATATTAATATGAAAAATTGTGTGTTGCTATATCATGGGGAACTTATCACAGCCAATCTGTTATAGTTAAAATAATTATCTGTGCTCGTTTTGTATTTAGAACACTTCAGATGAGAACATCTGGACTTTATCCATCATCTGTGGTTTTCATACAACATAAAGAAAAATCTAATGTGAAAGTAATCAAAATAAATTGTGATCATACACACATAATTCTGATTCCAACTTTTCAATTAACTGTCTCAAAAACAATTATACTGATCAACAAACAAAAAGCACAAGCTATAGGCAGCTTATCTGCTCATCTTCCTGATGTGATTGTAATCCGTCTTTGGTCTTGTTTTTTTCCAGTGTGAATCTATACTTAACTCCTAACCTGTTACTAGCCTTTACAACAGGAATAAATCATCAAAAAAGCATCAATATCGTTAGAAAGGTAATCGGCTTCTCCATTGACCCATTGAGTATCAGGCAAAAGCTGTACTATATCAAATTCTGACAATAATAATAATACAAAATATATAAAAACAATAAGAACTTTCTGCCATAGTAAAAAGTCTGCTTAGTGCTATATAAAATTTACATGATAGGCCCCTTTACTGACAGATTGGTCTATCCACCAAGTTTAGCTGATCCAGTTCTCTTAATATTCAGAGAAAATGGTGCTTCACTGTACTATGCAGAATCAAGACTCTAGATAGTCACAAGCGACCATCAATCATGCATAACTTATAAAACATTTCACAAAGTCATCTTTCATGGATGAGGAATTTTAACCACAATTCTTTGCAACTCTATAGAAACATCAGCTCTTTTCCATGAAACAAAATGTTCTCGCATTCCTGGCAGTCTTATTAAAATGTTTCGGACAAACTAAAGTGAATTTTAAGGGAAAACGGGTGATTTGCAAATATCTAGAATACACAATTCTCCTTCGAAGAATTAACAGAACAGGACTTTTTTGGATAAAAGTTGGACACCCATTTTGTATTATTAATGTTCAGCAGGGACTTCATAGTGAGGTATAGTCATTAATGGGCCATTATATGATACCTATAATCACAATCATTCACACTTGAATTCATTTTGATAATTTGCATACATTTATACCACTTCAGGTGTGAATATGTAACATGAAGTAGAAGCGCTATTATGTAATTGACTTTTGTATACACTCAGAAATTACCAAAAAATATATATATATACTTATTTCATTGTGTAGGTTAACAGAGGCATTAGGTCAATACAAAGCTGATGCAATAGTAAGTGTCTATGTAGTGTCTATATAGTTTACAGTGTTTTAGCAATCCAAGAAAATTTTAGCAAAATATCCTCTTTGTGCTTTTTAAACTATTTTTATCATATATTATTTATATATTTAATATATAAAATCAAAACCTTTCAATAAGCTAACTTTTCTTGTTATTTTACAGAACCCACATTCATTTTGCATACGCGTTTGACAGAAAATATCTACACTTCCCAGCAGCGTCATATCCTGGCATAGGCTGGCCAGACCAAGTGTGGCAGGTTCAGGGGGTAGGCAGTCACCCTGCTGGAAAGATTGCACTCTTGGGTAAAAGTGCCCCTCATCTGTTCCGCTATTCAAAGGGATGGTTACAAGGGAGACCTCTGATCTCCCCTATTGGCCTCTTTATACCATGGAGCCAGCAATGCCTCCATGGGATTTAATACCTTTAACACACAAAGCACTGGGAGATGACATTATATTCCAGTGCTCTGCAATGAGGATGTTGCCCAAGGAGAGGCAGATGGTGGTGCAGTACTGGGTCAGGCCTAGAACAGACCCCAAGGTAAATTTGTCCCTGCTTCCCGGGCTAGCTTATACAGAGCTTTCCCACTTCTGCTCCATATGGAAGTCACAAGGTAGAACTGGGTCAAGGTGGCATGATGTATGATGCATGCTACAGTGCCTCCATGTTTACCTGCATACATACTGAATATCCAAGTGAACAGTATGCTGCTACTAATGTGTCTTATAAATCTGGTTTTTAGAATATTGTTATTTTATGATCTTAGAGTCTTTTGTTAGTGATCCTAAAAACATCTGTAACCTCCAAAATCATGTAAAGTGCTTATGTACCGAACATTCAATAAAAGTGTATTTGCAGCTTGTGCTTCCTATTGTGAATGCTCTGTTTTGGTACTTTGGCAATACATGCTTTTATGCTTTTCATCAGTGTTGGCCTTTTGTTCTTCCCTTGGATTTGGCAGTTCACTTAACTTCACTTTATGGAACTTTTTTGTTGTTGTTCAAAGCGAATCTATGCCCTTACACTTCTAGCAATTTGTACATCAAGAGTATGAATCACCGTTTCTTGGAGCTGCCATTCATTGCAAACATATGTAGGCATTTTGTGCCAGCTGCGTTATCCACCTCGCTCAGCTTAGAAGCGGTGTGGTGGATTGGCTTTCATATTTCAGCAGATTGCAGGTTGTCTGAGCGGCCTATTAAGTCTAGTAAAGTAGTTTTCTACCATATTTTAATATATTTCTGGTAATCTATTAACCCTTTCCCTTTTAGGAATCTCTAGCATAGCGTTCTTTTCAGTTTTCTGCCAAGTGATGTTGTTTTTTCTATGTATGTAGCAGTGGAGGGCTGGTACCTTTTGTGCACGGGGAAATTTCACACAAGTGGCTCCTGCCTTCCTCCACTACTATTTATCAACACTCCACAGCACCACCACACAGCCGACTAACCCAAGGGGCTTGTCACTCACACTCTGTCAGGCTCTCTTACACACGCGCTCTCTCTCTTAATGTCTCCCTAACTTCTCTGCTGACCGCTTTCGTCTCCCTGCCTCCTCTTCTGCAGCTCCGCTTCTTCTCTTGCCACTTCTTTCCTTATCCACAAAGGTTGGAGCCTCCGTGCACACCATCTTCCCCAGTTGGAGGAACAGGTGATAGGCTTTCTCTGTGGCGTTCACTGTGGCTCCGCCATTTTGTGGAAGTCCTCCAAGAGGCCAGAATATTGCAGACAAAGAGAGGTGCAAAAAGACAGCTTTCCTTTATTTAGGCTTTTTCTTTCATAAAGGTCCAATGTTTGGGGGTCATCTTATCAGGGTCATCTTATAATCAAGCAGACACAGTAATCTGCTCTTTTAGTAATTCTATTACGCACTGACAAATATTGGAAAATAAAAAAATATTAAAACAAAAGTTATTAAGTAAATCGTCAAACTGTACGATATTATCTGCTTGAGACTTCCAATAAATTATCTCTATATTTAAGTTTTCACAGTAGCACATTTTTAGGGAAATCATGATGAAGGATAAGGACAACTCAAGTGTAAAATTATATTTCATTTGTACTTAAAGCAGAAAGTCTTCCTTCCATTGAACCAACATTATAAAATCAAGCTATATTAATCGTGGATTGGTATCATTATCATCATGCTCTGCCAAGAGCAATTTTCTTTTATTTTCTTTTTGATAAAACATTCCCTTTGGAAACATCTGAGACATTTTAGCTATTATGTGAACTGCAAACGCATGGATACAATTTTTCATTTTATAGATCTTTCCATTGTAAACATGGCTTTGTAATTTGGATATCAAACTAAAGAATTCATCAAGATATAGGAAAAGTGCTTTTTGTTTCAGATCTATGTAACTTATAATACAATAGTGTTGGCTTTGAATGTTTCAGTGCAGCAATATTCCAAAATAACATGCAAATAATATAAATTGTAAAATATTGTTTAATGTGAAGATAAAATATTTGAAAGGATACAGACATGTCCCATGACACTAGAAAATCATATTCAGACAAAGGAATAAAAAGGCAGTAATCACTTAAAATAATTCCAGGTTAAGCCAATATGTGCTGATGGTGTTATAAAGACATAGGAAGCAACAAGATACTGTAATTTATGTCAAATATTAAAGTCTTAATAGTTGTTTATAATTTAGAATTACTTTATTCGGATGTAGAGTATAGCCCAAAATTATAATTATCATAACTGGAAGCTTCCCAGGGTAGGGTACCCAGACCTAGAAGAAGCCTGTATGGTAGAATGATTGTTGATCTAGTTGTGTATGGCTCTCTGATTCTATCTTGTAAGCTACTGCGTTTCTTGAGCACTTAGTTAAGCACTTTGGCACTTTACCGATTATATTGACTGAGGCATGTTGATCTGATGTAATATGGCGGAGGACTTTGGAAGTTACAACTACTAATGACCTGTGAGATTAATGACTCTGCTTTGGATGCACTTTGCTGAGTAAGACTGGTGGTTTGTTGGCAAGTTTTTGAGGATCTCTAGCCACATAGTAACAGATTCATTGCAACCATGAGAGGATTGCTGGCTTGTGATTATAGCCCATGTATTTTGAAAGGCTCTGTGTGGGGCTAAGAGAAGACCCCGAAGACTCGCTATAAGCATTATATCATGTATTTAAAAGAGTGGTTTAGCTCATCATTATAATCACTCTGAACTACAAAATCCCAGATATGACCAGGATACCGTACATTTCTCTATGTTGCAAAAAACAACAAAAATGAACTGACATACAGGAAGTCTTCATATTACATATTACTGACACTTTAAACATCACACAAGTCACATCATGGCAGACTAAAATCTACATCATAGAAACATAATCTGATGACATTCTGCCCATCTAGTCTCCCCTTTTTCACTGTGTTAACCACTACCACCACTTCTGCTGGAAAGCTGTTCCACTGATCTAGCAACGGGTCTTTACATTATATCTAAGCCACTAATCTTCTAGTTGTAGACTACCATCTATTAAGAGGTCTAGTGTGAGATCCGCAATGTGATATAACCACTTCCCTGTTTTGGCTACAAATGTGTCTAACCGCACAACCCAGCACCTGATTGCATTGTACTTTGCCTGCTCTAGTCCAAAAAATAATTACTCCAAAGTTCTCCTCCTGTGTTATCGCCAACAACACAGTAGCCCTAATACTATATTTTGCTTTTGGCTATACTGTATTTCCCTAGTGTGTTATTTTACTTTCATTGATACTTATCTGCATCTGCCACACTCTCGGCCATCTTGACATCACATTGTCTTCTTCATATTAACATTTATTGCAACTTAAAGAAACCCTGCCCCCCAATTTCAATTAATTTAAGCAACATTGCCACATATGTTATCATGAACCAGTCAAATATATAGTTTTTCCAGATTGAACTGTTATAGGTAAAGCTGTACAATTTACTGAACATTTTTTAAAGCACCACATATCCTTTATTCTATGAATACATTTGATCCAACTGTATTTTTAGGATCTTTCATCATGAACATAATCCCATTTATGCAACAACTAGACTGAACTTTCATAGTTTAAAAAATAACCTTATATTGATCAACCCAACACTAGGCAAGTATGAAATCTGTATGCAACAAAGCCATTAAAACATCTTCAGATTTATCTAATCATAGGTTAAATGTTGAGCTTTTGAGATGTTGGATTATTTTATTCTAAATTCTCTCCATGAAGTGGAACACTCATCACTAGACAAAATCTATGCACAGTGAGCTAATGCTTCTGATTTAGTACTCAACAATACCCATTTGCTTGCTGTAATCCCTCCTAGTATCAACAAAAAGCAAAAGAGCCAAGTGCCACCAACTTTTCTTGACTTTTTTTGACTCTGTTGAGCTTTCCTGGCAAATAGTCTCAATTGCTGCATGACTTAGGTCAGCCTTGTACCTTGTGTGTCAGTGGTATCTGGTAGGGATATTGTGTTGTTACCTAAATGACTTTGCTATTATATTGTAAACTAAATGTTGTACTAGATATGAAGTCCCATGAAGTATGAAGATATGAATTGCTCAAATCAGGAAGCAGAAGTAAGGCTTTTATATCCAATGACTTCTGCTGTTTTTGAAGTACTACAGGTATAAACTGATGGGCTGGTTTTGCTAATTGGTTCAGGCCATGACAATGTATAATGCATGCTTTCACCAGTCAATGTGTTATTTTGTTGAATACCTGTACTAAAGTGAAGCAATATTCGAACCAATATTTTGTTTGTTTTAAGGGATGCCACTAAATAATAGCTTTGCCCAGCCATGCAAACGCTCTGCTCTGTCAATTTCTCATGCGTTGTATCCCTACGGCCCATCTACAGTTGGCCTATTTTACTCTTACAAAGCATCTGAGGATGGAGTGGTCGGTCTTTCGTGGCACTAAATTTAGCTCTCTAAGAACTTGAGGTTTTCCCTTCTTATTGAAATATATTATACCAATGAAAGCAATACATTTAGCCCTATATTTTATGTATACTGTAATAATTTTTCTTATTAAAGCATGTTAATAAGCTACAGTATATATCTGTTCGAGTACATGTGCTGACCACATCAAATAAAAAAGGAAGACTTCTTCAATACAGATTATGTCACTGAATCTATTTGTACAATCCTGGATAACCTAGAGGTTTATGAAAATAAAAACTGCGCTAGAATAAATTTACATATCACCACACGCAGACACTCAAACACAGAGACAAATATATAATTCATATTCATGTCAGGTATAGGCCATGCCCTTGTCAAGTTTTACACATCAACCAATTTACCTCAACAAACAGCTTTAGAAAGTTATGTCCTTGTCAAAATAATACCTGATATAGCAGCTTTCTAACATGATAACAATAGTTATTTTACATTCAGCTGCTTCATCATTTTTGTTCTTTACATACTCTCCAATTGACATTTTATGGAAATGTTGATGGTTAGTTGAATTTTTTTCCATTTACCTAAGTGGGAGGTGTTATCTTTACAGTATCTGTGACTTTTGAAGGGAAAACAGTTTCATTATACCGTGATGCCAACAAATGTTGCTTGGTAAGAAATATATTGTGTAAAATTGAAGGATATTTTAAATGTATAAGATACCTTATCATAGCAGACACGAGTGTGCATTCTAACATAGTTATATGATTGTCACAGCAAGCCTACATCCTACAGTTAGGTACACAGGGTTGGGTAAATGGTTGTATGACTCTCTCAAATGGTTGTAGACTATGCAAACAAGATATTTAGGGCACTGTACAACTCTGGTAATAGTATATAGCAGACAGAAACTCAGCAGTACATACTCTTTGCCTTCCATATCATGTAGAATACTCTACAGTGTACGTTTTTAGTATATTCCTGGACACTGTTACAAACTTATCTAAGACAAAGTAGAACTTGGAATGGATCCTACGGTGAAAAAGCCAGCAAAATCAAGGCATGAGCTGAGCCAGGCCTTGCTTTGGCTTCTTGACGGCCCACTACCGGGCAGCACTCTCGTCAAGGTGGCTAGCCCAGCTGTATTGGAAATAATACACAGGAGTATAGCCTGTATAGCCTTGAAACAGCTAAACGTTTAATGTGCGCTTGAAATATATGTTTCAAGGTTTTCCTTAACATGCTTACATTACCCTCTTGTTTAAATCTGGTGGAATCAACCAATGATGTTGCACATAATGATTAAATAACTTACTAAATCAATAAGACTGCATAATTTAGCTTGGAAGATCTTGGATATCTGATATAAAAATGGAAATACTGTACATATACTCATATACTTATATTAAAGAAAAATCGTGTTGACCTAATGGTGGTAGGAAATAACTTGGATAAGTGACATTCTAGTATGAATGAAACTAAGCTCTCCCTAGAATATAACAAGACACAATCTTTAGTGTTCAAATTGCATCAGGATTACAGTGTGTACATCTGTAAGAATATTATGCTACAGAAATAGTTTGGATTAAAATCGAGGAAAGGTTACACAGGTTAATAGAAAATACTGAACACTGTGTGGGTTGAACAGCTCTATGTTTGGCTGGTATGATAAAATGCTTAAATCTAGCCATGTAAAATGAGTCATAGCATAATAATTTGTTTACAAATTATTAACAGGACTAAATTGCATAATTAATCTTATATTACATGTGTTGTGTACTCTAAAGATGGCTTACGCTCAGGTGAATCAGATACTGGCTTAGTCATTTTCTCTCAACTGGCTCTGTTTGGACAGGAGTTCTGAATTAGACCTGTGCAATCGGATTCATACCAATTGCACATTTAACAAAGTACCAAAAACGAGGCCAGACCCCCCACACACACTAATCGGTTGAAAAAGAAAAAGCTCAAAATTTTCATTCCTGAAAAGCTCCGAACATTCACTCACACTCTCTTACGCTCTCTGAATGTTTCCCTACCTTCTCTTTCGCATCTCCTTCTGCATCTTCTTCTTTTATCATCTCCCTTCTGTTCTATCTTCAATCCTTAATCTTCTTTCTTGGTCCACATCTTGGGCATAACCTTCCACCAAAATGACGGCACTGTCTGACGCCCTCTCCTGATCCTCCAATATTGACCCTCCAATATTGCCCTCAGTTCATGGGGGGCATAATGATGGTGCTCGCGGTGACATCCTCTCCATTTTGGCGGAAATTCACAGGTTATGTCCACAGAGATGCAGATGAAGAAAGAAGATTATGGATTGAAGACTGAAGAGAGAAGAGAAGGGAAGTAGGTGGAAGTGGTAGACAGAGACGTTAGGAAAATATTTAAAGTGTAAGAGAGTTGACGAGAATGAGAGTGTAAGAGAGTGAATATGGACACCAGCAACAAATTTCATTCCTGAATTAAAAATGTCCCTGAATTTTCGTCCGGACAAAATGAGCAGGAAACGAAAATCATTGCCTGAAAACGAATGGGCCTACAACGAACCAAAAAAATTGTCTGAATTGTTTTTGGCCCATTTGCACATATCTACGCTGAATAGGTATAATTCCTAAAAAAACAAGCGTATGGAAGAACTTCTTAAGTGACTTCAAGAAAGAAATGGTAATTTAGGAAAGCTTGATTATAATCAAGAGAACTTTTAAATTAAATTTTCCATTAATCAATCACAGTAACAAATCTGAGATGATTATGATAAAACATAAAGTAGATTTTGAGCTACAACTAAGCAGTGAGGGAACAGTGAGGTCCCAAGCAACCAAAGGTGAAATATAGTGTATGTTGAGGAACACACATTAATCTCCGAGTTTCAGGGAAAACGTACCAATGGTGTTTAAAAGGGCAGCTATGTCTATTTTTAACAAGCAAACAATGAACAAATTAGGTTTGCCTCAAAAATCAATATGTGAGTGTGAACTGAGCAGTACGTTTGAAAATCACGTCTTACAAAGCCATTGTGAGTGGAATATTTTCTGAGATAAACCAGAACACAGTGTTCGGTTATAAAAAAAAATTATCACATGTTCACAAAGAACGTTATAAGCAGAGTAAACTATACATACTAGTGACAGAGCATAAATATCAGATATTATTGTAAAATTATGCTTATTCTATAATGAGTTACTTATTCTAGGAAATGATAATTGTAACTACACATGAAGTAAATATTTCAAGGTTGAAAGAGAATTGATAAATCTCTGTTTATGGCTCTTGACCACATCATGCATCCTCCAGGTGAGTGAATTAAATTACTTTAGAGATGCCTTTACTCAGGTGAAAAACTCAGCAGATCTCTTGTTGAGAGATGAGAACATGAATCCAAAAGCAAAACTTCTTAAGCTGATGAAGTGATAAAGCAAAACATAAATAAAAATGAAATATATGATGCATGATACATAGGAAATAAAAGCTTGGGTGGGGTGCTTTTGCCATTTCCATGTTTCATTTATCACAAGCTACTGCAAATTACATGTTGTCTTTTGGGGCCCCCCTTCCACATATGAATATTATCACATATTTAATATTGTGATAATGTATTATTCTAGTTAACTACCAAGAATACCTTGGAAGCCTTGATTACACAAGAGTAAAATCAAATATTATTCCTGTGGTCTTGTCTAAGAAAACTAAAAGCATCCAAAAAAGCCCCACTGGTCTTGGAAATTAATGAAAACAGCCGACTTGTCAAATCTGCTAGCACAACATTAAATGGAAATCAGAATAATACATTCTAATCTCAACATGAAACCCAGTACCAACCTGAGGCCCAGAGGTTTGGCGTTGGTGGTGGTTTGCCATAAGAAAGAACCACTGACATCCCAATAGAATACGCTGGTGTGAAAGTTTTTTCCATGTATTTTTTCATATTAATTTAAAGTAGATCAATATTGTTATGGATTTATTATTTTTGGATCATAAAATTGGGAGGATCTTTTCATTTTAACCCCTTAAGGACAATGGGCGGTCCCAAAACCCATTGAAAATAATGCATTTTGAGCCCGTACATGTACGGGCTTTGTCATTAAGGGGTTGAGAGATGAGGGTGAGGATTTATTATTTTTGGATCATAAAATTGGGATGATCTTTTCATTTTAAGAGATGAGGGTGAGGATTTTTACCATCACTTGATCACATGCACATTATTTTAACCATTAGGGCTATAAAACATTGTGGTACACTCATGTCCACAATGTATTCAGAGCACCTAAGAAAGAAGGTCATCCAAGAGGAAAGGGAGACAGAGTAATGTGGGTCCCAATCAGGGAGTTTCCTTACCAAATAGAAAGACATGCTAGATGTTTGTGAACGTAATTGTTTTTCACATCTCCCTCTGACAATACTAAATGCAGTGAATTGAATTGTTCTAACCCCCCCCCCCCCAAATTTCTGGTTTAAACAAGTGTGGGTGCTTCTTGTTCAAAGATCACTTTGCTACTACACAATAATGACATGTGAAACATGTGCCTGCTTTATATATAAGTACTGTATATACATTCAGGTACATCGTCAGTAGATAACTCTAATATTCCACTCTGCATTTTTATTAAGTGCTATGAGTGTAGAAAATGTCTTGTCTCTGCGATTTAACTATAACCCCCTTCTTTGTGATCGTAAAAAAGAGTAACCGTTGAGAATGGCTTATATAACCTATTTTTTATCACCATAAATTGACTTCTGTGCCATAGTTAGAGTATGTGCATTCCTTCCTAGCAGGCATAGCAGTGAGTTGACTCAAGCGGTGGAAAATGTCACTCTGCTTCGTTGTCTCACTAGCTGTGCTCTACAGAGCAGAAAATTAATCTTGGCATATTTGCAAAATGGGGAAGAAGAGTATGCAATTTTCGAAGATTTCAAGAAATCATTCTACATAGAAAAGCTATCATCTTGTTTGTTCTATAAATCTATGAATAGTACAATACAATCACATCTTTAGTTTAAATAAAGCTTTGTTTTCAAATATATATGTTCTTTCCTGGAAACAGTTTGACCTGGTACATCTATACCCTCGGTATGCCTTATTGTAAACAGATTTAATATAAACAATATAAACTGTGTTATAGGTATGGAAGACTGCCTTTTAATGTTGATGTCAAGTATCACTGAGCACCTGCAAAAAAGCAACCACAATATAGAAAAAAAATTTGACAGACGATATGAACCATCTGACTTTCCTAGTTTGCCCATTAGTCCTTCTGGAAAAACATCAAACCTTAATCAGTTCTTGGTCTTGACTTACATTCAGCATGGCCATACGCCTATCCTATGCATGCTTTAATTCTCACGTTATATTAACCTCTACAACGTCTGCTGAACAGCTGTTGTACTTATCTACCACGCTTTTAATACATTATAATTTTACATATAAACATTATATAAATAACATATTCAAAATTCTGACATAAACAAGTTAAAAAACATGAAAGCAGAGAATGTCACATTTTACTAAATCTGCAAGTTGTTTCTGACCTCAGTTGAGTCTGGTCACTGCGGTTAATCACTGACTCTACTCATCACTTGACTTCCTAGTCTTGAAAGAGCAATTTTGGGTCAAAGTATGAATCTTGGAGTGTTCTGTTGGTTGCTATGGTGGTTCATTCACATTGAGAATGTGACCTAAAAGTGATTATTATACATATGCTCCAGAGTTCTATACCAGGAGTGGCCAAATCTGTTTAACATAAGAGCCTCATACAATAGCCTTCAGAGCCACAAGACATGCACATTTTGTTACAAAAATTATATATGAATATTAAGAATTACATGAACATAATATTATTTATTCATATATGGTGTATAAAGTTTCTAAATTACTTATATGAATTAATAATATTTATTAGTTAGAGAATCACATAGTACACATATACATACCTGATATTTTCAAAGGCTATTTACCGATAGAGGTCTTGTGAGTTTCCATCTTGGTTATATATTGTTGAAAATCCAGCTGATGTTGTCAAAGCTATAAGATTTAGCTCCATCAGTTCTCGATTTGAAGGGATTGACTTCACAAACTTCGTTACAAAGTACAATGACTCACAGCAGTACGTTTTGCTGAAAATTGAGTCGCATACTTTACAGTTCAGAATTTTTTATTTCTGGAACTTTTTCCAGAACTCAATTGTGGACTGGGGTTTATGGGTTGTCTTAAACCCCGGGTTTACCTGTCAGTTCATTTTCCACAGCAGATGATTCGGTAACCAGAGGTTTGAGAGTTTGAAACCCTCATCGATCACATCAACCATGAATGGCTTCCGCTTCTTCAAGCCTTGAAACCTGTCTATGAAATCATCAAGCAATACTTGTAATTTATCTTTGTATTCTTCCAGTTTGTGGTCTTTTACTTCAATAACAGGAAATGTACTTATTCTCTTTTTGAGATTGGTAATGTAACTTAGGCTTCCAGACAATAAGTCTCTTTGAAAGAGTCTTACTTTGTTCCAAAAGCTGAAAATTGTCTGAGTAAGATCAGAAACAATCTTATCCTTTCCCTGGAGTGCCACATTGAGATTTTGTAGATGATTCATTATATCAGTAAGAAACATTAGATCTTGCATCATTTTTCAGTTCAGGATAGAACCTTCTTTTCCTTAAAAAAAAGATGTAGTAATAGGTGCCAACAGATCCACAAACCTACTTTGAGACATTGGTGCTTGACAGCTACCTCACATGGTTTATCTTCAAGCTACAGTTCTCCATTGATAGGTCTTCCCATTTAAGCATATGCAATTAAAAATTCATGAACATAATAACAATAATAACATCTTCATATTGGAAGTATCTGGCAGCCAGGTGTTCACAATTAATAATGCAATGAACAGGATCCGGAGTGCGGATGCACACAGCTAGGAACCACCGTTTCTGAGTGAGCTGGCATGAAAATATCTTGGTCCAAGAAAGAGCATGTGAAAGAGCAGCGGTTTGGCCATCCCTGATCTATACTGACTGACTACATTAATGCAAAAATGCTGAATATTTTTTTTTCTAAAATATTATAATAAAAAGGGAGTCTAATTCTTAATAGTCAGTTAATTTTCACCTCAAGATTTTGCATTTCAAACATCTCTAATTCTTCACGGGTGATGATTGCTATAGATAAGGAACATCTAATCGGATGCACATCTAGCAAAGAAAGATTAAAAGTGGCTATATTGTGGAGCCTAAATGTTTCTCTCTTAATGAGTGTAATTCTGAGAAATCAAAAGCCGCCTACAGGAGACCAATTTCCAATCCTTCTTCAAACTGTGATAAATAGGCAATCTTATTATATGAGTATCTTTAAAAAGAGAAACATTCACGGTTATCTTGCCTCTCTTTTTAAAAAAACATTAAAGCTAAAAAGAATAGAATGGATTTACTTAAGTTTGAATAGGCCCTGCATAATGCATAAATACACTGATTATGTGTCTGAAATCTATGACTTCTTCCAGTAGAAACCCACGAAGGATGGTTCTATATCTTAACCTCTTTAAACAGGGCCCTCCATTTGTTTCTTAATTGTGTGCAAAGTTTTTCAATAATCATCATTATAGACCCTGTTTATTTAAATTGGTAAATCTCATTCGGGATTATTCACAATCCTAATTCTCGCTACAAAGAAAAATGTATATTAATCATGCAATTTTCCACTCAAGCAGTGATATAAAAATTATTTGTATTGAGCAGTATCTGGAAGTTGCCATTTGCTGTCACATCACAGTTTTAAATTGCTGCCTCTATGCAAAATATTTATGATAGTAGCTTTACAGTGGCTCTAGCTCACATTAGGATTTTAATGCACTCTTGAAAAATAATGTTAGCAAAGTCTGAGGGTTTTTTTTATCAAGTGCAGAGTTTTTTTAACTCAATTAATAAGAATTTACCATTTTTGTAATGTAAGCTTACGCATTTAAGGAATAACAATGAAAACCCCTACTTTATATCTTACTTATACATTGATGTCTAAGATAATAATAGAAGAAAATTGATTTTGTGATACAATGCCAGCAAGAAATATAATAATTTTCTGGTGATTATAAATTTTAGCG
>VKOC01000006.1:29038599-29051427 GCA_009364415.1 Spea multiplicata
TGCAAGTAGATCATTTGTAGCAGCTTGTATTGTGTGATTTAACAAGCGGTATGGATGTATTGGAATCCTACTTAAAGTGCATATGATGGCTGGAGTGTCCCATTACCGAAATTTTGTTATTGTAACAATATGAATTGATAATAAGATAGGAGAAACTATTCTTCATGTTTAATTTTCTCTGTGAAGTAAAATTACACAAAATGTTCTGCAGTTAAAACATTAAAAAAGCTTGGGGGGGTTTTGGTTTGTAAAGAGCTGCTATGCTGCCACTATTCCAGGAGGTGGCAGTGTACACTATTAAACGGTATGCATATAACGTTACGGTAAATGCACCGATGACTTCCTTGGTGTGACTTCAGTAGGCCACTGAGTCAGAGCTGAGCTTGTTTATATAAAAGACTGTGTGGCATTTAACGTTTCAGAGCTTGAGTTGTATTGAAAAGTAAGCTATTATTTAAACACAGTTTGAAGATATAAGCATATCTAATGTTGGTTATCCTTCTAAATCAAATTGAGTGAGAACAGACCCACAAATATTAATCATTCATGTCTGGGAATTCTGTAGGAATGTACTTTTTTAAGCCCAGATCCCCCTTTTTAAATTTTGTTTTGAGAACCTTTAGTTCTTCTTACCATACCTAAGAGTAAGAATATTGAGACAGTTCACTTCTCTTGTAGGAGTTGATATGTGCTAGTTGCATCAGGGCTATCTTCTATGGGACAGGAGGGGCAGCGGCCCCAGGTGCTAAGGTGAGGAGAGCACTTAAGCAACCCAGGGGTGATTTCCCAGTGCCCCCTTCTTCCAGAAGCAGATGTGACATCAGGAGGAGGACCTCCGACCCTGCTGCAGGCACCAAGAGCCCTATTTATGGTTCTGAGTTGCATATACTTATTTCCAATGAGTCTGTTCTAGCATATAGTAAAAACCCTGTATATTAAAGAAGGTGCAAATGAAAGAAGTACATATATTGCAAGGGGTGCAGCTACAGTCAGCTCTGTCTGGTAATTACCTGTAAGCAGGGAAATCTGTGACTCTGTTAAAATAGACATTTTCTCTTCAGCCCCCTAAGTTTCTGTTCTTTACTGTGCATGCATAGATGTGGATTATAGCATAATCACCAGCATATTGTGGCCTGGGCTGACTAGGCCTGGGGCAGCAGGTCATGGAGGTGATATCAGTTCTTCCACAAAACTGGGGGCCTTCATGCTTCCTGGTGTGCCACTGCTTAATGAGCCAGTTATATGACAGTTCTCTAACCTCCCTAGCAGGCCCACTTACACTATGGAGGATTCCATAGCACTTTGTACTGTGAACCTTGTGCCATTAAGAGGTGAAGTGCGAGGATATCTTGTTGCTTAACAATAAGATATCTTGTTGCTTAACAATAAGAACAGTGGCCATTGAAAGGGTGACAACACAAGTACATTGCTGGGCATGATCCTCTACCTGGGTCCATAACAATGAGTAGGCCATTCAGGGAGCAGATCTTTATACCACCAGGGATACTTGCCCCCTTGCCAACCCAACTGTCATGCTCAAGGAAGGCAAGGGAGTGGATGTGGATGGAGATGAGTAGCAGTAGGAGTCCAAATTATTGCTAAAATTAAATAATGGACAATGAAATGTCCAATTACTCTTCTAGTTCTAAAAAGTAAATTATCTATTGAAACGTTTTGCACCTGTGCAAATATGCCAGTTTGAAAGTACATGTACTACTGTATTAAACAGACATTTTCTTAGTAACATCAACCATGAGGAGTAACTGCATGTCAAGACTCCAAGACTTTCTTAGATTCTTAATCAAGTGACATCACTTTTTATAATTCTTCTTCAAAACTTTAACAAAAGTTTCTTGCGAAGGAATCAAGTCTGTCACGGTGAATTACTCAAGTGAGCAGGCTGCTTAAATACCATTAAGAGTTTTTTTTTCTTCTTCTTGTATTGAAACAGATATATACTTAGTAACATCACCCATGAGGTGTAAATTCATTTCATTGTTAAAACAGATTTCAGCTAGCTGGGAAGAAAATCTTGACAACATCTGTGATAATTCACAAAATGTTATAATAATATGGTGGCTTCCTAGTGAATCCAAAACTTGACATTTTCTTGGTGTCATCCTTGGATAAAAGATTGCTGAAAAATGCTACATAATGCTAAAATAGAAGATCCATGTTAGTGAATGTAAGAAAAACTAAACATACAATTATATATTAATACAAAGGCTATAAAACATTTATATGTTCAGAGCTATATTAACAAAATGCTTTACATTTCATATTACCGTAGTTTCTCTTAAAACACAAAACAGAAAAAAGTGGGTTTCAATTTTGGAAGCCTCACCCCTTATTTGATGTCATCAACCTGACCTCATATGCAAGTGAATGCATCTTCACTGACTGTAGCTCTTCACTTACAAATGATGTCTGGTCGATGACATCACGGAGGAAATGATAGAAAATATTCTGCTGATGTAAACACTTGCTGGCACAATGTATAGATGGTTCACACTGTTTGGTTCTCAGTGCAAGGGATACAAAATTGGTATTAACAGTTCACAAAGGTTTTGTACACCAGTGATTTATTGATCTATTTTAATTTGTACAAAGACAAGAATATATATATACACACACACACACACACACACAGTTTTGTAATCTTTTCCTGGTATGTCTTTGTGCATATGTGTACGAGCATGTGTGTTTTGTGTATATATTCATCTGTGTGTGTCTGTTTCCATCTATGTGTTTCTTTATATGTGATATGCCTTCAAAAAGGCATGTTTCTTTAGTTTTTTTTTTTAGAAAAGCAGAACATACAGGGCTATAAATGATTGAATGAACATTAATATTTTAGAGCTCTCGATCCAAGGAGAAATGTAATTGCCTTTTGGAGTCACAAACATAGAAACATAGACAGTGACGGCAGATAAGAACATTTTAACCCATCTAGTCTGCAAAACCTCTGAATACTTTCCTTAGTCCCTGGCCTAATCTTATATCTAGCCTTATGCCTATCCCATGCTTCTCAAACGCCTTCACTGTAACAACATCTACTGCTTCTCCTGGAAGGCTATTATATACTTTTTAACCATTGCCCCTCTAGTTTAAGACTATGTCCTCTTTTTGTGGTAGTATTTCTACAAGGGATTTTTTGGGGCAAAATCCTGAAAAATAGCATAATTTGGTTGGTTTTGGATCAAAAGGAGGAAGGATGGGTAGAAAGGTTGAACTTGATCGACCTGGGTCTTTTTTTAACGTTAATTACTCTGCTACTATGTGACATATGTGCATCTCCGTACCTCTGGCATGATGTGTTGATATGGGTAGGTGAAGAAGAACAACAAATATTTATTTTCCTAGAGATCATAAACAGCATGTAACATTCCTGATTCCGCAGTACGTTGCAGTATTTTTGTAATTTTTACACTACAATGATTAGTGCAATATTTTCCCCGTTGTATATGCCAGATGAGTTGTTTTCTGAATTTATCTCAATAATAGAACTGACAGATTTACATTCATTAACCTAACCAGATATGCATTCCAGGTAACTACTACATTTAATACATATCAATGTGTAAGCACGGGTTTTTCCACAGTAAAGATTTCAGTGTTCTTTGCTTGGAAAGAGGCTTAGAATTCTATATATATATATATATATATATATATGCTACTCAAAGAGATGAATCCCACTCATAGCGCCACATCCATGACATGAGCACACTGAGCAGAAGAGAACCTACATTATTATGACTCAGACAGAACAAGATGCTGTTGAAGTGCATTTTAATTGCCTTGTCATATTAATCCCGGCAGATCTGTACAATACTTATTCTGCAGTACAATGACTTTCTCCACTGATAAAGTTTGCATCACACGGAAATCACTTCCTTTGAATAATGTTTTTATATCAGGAATTCTTTTCTCTGGAATTAATACTGGAATTTTGAAACTTTCTGCATTTTTACTTACTAGCAAATTGACTTCTGTCAAAGGTGTCGACATTGATAAAACAGGTGTCACTTTTTTTTATGATAATGACAAAAACTGCCACTGAAAGATTTGTTTAGATTTTAAATTATGGGTAAATCAAAATTTTATTGATTTTTCAAAGGTTTTGGGGTGGGATACAAAAAGGAAAAGAAGGGAGGGGGGGGCAAGGTACATGCAATAAGGTACAGTACAGGACTCGGCAACATTCAATACAATAGCGAGTCCGATAGAACCCAGGAGGCAATAATAAGCCATGGGACCATGTAAAAGTCCAGCGGAGGCAAAAGATACAAGCAGTAATGAGGAACTCGCTGTGCGAAAAGGCGCCCACCACCAAGCGCGGGCGCTCTCACAAAGAGCCTACGACGGAGTGCATGGCGCAGAAAGCAAAGGCGACAGCGCGCCCTGTGGGTTGAGTAAGTGTGGAAGAGGAGCAAAGAGCACAGGAAAAGTGAAACAGTGAGGCCGCCAACACAAGGCGAATCAAACCCCGGACGAGGCACAGGCTAGGCAGGGCAAGCACTCGGCCAACGCCAGCCATGGCGGCTCAAGGAAGAACCCACACGGTGCACAAGGGCTTAAGAGCCGCACGTAGCAGCAAGCCTAAAATGCAAGGAAGAAACGATAAGTACCTTAGGTGGAATGGGGGGGCAATGAGGGGAGGAAAGAAAGAAGAGGAGGAGGGCAGGAGGACAAAATGAACAAAGTGGGCAACGGGGGCAACAGGGGGGGGACCAGGGCGGAGAACAAGAGGGAAAGGAGAAACTGAAAAAAAAAAAAAAGGGGGGGGTTGGGTAGAAGGACAGAAAACAGAGAAGAAATAGAAATGCAGCGGAGAGGACAAGAGAAATGAAGCAAGAAAATCAGGTAAGCAGAGAGCGAGCCAAGGGACCAGACACAAACTCCAACCAATAGAACCAAGTCTTCTGGTATCTCTCAGTTGCCCCTGTCGCAGAAAGGTGGAACTCCTCAAACACCCGGGTCTGTTCCACCCGGAGAATCCACTCCCTAAGAGTGGGCGGGTCCGGACTACCCCAATGCAAGGGGATCAGCGCCTTAGCCGCAGTGAGGAGGTGGCGAAGGACCGACTTCCGGAACCAGGAGGCGGAGTACTGCATGTGAAAAAGAAGGAAAAATTCCGGGGAAAACGGAATGGTCCTATCCGTAAAGCGAGACAGCTGGAGATGGATAGATTTCCAAAAGGGGACGATATTGGGGCAGAGCCACCACAGATGGAGAAGAGAACCTGGAACCGCGGCACATCTCCAGCAAGCGTTGGGGACATCCGAGCGATAAGCGGAGAGGACCGAGGGAGGCCGATACCAAAGGGCCAGCAATTTATAAGACATTTCTTGGTCGGCATTGCTCCTAGAGCAACGATGGGCAAGGACACAGACCTCCCATTGTTCGGAGGAGAAAACAACCTGCAAGTCAGCCTCCCAACGCCCCATAAAGGGGGGAGGGCCAGAGCTGAAGGCCTCAAGAAGGAGGCCATATAGATTTTAAATTAAAGAGCCACACTCCAAACAAAAGGTTCATGGAGCTGAGATTATTAGAATGGTTTCCATAAGGAACTTTCACTGGGCATCCAACACTCAAAGGTGCCTTACACTCGGAACAGAGGATCTTCACCTGAAATGACACATATGTCCAAAGGTAACCCTCAAAACACATGCACCAACATCTGGAGAGCTTCCATGACATTCTAACAAAATGGCGTAAGAGTGAAATCAAATGCAAATTTCAGAGAGAATCAAGAAACTTGTTTGAATAATAAATGTTCCAACAACTATATTTTGTTTAATATAGGTCTCTTTATGCCTTTAAGCCACTATATGTCTAAAAAGAACCCTCTAAATTAACCTCTAGCACAGAATGGCTGGACACAAATACCCGATCCAGGATAGCTGTGCAATGGATCTTTTTATACTCTGTACATAGGGCTAACTTCCCTGAGTGGACAGTTATCCGAGGTCCAGCAGGCATCATACAAAAACACTATGATCGTGTGTCAAGAAACAAGTACAGCAAGGAAAGAGATAAGAAAGAACACTTGCACAAGGACATAGAACTCCCATCACACTATTAACAACGTAGCACTTTTGCTATTTGATTAAAGACTTAAGAAAAGAGAGGAAATAATGTCATAAGACCTAGGAACAGCAGCACCTGGGCCTACTAAGTATGACCCCTGCTACGGATGTGAAATATAGATAAATGACAGCTACAGTTAAAAAGCCAAACTCCACACTCAGACTGTATGTTGTAAATGCAAGAAGAGGCAATCCACTTGCTCGCCGCATCGATTACTTGGTCACCAGATGTGTTAGCTCTGAACCAAGTGACTTATCGCTTTTTATAACTGTTCTTCAAAACTTACTAAGAAAAGTTACTTTGCGAAGGAAACAAGCCTGTCATTGTTAATTAGTCAAGTGAGCAGGCTGCTTAAATGCCATTAAGAATACACTGGGGGTTTTTTTTTCTTGTATTGAGAATTATGCATGAGAATGCAAGGATGATTTATATTCTGGTCTTGAGAAAACAGAGAGCAATTTATGAGAGCTACCTGTGACACAATATTCCCTAGGCTTCAATCAGAATGCAAAAAGAAGACCTATCTAAAGAAAAGGGATCTTGGCGGAATGTTTACAAGCAGATAATGAGAGGAGATCTAAGAAGTGAGTTACGAAAAGCTAATGGACCCCTGGTGGTTTTTAATAAATTGGTTCTCTTGTTCTCCTGGCAAACAAGCTCACTCTTGTCTTGTCATATAAAAATAGTATTCCCCAAACAAACGAGAGACCACAATGTGGTTAAACTGAAGTGGGGAGACAGAATATGTTTTCACAGATGAGCACAATCCTACATATATTTGTTCTTCAAGTGGCTCTAAAAAAGTCTTATGGGATTTTCAGTGTAACAGGTCTCTTACAGACCATACATTGTCACATCACTCCCGTGACAACACGTAAGTTCATTCTTACTCTCAAAAGGGACAGGGACATTGCAATTATGTGACTGTCCCTATCCACTATCCCTACTATCTACTGTATTATTTGAGGGAAGGAAGCAAATGCATAGAGGTGATTCTGCTAAATCCCTCATGCATTTGCGGGGGGAGGGGGGGGGCAGACCGACATATGCATTCCCCTATGATATGCATTCTATGCATCCTTACGATGGCTGGAGTGTCCCTTTAAACTAAATTAAATTCAGGCAGGAAATGCTAGTTGAATTTTTTCAGTAACTATTAAATTGTACATCAATATCCCTTTGAAGATTTGTTTAGTTTAGTATAATTATTGTGTACTTTTTTGATTTGCAGGCAGATTGTTTGCAGGAACAGACCAACATTAGCATTTTACCTACAGAGATCAAAAGAACATTACTATTTTTGATGTTGGTTTCATAGCAACAGCTGCAGTTCAGTGACGGATCAACGCAAGTGACAGCAAGTCGCTTGCACCTTGACAATACCTTACTTATTAAAACATTCTCTGGGAAACAGATCAGCATATTCCTATTTAATATTCCGTTTTAAATTGGTAAACATGTCTGCCTATGTAAATAAGATATTTAGAAATATTCGAGTTCACCTTAGGCATCTTTAACAGATGTAACTACTGTTGAAAACTCCTAAAATGCTGTAAGTCCTTAAATCGTCCTGTATGCTCTACTTCTATAGATGGTGGATGTCTACTGTGCTTATTTTGAATCTGAATTGTTTTTTTGAAAAAAGTCCTTTTAATATGATGTAAGGAACACAACATTTTGGTGGGAGTTCAACTTTTAACAGTAATTAGCACCACTCATTCCTGTTTGATACCGGTAAATTTCGTGATGGGTTGCTTGCCCTGTAGCTGGTCTCTGACTTTCGGCCGCCAAACATCTCTGAGGTTGCTAGCCATGGGGTCACATAACTTAAAGGGACACTCCCTTGAACAAAGAAGAAAGTAAACACCTAAGGGAGCAGCTGCAGCCCCCTGACATTTTGCACCACTGAAGTTCGCTGGTGATAAGGTAAAAAAAAAACCCCTAAAGCATATACACACATTTACATTTGGGAATATAAATATGTACAAGGAAGAGACAACGGTGCTGCAAATTACAATTATTAATAAATTATAATTACCAAATACACCAAACTTTCCAGCAGAGGGAATCCTTTCCTCTGTTCACATTACGGAGCTTTAGCACCATAAGAAAGAGATTATTTTCTTATCTTTTGTGTGTCAAGTGGCAGCACTGAGACCCAGCTGGAGTGCAGAAGAACTGATTTGCCACTATTTACTTTCCTGTTTTACCGTTACTGTTTTTGAGCAGAGAAAGTAGCCCCCCACAATTCAGTTATCTCTAAGTGCTCACCCTCATTGATGCTTACAAGTGCTTTATAATGCTTGACTGTAGCTGAGAAAAGAAACTCTGATATTAATGTACAGATCTTTCTTAATCATACCTTTCTGTCTCAGTGCCTTTATTAATAATAACACCTTGTATTTATGCATAGGGAAAAAAACAATTAGCCCATCTAGTATGTCCTTTTTGAATCTTTTTTTATTTATTAATTATTAAGAACGGTTTTATGCAAATCCCAAGCTTTTTTAAATGCCTTTGCTGTTTTTGCAAGTAACACTTTCTCTGGAAGGCTATTTAAGGTACTACCATTTCCAAAAAGTAGAATTTTCTCACACTATCCCTCCCTTGAAGTTTAAATCATGCTCTTACTCCTCTCTAGCGCTCCTTTTTTATCTTGTCTTCTGTACCCCTGCTGATTCGAATGTTGAAAATTAAGGGTATCAGGTTCAGTGGTGGATCAAGATCCATTCCTTTTCGGACAAGATTTGCAGACAAACAATTTTGTTTCCTGCACTTTTGATTTGGATGAATTTTTTTTTTTGGAGGGCTTTTTTCAGAGCCCTCCAAATATTTTTTTCACCCTCACTCACACACACCCACTCTCTCACATTCTCATTCATTCTCTCTCACTGTCACCCTACCTTCTCTGCTCACCTCTTCCATTCCCCCATCTCCTTTCCCTCAGCCCTGCTTCTTCTCTTGCTGCTTTTTTTGTTCTGTCTTCTTTCTTAGACCGCTTCTTCCCGGTATCAGCTCTGTTATCCAAACACACAATCTCCCCTGATTGGAAGACGAGAAAGAGGCTGTCCCCAGGATGCACGCCGTGGCTCCACTACTTTGCGGAGGTACTCCAAGAAGCTAGAATATTGCAGATGGTTTTGTGGAGCTTCCACTTCTCTGCAAATCTCGAGTATTCTGTCCTCTTGGAGTACTTCTGCAAGAAGACCGACCCACCGCACGCACCCTGGGGGCAGCCTCTCTCCTGTTCCTCCAAGGTAGAGGGTATGGATGGACACTTTTGCAGAAGTGCTATGGGAGGCCTGGTTAACAGAGCTGATATCGGAGAGAAGCGAATGGAGAAAGAAGAACAAGATGAGGCAAGAGAAGAACCAAAGCTGGGACACAGAAGCAGTCAGGGGAGACTGTAGGGAGAGAGGGTGCATGAAAGCGTGGGGTCCCTCCTCATTTTAGGACATTTGTATGAATGAATGAAATTGACAAATCAAAATGTACATGTCTGGGATCAAGTGTGGATCCCTTGTAACTATTAGGCTCTGGGCAATTGCCATTTTTAACCTTCCCTGGTTAAGTTATGACAAGAATGATCTAGCCTTCTTTTACAAATGAAATTGATATCTATCATGATATTTACAGGTCTGCTCTCGATTACTATGGTATGTCTTTCTCCCATGAAATCAAGCATAACAAGTAATACAAAATTATTCAAATTGAAACAATATAAATGATTATTCACTAATTTAGAAGAATTGTTCACTCTTCAAATCACACGTAATTGATTTCTTTACTTGGAAAGATGTTTTTTTTTCTTCTAGGTACAGAGCTGTTCTTACAACATTATTAGTTTATGAGATGAAAGGCTAGCCATTCGTTTAGAAAGAAGGTCACATGCATATCAGCTCCACTCAGCCTGAACATTCATTTCAATAGCCGAGCGTTATTACATAAGCCTGATCAGTCAGAAACTCCAGGTTTCCGCAAATTGCAGGGAATACAAATGCAAATTACTTTATCATTTTCAAATGGTTTGGATTTCACTCTGTGGGTAATTGCCCTGTGAAATCAAGAAAAGGTTAGTGCAGCTTCCTGTATTTAATCATACCATCAGCACATATAGAAAGCACCAGATGTGTACGGAAAACCATCAACCACACATTCCAGGGATTTTGTTACCGATAGCGCTATACGCCAACGCTACAAGTAAAATGGATCTGAACCTGTTACTTCCATCTTTCAGCACAATCAGAAAATTATGACCTACTCTTGAAATGGATCAATTTGTATATGAGGGTAGACTCATTATCACAATTTGTTGGCAGACTGCAAGCTTCAGTCTTTGGTCTGTAACGCATATCATAATTTTAAAATCTGATTAAAACCTTAGTTTATCTGTATTTCTGGTTACGCTTAGGTGCGATTGTTGAAGACCAATTGTTGGCCAGTGTATGTGACCGAATTCCAAAGTTCTGCCAATTTGCCCCAATGCAAGTGTATTATTTGCCCCAGTGCAAGTGTATTATTTTCAGCTCATTATACACATTAACAGTAAAGTTCCAATAAGGAAAATAGGGAAAATCCATTTGCCGTGGACAGCCTTTCCCTTCATTCACATTAAATGGATCTAACCCTAGATATGAATGCCAAAGTGTTTTATTTGTGTTGTTCTTATTATTAAATACTGTGCAAAGAATTCCAGAGATGCAGAGATATATATGGACACATTCATACAATTTAATTGAATCTCTGAAAAATACGTAGCCCTGGATTTATAAATCCAGTTGCAATCATGTTTGTCGGCAAATGATTTTTTCCCTTGGTTTTTTGCTTTAGGGAAAGAGAACGAAAAAAAAAGGAAAGACGACATAGTATGTAACGCTATGATAGCTTTAAGGCTAAAAGCTACAGGAAGCAATTATGGAGAAGCGTTACTCATATAACACCACATTGCTAAACGTATTATCTGGTGCGAACCAAATATTGGTCGATGTGGACAGATCTGCAAGTTGATCTCCAATGACTCACCACAGTGCTATTTTTTTCAGTATATGCGGTTCATGAAAGAACTGAACAGCAGAGATAGCAGTAAACATAGCTTGGACATAAAAAAGAGATAGTTCCTATATTTTTTATCTTTTTTTTTATCAGAAACAACAAAAAATGCTTAGTTTTTTTTACACTGAAATCACTGCAAATGAAAGTTTGAAGGTGTAATAGCACAGTTAATCCAGATAATGGGAGACTATTTTTGGCAAAGTAAGGTTTAGGTGGATGATAACAGAAGCCTTAACCAGTTCGCTCACAAGTCTTCCATGAGAAACAAATTCTCGTTGAGTTTTATAAATGACTGTAGGCATGAAATGCATAATAATTTATAATTAATTACATTTCTGCGTCCATTGATAAGATGAACAAAGCTGCTTAGGGCACTTAATAATTGGATCAGCAGAGCAGTAGAAGCTGTGTGCTACAAACTCGGTTTCTTAAGGCTCAAACCCTACTATGCATTAGTATTTGAGGGGCTTCACAGTGAAATGAGTAATGTCCTAATTCAATGATAGAAGCATTCTATTAGACGCCTTGTAATGTGCCATTCCTGAAAACATATTGCACTCAGGTTCAAGCATTGCCAACATAAATATATTATAAACAAAAAACTAAATGCAGATTTGTTCAAGTAGAGCATTCCATACATTTCCAACAGCTATATGAATCTTTTATACAAATAAGGTGGCAATGGAAGTGTTGAAAAGGAACATGTCATTTGAAGAACATAGGGGTCAATCTCAAAGTTATTCAATAATAAGATCTGAATTGTTGGATGATGGGCAGTCATGGAGAGCTTTTTAACTTAAGGCTCAGAATTCTACAAGATACTGTTAACAGGTAAAAGAAGTGACAGAAGTGGAGAAGAATTGGATGAGATGTAGGTCAGAGTGAAGCAGGAAAGAGTGGGTTGCAGCAGCCAAGATACACGCGAATCCATAATTCACCTAAAATTCTCAATAAAATCCTCCAAATTGCCTGTAATAATAATTTCATGTATTATTGCATATGTATTTTAATTTAAGAAGCATATCTTAATGTGCACATCGATGATACAGATATGTAAAATACCCAGATATAATTACATGTAGTACTGCAAATGTGCAATCTGGAATTTTTCTATCAACTTATACCTCATCTTCCATACTTCTTACGCTAAGCTGATGAATCAGTTCTTTCACATGGTTATGGCTTTTGGGATTTGCCGCCCAAAAAACGACAATTACATTTTAGTACAGACTGTGAATGTCATAGAAAAACTAAACTCATAGCCTACACAAAAAACAATGTGACATTGCAGTCGCGCCTTTGATAATGTCCACGGGCATTTCTGATTTTTATCAGGGTCAGATGGGATAGACAAACCAGTTCCTTTTAGGGACAGCCCAAAGTTTGCTCTGTTGTCTTACTCTAGCAGTGACTTCATATGCACTCAAAATTCATCTGATAATTCTTATAGTTCAAAAGAGGTGAAAATAAAGGAGGCATAAGAGCTTTAACCCTTTAATGTCAGGGCTCAGTACACACTTCTGGAAGGCCAAGCCAGTTGTCATAGTTTTTCTATAGTTAGAGTTAAGTGTCAACCTTTTTAAATAGCTAATACCTTACTAGAGAAACGCATATATATTTTCTCTGATGACAAGTTAAGCTAGACACGAATATATAACCTAAAGTGAACCGTGTACAATGGTAAAA
>VKOC01000006.1:29059110-29107121 GCA_009364415.1 Spea multiplicata
CCCCCTCCCTTGTGTATTGATTTATTTGATGCCCCCAGCCAGCCCCCCTCCCTTGTGTATTGATGCACCAACCCCTTGTACTGGTTAATATAATGGCCCCCATACCCATGTGTATTAACCCCCCCGTTTGTGTATTGATATATGTGACATCCTTCTAACCACCCTGATGTGTAATTATGTCCCCAGCCACCATCTTTGTGTATTATTTAATTTTCCCAATGCAGCCCCCACCTTGTTAATGTCCCTCCTTCTGTCACCTCCACTATTTATTTAAAATAAAATACTTTTTTGCTGGCCTTCATTCTTGCACTGTAACACAGCAGCCTGCTCTTCTCCCTCATGCTCTTCTCCCTGTCAGGCAGTGACAAGCAACTGTTCCGTAAGAGCCCGCCCCCTTCAAAGGGGCGGGACGAAGAGCCTCAGTCAGTGATTGGCATGCCAGCAATCCATTAAGCAGCCAGCGGAGGCGGTTTTACAGCCACTTTTAAACTGTCAGCCGCATCGGCTGCAATTGGAGCTTAGTGTTCATTAGTATAGCGTTTCAATTGGGGGGGCACACTGGGGGGCACAGCATAATGTAGGGGGGGCCATGGCCCCCTCTGGCCCCCCCCTGGCGACGCCCATGGATATAATGAAGGGCACCGGCATGGGACAGTTGAGGGCTTTCAGGTTTAACATAAAACAAAATTAAACAAATTTAAAATCCAATGATTCTTGACACTCATTGGCTGTTGGCAGCAACAGACCCCCACCCATAGTGTTCACTTAACTGGAGCTGACTGGCAGCACGTATAGTGTAGGTAAAGCGGGAAACGAATATGGGGGGCTTATGCAGAATCTCCAGTGAATTTGCAAGGGGGAAAACATGGACATTTCAGTTGTATGCAGTGAAGTGCATATGATGGCTGGAGTGTACCTTTAAAGAGCCAACTTGCAAAAATGAGTGTCCATTCACACTATTCTGTTACTATACAAAATGAAACAGTGTATATGGGACCAACAGATCACAATGTGTAAACACGTGTTTATTTACAGAATCAATAGGATGAAATAAAAAATGCACAATTAAAGGGACGCCGATGTCACTTTGTTTAGACATCAGTGAAGCAAAGATTACTTTTGTTAAACCAGACTGCGCATAAATATCCTATGTAAGCATGTTCCTCCTTTACTACACCCATCAGAGTCTGTAGCCTCGTGGAATTCCTCAACTTTCGTGTTCACACTGAGTTGGCCACTAATGACAGCCCAGCCAGCGCTGCTTGAGTTTGAGGAGACATGACTCCAGGTGTCATCAGGTGCTGAGTCACTGTCTTTGAATGTCTGAGTTGTAATCCTTCTGATAAGAGCTTCAAGGCTGAAAAACACAGCTGGTAAAACATTCTTGACTCGTAATAGTGTCGTGAGAACATTGTGTTAAATTGTTATTAAGGGCTGCAATCCCGGAAGTTAGGATGTTAGCCGTAACCTCAAAATACGGCTGCCGATAGCTATATCCTATATAAAATGTATTTTTTGTTATACATATAATTAGTAGTGAAAATGTGTGGGTTGAATGAGACATAATTAGTCTTGATCACTAGAAAGCCCTGCTGATATCAGGTTTTAGGTGGACTTGGGCACACAGTATCATTCCTATCATTATGCCCAAATGGGACCCCTATACATCTACGGATGTCAAGTTAATTAAATATGTTGAGTTTTGGGGAGCAAACATGGTGTTTATCTGTGACCAGGCCTGGACTGTCTATCGAGCAAACCAGGCAAGTGCCTCCCATGTACCTTTACTCGCACTCATGCAACATTACTGTCCAGTGTTGTGCATCCACCAGCTGGTCATACATTCTGCCATGTGCAGTTGTGTAAAAGCTTAGTTTGCCATTGTATGTGTCCAGAAGGTACTTGAAGTTAATTGCCCATTGGCCTTAATGTGACATGGCTACTTTGAATCCCCAGTCCAGCACTGTCTGTGTCCAACTTAACCTGTTGAATATCACTGGCTTTCCTTGAGCTCTGTACACAGGTGTAGCCTTCATGGGACTGAAGAGCAGGCTTGGACAGCTTTTTTAAAAAGACTGAAATGAGCAAGAACAGTCACTATTCCTGAACCCATGAATGATGACATCAAACCGCCACCAGAGGGAGGCAAACAGATGTAAATCCATTAGAAAGCAGTTTACTCAGTGCAACAATAAACTGTCTCCTCTTCAGAGTTAGCTGAAGTGTTGATAATTGCTTCTGTTTGAGTTTTCACCTCCTTCTGTGGTAACCACATTGGAAACACTGACAAGCACAAAAGTGGAGGGAATTGTCAGTTTGTGTCCATTGACATCATGCCACTATCTACATGAAATGTGTTGTACTTTATGACGTCATGAGGGGTCACATAACATATATACGCCACGACCCTTGTGAAGTATACGTTGGCCTGAACTCAGACACATGAATGAGGGTTCTCTCATGTGATTTCTCCGTGGTGGAAATTGCTATTTTCCATCCATTATCAGAGATGAGCTCTTCTCTTCTCATATTCTTTTAATATACTTGTTAAAGTGATTTATTTATTTAAGTATTCTACTCATCACTGCTGCATGTAACAAGAATATGTTTACAGGCATAATTTACTCCGTGTGATTTGGAACATAACATTAGATATAATAATGTTGACGTGTATTCCGGTCATGAATACAGGGATGTAAAGGATCCTGTGTCTCCTGTTACAGTTTTAGTAAATGAGACTGTTGTCTCAGGAAACACAGATCTCCCAGCCTCCTTGTGTTAGACCAACACAGATTGATCTCTAGTACCTTCTACCACCAGGGGGATCAGGAATAAAGAGAACCAGAACACAACAGCTACAAATGTTCTTTTTCACACCTGTCGAGGTAGAATGTGGCAACAATGTAACCAGAGGCTCTGCCCACATTGGGTGGCAGTGTCATGCCATGTCCACACTGCGCATGTGCAACCATTGGGCATTCAAACTATCAAGACATTGGTTAGGACAGCCAGCCAATTGCGTGTCAGCATAAGGACTGTTTTGATCAAATCAGCAAAGGCAGCTCTCAAAGTTGCTCAGACACTTATCTGCTATTAAGCAATGCTTTTCATTATTACTAGGATATAATAGATTGTGCAATCCTCTCGCACATTGGTATGTTAATATTTACTTACTGAAAATATTTAAACTTATGAAAAATTACTTTATGGCTGCTCTTTAGTTTACCAAAATACTGAAATACTGCTTCAGGAAAAGAAATTAATTTATGATTGTAAATAGACAAATCGAGTACAGCAGCCGGATGAATATTAAAAGCTTATTAACCATCTAATTTGACTCAGCTACACCGCCACGCATTTACACAAAGTAAACAAACTATATGCCAGATACGATTAGTAGGCTGGAAAGCAGATTTTAGCAAATCATTAAAGGGCACTAATAAAAATAGGAATATATATCTTTTGTGACTGAGAACACCCAGCTTTCCATATGGCACATCTTTGCTTTTATCTGTGCTGTACCTATTCTCTGGAATCCACCTAACATGCCTTCTATCCTACTAATACCAAAAGTCTGCATATTTAAAGAAACTTCTAAATCACATTCAAGATCTTTATACCACAGTCTTCTACAAGTGATCCTTGCTACATTGAAGTCATACTTGCACAACCGATCGTACAATCGTAAACCAAAGTACAAACCCATATTTATTTACTTTCCACTTAAAAAACAGGATGTGTTACTCGAAGAGTTAAATCACACGAAATCAAACCTTAGTTTAACATACTTCACAGAGTAGTCACAGAAACTGCTCGTGTATTCAAGAGAGATATATTTAATGTCTCTCTCGTATAATTTACTTGTTAGTTCTGACCTTATTGTAAACAGATGTTCTAGTATCTAAGGTTGTGTTAGGACTGAGTATAACTACACTGTCAGGTGGCCTTAGTTCAGGTTTTCGGGATCTCCTTACAGTACTTTGAGAATAAGTCATTCTGACATATTCTTCAGCGTTGCTTAATCCATGGGATCCATATCAGACTATCCTGAAAGCACCAGGCCCTAGAGGCACTTGAGGAATGGAGCGATGGAGCTTAGCCCAGAGCTATAAAACAGTCCAGTGTTGGCTGAGAAATTTACAAATGATGCTCCATGATTCGGGCTGTGTATATAAATGTCACTTTTACAGAGGGGCATGCGTTACATCATTCTAGCCATTCACAAAATCTATACCTCCATATAAACATGGGCTTTTTTAGAGTACTGTCTGGAGGGCCATACCTGGGCGACTTCATATGCCAGTAATGTAATTCAGCTACTCAGGACAAAAATTATATGATTTCATGTAAGTAAATAGAGCTGAAAAGCACTTAATTGCACCAACAGACCCATACTGGTCATCTGGCAAATCCAGGCTATTAACCATTACGGCTGCTCAAATGGCAGATCTAGTACTTTAATGTGTGGCCGTAAGCTGGATCCACGCAGCCTCATGCTTTACAAATATTAGACCGTAGCTTTAAAGTGAGCTATGGTTGACTTAAAGGTTGACTTAAATCTCCAGTCTGGCCCTGCACATGAAATATTCTGAACTACTAATGGACAAGGGGAGAGAAGGACAGTTTAGCTCTTTTAGCTATCTAAAAAATAATAATAATAATTACTGTGACCTTTAGTGTCACTGTGATACTCTCATACCCAGAAAACATTCTGAGCTCCCACAGAACAAGAACAAGAGTTCTAGGCTCCTGGGAAAAAATTGAACCTTCTAAAGGTTTTAACCTAGCTACAACCCTACTTCCACCTATAATCAAACATTGTGGACTACTGGGGAAAGTGCAAATTTTTCATGGGTGTTATGTGTGAGCATGTATGTGTAAGCATTTGTGTGTGTGAACATGAATGTGAGCATGAATGTGTGTTAACATGGATGTATATGTGTACATGTTTGTGTGTTAACATGAATGTGTAAGAATGAATGTGTGTGTGAAGGTATGGGTACCAGTGCATTTGGAGGAGGGCAAAGGGGACAATGAGCTTTACTTACCAGCAGGAAAGAAGGTGCCAGCCCTCCCTTCCACAGGTGTCCTGAAATGTTGAGGGAGTTGATTAGGTCCTATGACTGACAGAGGTGGACTGTTTTGTTACATGCAGATGGCAGAAACCTCTAAAGCTAATACTGGTTGTGTTTTCAGTTAACATCCAATTTAAATACTTCAAACCAATGACTGAGTCTGACATTTTAATGTGTTATTTTAAACGATCACTTACCACTTTAAACTCTTTTTGCATGTGAGTATCTATTTAGTCTTCTTTTGGGAATAATATGTGTCAGAGCAATTAAGCATTTTTAGGTTTCCTCGTGCTTCAACAGAGCCTTCTAGTTATGTGTCGTCCATGAGCTGAGATCCCAAGTAGTGTTCCTCTCACTCCTCAAACTTTCTGCCTACATTTAAGCGCAGTGAATATCCATTTTCCTTGCAAAGTTAATGGAGATAAAGAGGAAAAGGGTTAACATAAAAAATAGTGGCGATTATTTTTTTTTAAAAAAACCTTATCAAACGATTTTTAAGTTCCAGTTAACGATTACTAGCCTTACAAAACATGGAACCTCTAAATATCAGATGTTCAATGGTCTTAGAGGACGAGCAAGTTAAACAATTGCCTAGATCACTACTTTTGGAGAGACAGCATAGATCCTGGATGTAATATAATAACCCACAATCAAACCCTGAATAGATCCCAGGCCAGGAGGCTATAATGGCCAATCTTAATAGGTATGTTCTTTCTTTGAGCAAAGCTATCAAGTGGCTGCGCTTTACATGGAATTAAAGTATGGGCATAAAGCTTAATGAGGCTTAACGCAGAGAAAGTTTCTACATATGTGCATTGATTTCAACTTTTACATTTGAATCATTAATAAAGGAAATATGACATTATGATTAATGTGAACTTAACACTTACAGCCAGATGTAACACAAAAACATATAACTTAAGATCATGCAGGATTTCTTTCAAAGGGGCACTCTGACATTTCCATGAAAACCCAGCTGATTAATTTATGATGACATATAAAAAAGGACAGTCTTAACAAGAATGCATCTTAAAGTATTCTGTGAGTACTTTAATAATTCTTCTGCAACAAAAATAAAATGAAAGCTCTTACCTGACACAGAAGAGGCTGCCCTGCTTCAGCAGTTCTCCTCCTCCTCCTCCGTGATGATCTTGACACTGATTGGCTACTTGAAGCAGTCACTCACTGCCAGGAAAGTGCTCCCATTGAAATCTATGGCAGGTCTTTCCACAAATGCGCACCAAGGTCTAAACAGAGCCCTGCCCCAGCTTACACTAATGCAGAACTAGAGCTGACTGGTAGTGAGTATATCACATGCAGAGAGATGTGGCTGAACACATCTCCTGCTGGGCATTTAGTTGGGGTGGGGTGGTGGAAAGGAGCAAATGGAGAATCTTCAATGTATTTGCATGGGGCTGGAATGTCCCTTTACCTGATAGACATGTAATAGATGACAGCAGTTTATATAGCTTTTAAAAATGAGTTACAAGTGTGTGGGGGTATAATACATTCTAGAATTCTTGTGGATTCGGTGAACTTGTGTTTTGCTAGAATTCCCCATACAGGCTTAGTCCTCAGAACACGGTCATGCGATAAACAACAATAGAGATATTACATGTTTGGGTGTGGAGCAATTTATTCTGGAATTATGTGAAGGGAATAACAATGTACAAAATTATGCGTGCCTTAAAGGGATATTAATGTATTAAAAAGTACTCTCTTTTTAAGTTACCAAAACAGAGTTTAAGTCACCAATTAGCCTTTTTAACTTAAACATGAATGAGAAAACCCAACTTGCCATTGGAACACAGGAGATACCTGCCAACTGTCCTTTCTTAATGGACAAAATGTGCTCCACTTTAAAAAAGACATCTCTAAGCGACCCAAAACTTTTGCAAGATTTTGTAGCGTGTCCCTGATGGCCTAGGATGGTCCCCTGATTACACAAATACATTGTTTCTAATGAGAGTGAATGCATGTTTGTGTGGTGTGAGGGAGAGTCAGTGTGTGTGTGAAGTGAGTGAGAAACAGAATGGATAGGTGTAAGGGAGGGTTTCTGCATGTAGAGGAGAGGAAGGGTAGATAATGGGGGGCGGCATTTTAAACTTCGCCCCAGGTGGCATTTTGTCGTGGGCCGGCCCTGCCAAAAGCATTTCACTTGGCTTAAACATACATGACAACTTCCGTCAGTCAATCATGGTTTGTACCGAGGCACTTTTTTTAATAGATAATATTCCAATTTTTTGGAAGTGTGCTTTCAAAGGAATTAATTGGCTATAGTCTGGCCTTTCTTTTATTTTTTCAGGTTCTTATGTAGGTGTAGCACTGAAAAAGAAAGTGTTGATAGTATTAGCAACATATTGGCCCAGGGATTAATGCAGTTGGAGCAGCTGCTGGCCAAGCTCATATAGTGTCGGATATAGTTGCAACCAAACTTAATATAGTCATTTGCACTCCAGCTTCACTCCAGGGATGGTAATAAATGGACAGTTAATCCTGCTATTTAAACTCCAGTTTGAACATTTGATTGGTTTATTATTTTTCCCCTGTGCTATCTACATAGATATAGTATTTTAGATTAAAACTGAGTTTCCCTTTCTCTGTTCCCCCTCCAATGTGAAAACCTTCGAAAAAGGAGGAGAGCAAAACCACAGCAAACAAGCAGATCCAAGATTTTAAGAGGCATCTGTGTTTTTCTGTATAGAGATATATATTTATTTTTCAGATTAATTGATTTTACAATTGAAAAATCGGAATTATTAATTATTATATATTTCCACATGTGTGTTGCACTTGTTTGGCTGTCATTTGTTTTTCTAGCTTTTCTGCTGAAAGTATCAATGTACGGTAAATCTGTTTAAACAGTTATTCTTTGCTTTATGACAGCTAATAGACTTATGTCTCGTGTGTACAATATAATCTTATCACAGTGACAAAGGGTAATTATGATATACATGCAGCCGTACACACCTGCTGGTGTATAGGTAATTTGTCAAAATCAAAGACAAACTGCGCGAAAAGTAAACTTATACTTCCGTCCAAGAGACATCATGCTCTTCCACCTAGAGAAAAACATTAACGGCGAGCTCTGTCATGTTAAGCCTGTGTATTTGTTCAGTAGGCTTTATCGCATGAGACAACAGACAAATAAATTAAGTAGCCCTATTCTCCTGTGGTAAAAAGAAAGCCTTTGAATTTGATTGTGTTAGACATAACTATAGATGCTATATTTGCCACATATGCTATATGCTATATATGTAACCACACTCTACAATTCAGACTGTGGGGTTTAGGCTTGACCCAACTAGAACCCATCTGTGCCACTTGCATGCTAGCCTGCTGGACAGGCCAGCAAGCCAGCATACAGAAGAGGAATGGGGCGCAATCTACAAATTCCCTATGTCAAACAAAGGATTATTATTATGACATATAAATCACTTTATTTTAATAAATTCTATCTGGCAAAACCTAGCCAGGAATTCCAATGAAAGATAAATGGCTATCATCTCTTCTAAGGCACCTGCACACAATAAAGAGCTTATAAGTTTCCCTGAGCCAAGTGCTTTGCAGACTTCAAACACAGTACTTTAGTGGTATGCTACATCCATACCGCTCAGAAACTCAGACATTCAACAAGGAATTGAGAACAAAAACTGCTGCAGCAGCAAACTTGCAGATTTATCAGTTGATAATACATAAACGTAAGAGAACGCACTAAAAATGATCTGTGATCAGTCACTTATAAATGATGTCCCTGGAACTCTAGCTTTCTCTGGTCTTGTTCATGTACTATTTCAGCCATGTGCATTTTATCCTTAAACACTATTACTCCTTCCCCCGTTTAAGCTTGTTCGTTTTTCAATCCTCATACCTTGCAACTCTCTGGGTTTGACCCAGAGTTTCAAGGTGAAGTATCCCCAGGTCTCTGGGTCACTTTTCTCATTCTCTGGGAAGGGGGAATGGTGCTTAGCTCTACTTGAGACTCTTTGCAGCTAGCCACATTCCAATGCCTGACTAGCCCTGTGTACAAAACCAGACAGCCCTGCCCCCTTGTAAGGCCACTGCCCCAGAGAAGGGAGAGCTGCAGGTAGCTTGCCCTGTAGGTTGCCTGGTATATCTATACCTATGTGGCTTGTTGTGAGAAGTGTAATGACATTTACAGTGTTTTCTTTCGTCATAAAAGCAAATCTATCATCTACAGTATGTATGCAATCAAATCTATTTTATGTACTAATGATCCAGTTCAACATGAACTAAGGCTGCCATCTGGGCTGTTTTTTTCCAGGACAAATTAAATTCCCACACGTTGCTCACCATCAACTTTACAGTACTATGCTGAAGTGTGTAAGACGTATACACTCACAAAAGGAGATCAAATAATGGATCATTTTTATGCACCCCTCATAATACAGGGAAATGTTTAATAGTTCGTGGTTCCAGGTTTGAAGCAATGTCTTTGAGTAAAGCCCTGCTTCTCCAGGTCAGTTTCACCGGGCAGGAGATCGGAGGTTGATCAAGCCTACTCCACTCCCACTAAAGGCTTCTATGGCTAGCCATGTCCTCAAGTTTGGCAAGCCCTTCCCTCATTAATGAAGCCAGTCCACCAAACGAGGGAAATCTCTGCGTAGCCTACCCTTGGAAGCTCCTAGTTATGCTCATTGGAACTGGGCAAAGTAAAGTCAGGTTTGAATGATCTGGGGATCATCAAAAGATTGTAATAACATAACAGCACCAGTTAACTTAATTGTCACACAAGTAACTTATTAGCCACTTTTTGTCTGAAAAGATTTTTTTTTAGAATTGACTCAACCCCATACTTTTCCTAAATTCCCTTTGATGCGTTTTGTAGGGCAAACCCTTTCTTTTGCTACTACATAAGCCGCCTATCCACAGTCTTGTTACTTTGGAAGCTTGAGAACTTTAAAATGAATTGATTTTAACGCAGGATATAACGCAGGGTATAGGACAAAATGTTCTATATGCAGAATGGAGGACATGTATATTTAAAAAACAGGACTTTGATCTACATAGCAGGACAGATAACGCTAAAGGTCACGTGGCAGGTTTGTTGTGAAGGTATATTGTTCCTTTGCATAAGATGAGGGGTTGTTTGAATTTTGCATCTAAACTAATATCATATACAGATAACAGGCTGTGTTTAGCTCAAGTGTATAAACGCTGAATTAGCACAACTTGGCAATAGAATAAAAGTGAGACAAGGATATGCTTTCATTTAAGGACATGATACAGTGCCCTCCACAAGTATTGGCACCCTTGGTAAATATGAGCACAGAAGGCTATGAAAATTGTCTTTATTGTTTTACCTTTTGATCTTTTCTTCAAACAATACACAGAAATACTCTGCTCTCATAGATCTCAAACAATTGCAAAACACAGCACAGGTTTATAAAAAAAATACAAATTGTGAAAAATGTGTGGCATAATTATTGACACCCTTTTAGACAATACTATGTGCTAACTCGCTTTGCCAAGATAACAGCTCTGAGTCTTCTATTATATTGCCTGATGAGGTTGGAGAATACATAGAAAGGGATGTGAGACCATTCCTCCATACGGAATCCCTCCAGATCCTTCAAATTTCAAGGTTGACGCTGGTGGACTCTCCTCTTCAGTTCACCACACAGGTTTCCTATGGGGTTCAAGTCAGTGGACTGGAATGGCTATGGTAGGACATTGATTTTATGGTCACGTATAATACGCCACTAATGATTACTGAAAATAATTACTACAAAGGTTGCATAGTGGGGCTTACTAAAATATTTGTGCAATTTGTCATCCTGCTTTGAATAATAAAGACAACACAGCTGACAGCTAAGACTTGGTTGCCATTGTATGAATATACGAGATCTGTTTATCATAAAGCACACATGAGTAACAGTAAGGTCAACAAGAAGCTTTTGCACATGCAATGTTGACCTATATGTGTGCTGCCAAAACTCTTACATTCTTTGTAAACATTTTTTATATTTTTATATATTTTATATATTTATATTGTTATATAAGCTTAATATGCCTCCTATGACAACTAAAGGAAAAGCTATTGTTGTGAATGTGTGCGTTGGTGATGTTTATGGTGACTTGACTGCATTCTGACAACTTGGTGTTTACTGAATAGACCCAAAAATGCCAAGTTACTGTTTCTCAGAAAAAAAATAATCACTAATGCCAAATACAATTATAATATGGTCTTTGTACTTGCTTTATAACAATTGTAGAAATTTAGCATGTGTTTTTTCTTCTACTTGGAAATGTAGAATTTTCAAGTAGAAGAAAAAACACATGCTAAATTTCAAGTATGACATCACTTAAACTATTCTGTTGCCCTAAGGCTGACAAATATGTTGTTTCTTTATTGAGTAATGTAATGTCTAGAAGAACATAGGATGAGGAGCCAGACCTTAGAAGACCTATGTTGTTAAATAAAGTATGGGATGATTAGTTACGCCGCCGGCTGGGCAAAAACCTTGTTTTACCAGTTAGAGAGCACTGATCTGACATATGCAGAGACCTGTGACTCTATGGAATAGGAGGAGGCCGAAACATAGTCTCTGGGATCCATTAGCTAACAATCCAAAAGTAGATTTGTGTTAATAACATTTTAATTGACACTTTTTTGTGTAATAAACATGCATATTTATCAAACATTGATGATTAAAAGTTTAAGTGTATCCAAACTTTTTGTTATTTTTTTTATATTTAATTGAATTTTTTTCTTTCAGAAAAAAAGCCCTCTCTTTATTAGGGAAATCTTAGTTCTGTAGTCTACTCTTATTTATGCGATTTATATTTTGCTAAAAAAATGCTCAGGATTAAGATTTCCTGCTGGCAGATATTTTTTTCCAAGTTGTAACCTGCAGGGGGAAGAGATAAATACTAAACTCTGTTGAATTGCGAACTCTGGGAAGAGTTACAAGGAGGGGCGGTGAGGAAGAAAGGATAGGCAAGCGTAGTTTTGTAAATGGGGAAAGAAGCTGGAATCCAGGGTGGGGGTTGTGTGAGCACTTTTGAAGTAGACACAGAATGAATAGAATTAGCAGTGACAGTGGCATGCAGGAAGAAAACATGTGTTGAGGGTTTCAACGAAATGTGTTCTAAATAACAATTTTTAATGCAAGTTTATCACTAAACACAACATTTTTTGCATGTGAAAAATAATTTATTTCTCTTTGGTTTTCTATCAATATTTTAAAATAAGTTTCTCTCTCTAAAAAAATTAAAATATATATATATTATATATATATAAAGTAAAATTAAAAGAAGAGCACTTATCCCAGTGATAACTCCATGACATCATCTCTGATGATGACATGTCTCTGATGGCAAAAAAAAAAGTTTAAACAACTTAAATATTAAAAAATACAAAACTGTAAAAACTATTTTTTTTAAAGTCCCCAAACACATATATCCCTTCCTGTGGAAACCTAAAATAAAGTATAATCCTTTATGCCCACCAACCCAAACATAAAAACAAAAACATGTGTAGTATTACTGCAAACAGAATTTTTAATTTTTTTTACCAGTAACACTTATCCTGTGGAAGAAATAGGTTTTTTTTTACATTTTCAATTAGTTTTTTTATATGCATTCCAGTGCTAATAAATATTGTGTTATATGTAAGCCTCACTTGCCTTGAACAAAAAACATATTTTTAGGGTTCAAAATATCATTGCTTACATGATCGCATGGAATGTCTGTGCATCTGGGTAAAACACGTCATTCAATGGGAATCATGAAACATCCACGAAATATCTGGAAATGAATAACTTCTTGTAACCGACGTTTCCTTTTTATGTCACAACTCAGCCCCACCTTCTTCCAACATCTTTTTCTCATAACTGTTTTTAAAGATCAAATTTGGTTACCCCCCCCTTATGTTCACTTGGCATCCTTCTTTACCCCTCGACATGAAGTTATTCACAATTACCCCAATTCCTTATCTGTGCCATCTGAGATATGAAGGGCAACAACTTTTAGGAATATGAGAACCCACTCATAAGAAAGACATGCAACAGGTAGATGAGACTGATCTTCCCTTTCAGTGTTTATGATACAAAGTAAAGCCTTTCTGGGGGGTAGATTTATTGTTTAGAATTCATCGAGAACAACAATTATTTTTTAGCAGGAGAAAATGGACTTCTCTTCCAAACATATGATGCGGTTTGGCACCACAGGGCAGTGGTATCATTGTCCCATGTTATTGTTAAGATTTTTTGTGTTCTTCTTGTTGACCCACCGCAACTACCAATGATGAACTTAACTTGTAACGTCTCCAGCTTCTTATATGTTTCTTATGTTACAGGCCTGCGGAATATTTGGTCATTTACCAAAATGATAAGAAAATGATAAAATTCAAACTAATGAGACTTTTCGCTTTGATTGACGCAATGCAAATTGCGTGAACTGCAGTATTTCTTTTGCCCCGGCTTTCCGGCCAGGCGGTGTGACGCACTCATATAACTACTCCTTCTTGTTCACGGAGAGAGAGAGGAAAAAATGTGCTTGTCAGTTTTCAAGCAGGCTCCTCCTTGATGTGTCATTCTTCTTTGTGAGAAAAGGCGCTCTTTCACAATCGTTGGCTGGATGATTCACACACACACACTCACTCACACACACACAGCAACGTCACATCCCAGAGTTTGACATTATGCTAATCGCTATACAAGTCATCTAACTGGCAGTAAATGAAAGTCAGACTGACAGCATGGACAAAAGTATGAGGAAGAACAACCGTCGCTATAACTGACACTTTTTTTTTTACTGTACTTTCCTGTGGGTTGGCAATTTTCTACTGAAAAAAATAAAGGTTTAAAATAAAGATATTTTAATGCCGACTTTTGTCTGGTTATATTAGGGCACATTTATTGGATGATGAGCTTAAATACCTGTTTATTTTCTTGCATTTTGTTACATAATAGTATTTGTTATATTTGATCATGTTTAATTGAAACCAGATGTTTGGAGATTTTTGGTATAAGACTTCTTTTATTTTTCACCATTGTGTTTTTAAATTATTACATTGATTTGAATTTTGCTAACTTTTGCATTCAGAATGTTTTACAAATGCATTTTAAAAGGCTTTTTAGCTCCCAAAGTCATATTCTTCATTTACTGCCTAGTTCCTGTTTACCACTTTTTATTATGTATATATCATCTCAGGTCTTTTCTTTAGCTTGCAAAGCCAGGGGGCATGATCCCTAGAGCAACGTCACGCCTAAAGGTCACAATGATGACACAGAAGGGGGCAGGGGACCGAAAAGGGAGCGCAAACAATTAGAAACCATTTTGCAAATTCAAGAAATAGTAACGGTGTTTAAATAACAAAGAGCGGAGTAATCAAGTCTAAGAATGTAACAAATTCCATGTTAATGTAAGTAGGCTAAAGGGGTCTACCAATTGGCAGCATGTTTGTGATGGCTCCTTTATGTATTAAAGGTACACCGTCACCTAAATTATCAGCGTATGCACAGCCATAACAAATACTATACACAAAATACCACTGCATATAAATGTACATAAAAAAAGAAATACTCAGCTGGATACCCTTTGTGACATTATCATTCAGACTAATACATAAGTTAGTGTGGGTGTGGGTGTAATATATATATGTATATATATATATAAATATATATATATATATGTGTACGCACACAAACTATTTCTATCAATGTATGTATGAAGCTTCGGCTATTTTGTTTTAGATGCAAAGATGCTTAAAAAGACTACTTTATAAGAAACAAAAAATTAACAACATTATATTAAAAAGCAGCAAATCCAACAAAAGATTATATGTATCCGCTGTTTGCTAAAAAAAACTACAAAGTAACATTTTTAATGACTCAAGAGTTGTAATCTTTTAACTTGAGTACTCTTGAATACGTACCAACCCGGTAGGGTCCTGAATGAAGTTGACACTTGTTAATAAACGTTTATTAATCCTGGTTGTTAAGATTTTCACTAATCAACAATACAGGGTTTTCAAGTGGAATACATGGCTTAATTGCTCCGCTCCGCATATAATAGGTAAGAGTCCTGTCCTCACCTCCAACCTCCCCCCCACCAGTCCTCACCGCAGAGAACAGTTCTTTCAGCCGCTTACCAAATGTGGGAAGTGTGGTTCTTAAGAATGTGTAGTTGCGCTGTGATCATAAAAGTGTTTTAAGTTTTATAGTACATTTTGTCTACTCTCAATGTATTCTGCAACAACGCGCTATGGGCACACATCGTACAAGTAATTGGTGACACTGCATCCCTACTGGTGTTTAATGTGTTTAGGGTCCAGGAAAGCAGGCTTATATTATAACATTTTAAAAAGATGTACAGCAACGGTAAGTGAAATCTGCAGTAAAAGTGTTTTACAGTTTACAGCATGTGGCTAAATGGAACAGCCTTCCAGAAGAACATGTACTGAAGGAGTTTCTGCATAACTATGGTAGGCATAAGGATTTCCTGAAGATGCGACAAGGCCAAAGACAAAGTGTGATTTCATAGCTTAAGGTGGGAGCAGGCCTGGTCTAGGGTCTAGGTGTCCCAGGCAGCTGTCTGAAGCAGAGGCATGGGGCAGTGAAGTATTCTGCTGAGGACGAAGGCAGAAGCTCCGAGTGGGACAGCAGCACCTGAGGTGCAATACTAGTAATTGAACCCTGCTTTACTTTAGTACATTAGACCAGTCCTCTTCCCATATGACCCAGGGTGAAAGGGAGGACTACATGCAGGCATTCTTGTGGAATATGCCAGCTATGATGCAGCTATACATTGCATTCTGACAAATCAATGCTGTTAAAGTGACACTCGAGCCATCATATGCAAATGATAGCTGAGTAGTCCTTTAAATTTCTGTGTAGTCATTCAAACATAGAATGTGAGAGCAGATAAGAACCATTTGGTCCATCTAGTCTGACCATTGTACCTATAAAGACTCAGAACTTTATCAGTCCTTGGTCACATCATCTTAGATTCAGGATAGCTTTATGCTTATTCTATGCATATTTAAATTTCCTCACTGTATCAGCCTCCACTACTGATGGGAGGCTGTTCCTTTCAGCTACCACCCTCTCCATAAAGTCAAACTTTTTGACTTTACACCGAAACTGGTCTCCACTGTAAATCCATGCAGGATCCTTAATATGCATTTACCATGCAGTAGATGTGTTCAGCTGAAGACATCTCTTGACAAATGAGATATCATTGATTTCAACAGGAGTGCTTTCCTGCTGCTGATTGTAAGGTAAGGTAACTTAACAAATAATATTTTTATATATTATTTGGCGAGACATGGAGTGTCCAATTTTGTCTTGGCAGATAAACTGCATTGAAGCTTCCAGATCCTCCCAGACCCAGAATATTTGTATGTTCCCCTTTACTTAGGGTAACATACTAGTCCAAATACTATGGTGGAATCATTTTACATATAGCGCAGACGGATAGCAAATAACCATACTTCTGTAGGGCACCAGGGAGTACTCTGGCCTGTGGCGCCATTTGGACTCGGTTCAGCTCTGGCTATTTATTAAAATAGGCAGATTCAAGGGACGCTCCAGCCATCACTTTAATGCATTTGACAGCTGAGTGGTCCCTTTTAAATGTTCAGGGTGTCTTCAGTGGAAATGCATAAAGGCGTTCTGCAGAATCAACCCATATGTATTTGCCATGCCACGTGATATACGTACCGCCAGGCAGCTCCAGGGCTGATTCAGCAAGCTTTCTGAGAAGTTGATTTCAATGGGATCACTTTCCTGCCACTGATTGGCTGCTTCAAGCCTCCAATCGGTGGTGCTAAATGTCACAGCTCCCACCTTTAATTAATGTATACAAAAGTACTTCTACCCGGGACACTCTTTCAATAGGTTAAATTGCTTATACGGTATTTGGCTTCAAATTCTATGTTACTGTACATTAGAAAACATCTTAGAAGCAGATGTATGGAATCACTGAATCCTAGCCATGTTTTCCATGTTGCTCTGAATGTAAAAAGATCCCTTTTGAAAGCTCAAATTACTCTGCATTCCTGCATGCAGTGAAGTGACATAACTGCCTCTAGCTTCATGAAGGATTGTTTTTGTTTCCAATTGTCCTCAGTTCCTCCTAGCAGAGCTCATTGAATACAAAAGGAATACTCGCCCCAAAAAACATGCTCAATGGAAAAATGCAGCTTGCTTATCGTTGCAGATGTGTCACTTTACCGAGGAGAGCTCAGGCAGCCACTAACATCCCAGCGGCCAGGGATATAAATCTCAGAATGCTCAGCCACACGCACAAACAGAAGGAATGCAAAAAATCCAGAGGAAATGCTAATTTGATTTTTCACTCTGAAAACCAAAATTTTAAAAATCTCCCAATAATTAGATATCTACACATGGCCTGTCTAAATTAACCCATTCCTTTCTTTAAACAAAACTTCCTAACTACGTTAATTATAGATGTTTTTGTGAGCTCCAGGATTACAGTACAGGCTAACACTGTTTTACAACTCGATTTAATATCTTATAAAATATGAAAATAATCACTTTTAAGTTGCTCTGTTTTTTTCAGCTCTGTGGCCCTTAGAGCAGAGGTCATGGTGGGGGGAGGGAGTCATTTAAAGTTCCTTAGATCTCATTTGGTTTCATTTTTCCTGTATTTCTGCTTGACTTATCATGCAGTCTGGGAACAAGGAGCTTGACAAGTTTATATTCCTTCTGCAATCATTTACCTGGGAACAAAGTAACTGGCACACAATTTGTTAAATAAAAACAAAATCAATTTATGCTTTCGGTAGTTAATAAAAAGCCTTTTTGGAAATCTGGTCGGTTTATGGTCTTCCCATTCTAGGCGCGTTGGGTACATTATGCTCATCTCCTTTTGAAACCGGCTTTGTGTCTATATCAGTAAATTAAGAAGTTCACTTTTCTGTTTCGTTTCTTGTAGAAATTGTATATGGATTATAGAAAATGCTAATCAAATATGGTCATTAGCCAAACAATGGAAGCTGCAGTGTAGTTGAAAGGCCAGTGGTGTGCAACTCTTGTGGTATTTTGTGTAGCCTTGCCTGGACACAGGTAATTTAATGATGTTTTTAAACTGAGATGCCCAAAAATTACATACAAATGAATGAAAAAAAATAAGTGATAATGAATGAGCCAGGGCAACCATCATGTGATGCAGGGTGAGGTATCAGCTATGCTGCATATTAGCTTCTTCAGGCACATTATACACACTAGATCTATAACACACTTGAAAAAGAGACCTAGATAGCCATGAAAGCTTGCAATCTATTATACGTCAGTTAGTCAAAGAAGACATTATCTTTACCAGACACTGTAGGGGAGATGTAACGCACTTCAAAGGGCAATCTGACCCGCTCGTCCAGGAGGCACCAAACTTTTTTAATGCCAGTACATTTGTTCTCGTTGCACATACGGCTCATCATTTTGTGAATAAGCAGTATTATGAACCTGCTACTTTGAAGCTATGTCTTTCTCACACTTGGCGACAGATTTCTGTCACCATAAGCATTATGTATAATTATATTAACATTTAGATGGTACATTTGGAAGGTGCGACATTCTCTTCCACGCAGATGCCAGTACAGTTCAATCATCTCGTAATAAGGTTATCTATGCAGTGGAAATAACAGTTATCCCCTTAGCATTCTTTGACACTTTGCAATTGTGTTTGAGTTGACATTGTGTTGCAAACAATAGGGAGGTCTGGGAAGTAGAAACGCATAGGGTTTAAAGTAAGTTGCATTATGTTACATACATTTCTCTGAAAGTCTCATAAAGCTCGTCTTTATGTGCATCGCAGTATTTGTACAGGACCGAGCATGGGTCCTATGAATGCCTATTATAGCTGTAGGCAGCCAAGTTAGTTCTTTATAGGTAGCAAAGCTGACAACACAATAATACATTTTGAATGCAATTTATCAAATGCAACCAGGTAGATACAGCAGTTGATTTACCAAATTGTCCCCCTCTGACCCATCAAAGGATGTAATTGGAATTCCTTTTAATTTGTAAGACTTTTGACTTAAAAGAATAGGCAAAGTGTTCTGATAGACGACAGGAAAGCCTTTGGTTATTTGTTCTTGAAAGGTTGAGTTCCAAGCCCCTTTGGCCACTTTTAAACATCTGCACATGCTAAACATAGATGTTTTCACTCTTGGATCTCGGAGATCTTATTTCCTCAGGTTTTTAACTACACTAAAATAAACTAATATTTGTTAATTACTGAGATTCCATGCAATTATTCTGTATCTAAAGCAGATGTTTATTGTCTAGTTGTATTATATTTTCAATTATTTCCTATGCACAGTTATCCTTAATGCCATTATCCTTATGGGCCGCGGTTCTGTTTGGACCCAACCATAGGAACAAGGCACTCACTTTTAACCAAGGACACCAGTGATGCACATTTTCAGCATACTTGTGATGGATCAAGCCGATACGGGAAAATAAAATGATAAGCTAGCCAGTGTGTGATCGGCCGCTGATATGCTAGGATTCATTTGAACACGTCTTGGAGTTCAGCCACGCACCCTCTGAACTAACCACACCAGTCTACAATGGTTTGGTTTCATTTAGAGTTTAATACTAGGCCTCGGGTTTAAAACCTGCAAAATTGCAAACTTCAAAATAAAACAGTTTCTGTGCTACAGTGCCAGTTTCTGTGCACTGTCCTGTTGACCCAGGTAGCTGCCCCAATATGACACTTTTACAGGCAGCTGGGAGCATAGGCCTATTGGGGAGATGATTCTAGTGAATAAACTGTCACGACAGCAAGAATGTCTGTAACAATCTAGGACAAATGTGAAGGTTGCACTGAAATCTATGCTGTATGTTTCATGTCCCCCACATCACTGGTGAGCCTTTCACACCCTAAGCAGGTGGAACATTGGATTGCCTAGCTGTGTGATATCAACACACACAGAATAACGGTAATGCCATGTGGTTATTAAAAAGTAAAGTCTTTGTAAAATATAGTAGGGGCCAGTAAATTGCATACTAGCTAACCCTAAAAGGTTCAATATGCACCGGCCACATCATGCATGGTTAGTACTACTCGCTAATCAATGAAAAAGGGCCACTGAGAAATAGAAACATAGAATTTGACAGCAGATTAGAGCCATTCAGCCCATCTAAACTGCCCATTCTTGCTGATGTAAAGACTCAGACCTTAATCAGTCCTCTGCCTTGTGTTAGATTCAGGACAGCCATTCGCCTGTCCCATATATGTTTAAATCCCCTCACTGTATTAGCCTCTACCACTTATTAATATTTATTGTTTTATATAGCGCCATCAAATTCCGTCGCACTTCTGCTGAGTCCGTTCATGAACCGATGAAATACAGAGCGAAACTGTCAATAAAATACATTGTTTACAAAGTCCTGTTTCTTCTCCTCATAATCCAACAGTTAAGAAAATAAAAACATGATTGATGGTACAGTAGAGAAATGATTGACAGTACAGTTCCTGTAAAGATTTGTGCTGTCACTTGACTTCACATTTCAGGACTCACAGCTGCAAAAGAAAACTCCCAATACAGTGTTTGGTATGTTCCTAACAACAGGAACATGTGTTTAACATGTTTCTAAATACTCTATTACACGGCCACGCTGTTAAAGAGGAGCCTGCAAGAAAACGTTGCTGACTTGCACGTGAATTTCTTTTTTTTTCTTCAAACTTCACTCCCCCAACCGCTTTCATCCCCAGCTATACGGGGTTAATTTTTTGGGGTAGTGAGGGAGGAGGGAATGGCTGCACATGTGTAGTTTATATCCCAGTCTTCACCTGCTGGGTCTGATTCAGAGGATTAGCCAAACTGAAAAAAAAACCTCCCATTACAAAAGAAAAGTTCCCAGTACAAAGAAATGCCACAAAACTGTCAGGAAAACAAGCGTCATTGTTAGTTTTATGTCGTCATATTATGTTATTTTTTGGCTACAATATTTAAAAATAGCATTTCTTCGCTGAAATGACAACTTTTTAAGTTTCTTTTATCACAAGTCACTGTGACTTTAATTGCAACGCAAGGAAGTTTTACCGGGTGGGAAGTAAAAATAAAATGGAACTGCCTCCTGTCAGAAGTGGTAGGGCATTTAAACGTGCGTGTGAGGAGACCAGGGGCTGATTAATGTCTGAGTCTTTACATCAGGAAAGGCGGGCACTTTAGAAGGGCAAATGCTTCTTATCTGCCCTCACATTATGTTTATGAGGGGAAAAAAGTGATGCTCTTGAGGTAAAACATTCCCCGTCTTCGCAGAAGGAACCGGAGGCGGTGAGAGGCGCAGCCCGCGCATTATATTTGTGGCTTCAGGAAATCTTGTTCGGTGGGAGAGCACCGGGGGAGAAGGGGAGGCTGTTTCTGAGGAATGTCTCTGTTTTACAACCCTTGCAAGCTGCAGCTTGGCCGTTGAACAAAAGCAGTTTCTGTTTTTCAGCTGCCAGTGCGGAGCAAAAGGAGTGGGGGAGGTGTAGGCGGGATCCAGGCGAAATCAGGTCTCCCCTCCCCCGGCCAGGAGCTTCAGTGACTCAGGCTAAGAGTGTCTAGCCCCCTCCGAGAGGCCGGATATGAGCCACCAATCCCCGGAGCAAACAAATGGAAGGCATGGAGTAAACTAAAGCGCTCACAGCCACGTCTTCCACCAAATAGCTGAGTCTTTTTTTTTTTTACACATTAAGCAGTTTATGGCTCGGGGTATGACTTCACCAACTGGCAAATACATCCAAAGTCTCCTCCCTCCGCTATCTTGTTTCCTCTCTGTCACAAAGGATGAAAGCTGCGGTGTGTGTGTCAGGCTGGAGGGACAACAAAAGTTTATGAGGGAAGGAAAATGGGCAGGACTGAGGCCGCCGAGCTCTTTGCCCGCCAATTTCTAGTGAGGACGCTGGGACCACCAACCGTGCGCACAGCGCCAGGTGTATACCCGTCCTGTCACTAAAGCACAGCTGGCCGGGCTTCTATGGAGCAATTCCGGCGCGCAGTTCTTAATGTATACTAACTGACACCACCACATGAAGAATGTCGCGCCAGAATTGTATGTTAAGCATAGTATTCCCCTCGTATAGACTGGGGTGAGAACTTGGATCCAATAAACTTTCACACGCGGGGGGAGCCACATCTCGCCATTTCCCTGGTCTGAGGAAACCACTTGTAGCTGCACTCGCGTTGCTGTAATAAAAGGATAGCGGCAGGAGTGCTAACCGAGAATTCAACGCAACTCGCGTGAATATTGCACCCATCAGGTCGGTTTAATGCATTACAGAACACACGGAGTGTTGCGCGGCGTGCATCTGCAAGCACTTTTGTCCCGGCAGTAAGGGGTTAGCAGTGCCGCAGTCACGATTTGCCCCGCCGTGCGATATGCGGCAGGATTGCTTAAGTCGGTTACGAAGAATGAGAATGTCACGCGTTTCTATAGCAAAGCAGGAAGCAGCTGAGTCCAGAAACATCGCGCACGGAGGCTTCTCCGGCAAGTTTTCGAGCATGTGCGCTGCGGATGACACTGTCTGCATTGTGTCACCCCGCGTCTCAAAGCGATCTCTCCTTCCATCGCTGAGTAAACCCGTACGAGATATGTCCTGAATCAGAACTATGCGCATTTAAAGAGTCATGAAGCCTCCTACTTCGGGAGACAGCTGCAGCGCACACACATCGCTTATTTTTAGATTAGCCTTAGATTACGTATCATCCGATCCATCGCATTCTCTATATAACGCAATGTATGGGGAGGATCTTAAGGAATCTTTATGATTCTATAGATCGACTCTTTTTAAATCCCCTTCCCCCATGCAACGCGTTAAAGTAAATGCCTATCTCTCGGTATAAAGTTTTACCCCCCACTTCTCAAACAACATAGATACTTTTCTTTGTCTTTTCTCCCAGCGGTATGAGGAGTCGGTTTTGGGAGAATAGATTGGGGGCGGGGGGGAGTAGCTGGATCATCCCGTAGCAACAGGAGACAGAGGAGAGAGGCAGCTGTCAAAAGAGAAAGAATTAAAGAGAGGAGGAGGAGGAGGGGGGGGGATCAGGAGCCGCCTCTGCAGTTTAATGATCAAACGGCTGTCTGGGAAAGAAAGAAAATAACAGGAAGCAGCTAAATCACTGAAGCTCCCCCTGCAGCCTATACAGTGTCAAAAGCCCAGACTGTCTGCGAGCGAGAAGAGGGGGGGACCGGCGAGGGGATTTTCGTAGCTCCGCCCCCCGCGAGGGTGTCTGACTCTCTGACAGTCACTGGGAGGGTGTGAGAGCGCAGGGCTTTCTTACAAACCATTACTCATTAGTATAAGGGGGAGGGAGAGGATTACACTACATCTACCTCTCTCTTTCTTTAACCTCAGCTGCCTCATTGTGGGACCAGGCTGGACGGGGGTGAGAGAGGGAACGGGCGCATCACCCGCAGGGAAACTTTTTAAGAGAAGCTGCAGCAGCAGCGAGAGCCGCTAACAAAGCCCAGGACATAGCGTATACACACACACACACATCCAGGCGATCTGGTATCTGTGGACACGGGGGGAGCTTTAAATAACGCCGTGCGGTACCGATCTCGCCATGAAAGCTAAGAAAGGTAAGGGGTGCTCCGGGGGGCATGGGGGCCGGGGCAGCGGAGTGGGCAGAAAGTTTGCCGTGGGCTCCGTGTGGATGGAGGTGATGCGGTTTGCAGACAGCAGCGCGGAGTTGCTGTCTGGACGTTTTGTTTTGCCCCTGACACGCTGTCAAAGTGCCCGGGTGCTCGCCCGTGACTGCACGCCTTAAAACGGGTGACATGCTTACAGCTTGTTCTCACCCGAGAATATATGTTGACCCTTTAAGGGCAGAGGTGGGCAAAGCATCGATTGATTGACCCGTTTTGCGTTCGCGGAGACGTTACGCGAAGTTAGCGAGCGCTGCCCGGGACTCCTAGCCGGATAGTGACATGTGGGTCCTGGCTTTGAGAAAGTAATTTGGCAGGAGCCCGGATGATGTCACGGTGTGGTCAGGCGCTGTCCTGGCAGATCGGGGTCGGGGCGGCATTCCTTCCCTCCTGGCGAAAGTTTCACGCGAACACCAGGAGTACAACAAAGAAGTTGGGAAACGTGGCTCCGCCGCCAGCGCACTTGTGGAGGAACAAAGAAACTTGGAGCACGAGGGGGGTCACTCCAGCCACATGTTAGCCACAAAGGCAGACAAGCCCCGGCTATGGGCCATGGCTAGTGTACTAAGCCTGCTAATGCCCATTTGGGTTACCCGGTCCCCCCCCCTGGAACGCTAAAGTCTCGATCCATTTCCGCGGATCGTGTCTTTGTTTGGGATCCAGACCCGCATTCCAGGGGAAGGGTCGGTAACTTCCCGGCTTCTCGGGTCACTTGGCTTTATGTCTCGTGCATTTTCTCGGTCACTCGTGGAAATGCTGCGATAAGCTGCGGCCGGGTCCCGAAGTTGTGAAACTTTCCCCCCCGCGGTGACTGCAGCAGGCAGGCGCTCACAAGTTGGGATTCTTTTGTTCCCCGATCACCATGTGCTCTGGCCGGTGACGTCACTGAGCGCTGCTCTTACATGCAACACTTCTGTTTACAAATACTTAGGAACTTTGCTAACAACTAACTTTCCCCCCCAAAAAATCTTTATAGCCAAGTTATTTGATGTTTAGGTCCAGACTTTTTAGACACAAAGGGAGACATTATCAACATAAACGACCTGTATGAGTTTAGATACATTTCAAGTTAACCCTTTAGGAGTTAAGGGCGTTTTAACTCCCTACACACGCGCTAACTGGACTGGATCTTGCAAGCTTTGCCCTGATTTTTGTGAAATGTGCCATGTGAATGGGACTGTGTCTGCTCAGCATTGTTGGGGCAGAAGACAGCAGGGCACGCTGGAAAGAGAGGAACAGGGTGACAGGGAGGGGGCAGTGCTGCTGACAGATCAGGATGTGAGGAAGTGCCTGCAGATGGTTCAAAACTTTTTTCAAGCAGTTAGAACAAAGACTGCCCCCCCCACCTTTCCACCCCAGCCCCCCACCACTCACATCCACCACCATTTGGACATGCTTGGAGCTTTTGTTCTGTATGGTGATGGTCTCTCCTTTCTCTCCGTGCAATGAAAGGGTTAACCTATAATGAAAAGTATTACTTAACCATACATGTCACTTCAGTCAGATTTATTTTGTGCTATTTTGGCACAAGGAGTGTAATTTGTTAAGATGCCAGTCTCCAAAGGGAATGCATTTTTTTGTATGTGTGTGTGGAAAGTCCCTTGATTTTTTTGTTTTGTTTTTATTACCCCCCCCTAAAAATACAAGCCATCAGACTCAACTTTCTTCAGTTATTTATTTCATATAAGTTTCCCAGTCAATAAATAAATAGCAAATAAAAGTGTTCCCCCCCCCCTTTACTTCATTGATAAACATAGTCAATAGTACAAAATATAGGGCAAAACAGTTTTCTGTTTCTTTGCCGAATGACTTGACCTTAAAACCATGAACTCAGCCATTTTTCTCATAACGAAAGCATCATTTTTGTGAATCGCATTGATTTCCTACTGAGTCACGTCCACTTTGTGTGGGATTTCGGCCTCCCGTTTGGCTTTAGTAACGGCGAAAGTGCTGAACTTACCAAACTAAGCGAAAGGAAATATTTAACTCTTTCTATGCTTTGTTGACATTTTATAGGATGGTTGACAAATATTTATTTTAGGCCTTTCCAAAATGCCTCTAAGCGAAGATTATTTTGGGTCTGTACTGTTAAGGGTTAATCTCTGTGCAGGCCTTCTGTGATTTTTATCCAACTTCCTCCTTTCATAAATTATGACATCTGTCAGTGTCAGATTTGAACCTTGCTATGCTGATGGATACACACAGGAAGGTCCGCATAGAAAACATTGCACATGTGTGTTTTGTAATGTAGCGCCACCATATTCCACAGCGCTGTACAATGGGTGATATTTTGTACAATAATTTCTATGGGCACCTTAACTTAAAAAAAACCAAAAAACTTGATATTAGATTCTGTGTCGGGGCCCCAATCACATTTATTATTTATTACTATTATTAACCTGCAATAATGTGCTCATATGACACATCTGGCATTTCTGCTTCTACAATTTCCTAATTCCTGAGTTTGGAAAATGGCAAAAAAGTTTTAGGGGTCGTGGTGTGAAAGACCTAATAGTTACCCCTACCCACAAAACATTGCTGGAGGGATGAGGCAAGCTGTTTCAAGCGGTGGCATTCATAGGGTTAACGTCCAAGTTAAAAAATGCGTTATGTTTACTTTTGCAGAAGAAGGTTACATTTCTTTATATTTTATTGGAGCTATTGTGGTCTCTCAAGTAGTGCTGATATAAACCGCTTGGTTATGTGATTTAACCCTTAGTGTGCACCTTGTTGTCGTTGACATGCCAAACTACTTTCTGACCTCACACCCTTCTCTTTTGTCACCGTGCGTCGGGAGGCGGCCAGGCTTCTTCTTTGTTGCATGAAAGCTTTTCTAGGTGGTTTTTGACTTGTATAAATAATAATTGAAACGTTCTGGCGGAGCTATTGACTTTAGCCCTGATAAGAACTCTGACTCTCCAGTGTTTTTAGTCTGAGCGATTTCCTGCTGGGTTAGAAGTCACAAAGCTTTCCTTCTTCGTGAATCTCTTTAGATTGCATTCTCTGTTTGTGTTCATGTTTGACAGACGTTACTTACAAATGCCCCCTAATGCAGGTTTACTTTGGGTGCCGGACAGAATCTAGAAAACTTCACAAAGTCTTTGTTTAAAACTGAAACCCAACAGAAAACCGTTTAAAGGTGCTGTTCCACTAACCCTGCCCTAGGAGGCATCAACCTCGCCTGCGTTAGAATCCTTTATGCGATCAAACCTCCAGAAGGAAATGACAGTTCTTCTAAGCTATATGAAACATACTGAAAGAGTTAATGAATAACTTGGCTGAGTGGAACACGCTGTATATTTGTCTGTAACCAAAACCAGTTGAGCTTTATGTTTTGGATCATACAGAATGGAGCGCTTAAAATTTGTCACCTGAAGTAACGCAGCTGTCTTATTTCTGCGGGTTTCAAACATTTACTTACATGCCATGATTTTCTGGCATGGTGTCGGCGAACCAGGAGATAAAGGCTAGTTGTGTTGTAGCAGCCACGTGACTGAACACCTGCGCTGTATGAACATGTCTTGTAACTGTATGGGCAATCGTGTATATATATCTTGATATGTATAAAGCAATCTATTTGTGAAACCAAACAGTAGAGATAGTGGAGAGTAAACCAATGCTTGAACAATTACATCTTATCAAAAGTTGTCCTACGTGTACACTTGGCTACACGAGGTATCGTAGTGTGAGTTACTATACCGTTACAATGTACATGATACATGATTCGTGTTTTGAATACAGTTTTAAAGAGCATATAAAACTAAGTTTATAGATGTGATTTATTAAAATATGGATATAGCAGCGTTGCTTAAGGAAATCTGAATACACAATGATTCAACCCTAGCTTTGGTTATAGCTAATTTGTTTTATTTAGTGCTTGCAGCATGTAAAGTCGCATACGGAGCTGTGTTCTGTGCTACAAAGCGCTTGGTTTACTGCTTTAGTTTGAGTGCAATAACATGTGGTGTGATATTTACTCAAAAAATAAGCAAAAGTGCTAAATCAGTCATTTTTGAAACTGACACATTTTATTACACGTGATCGTTGGCAACGGGCCTTGTACTTCCCCAACTTTTAGTATCATTGCATCGTCAGTTAGGCCGTTCTATACCGAGGATGTGAGTCCTTAAGGTGTGCATTCCGCGCTGTGTAGTTATGCCATATACCCTATATACATTTCCCAAAAATCTATTTAACGGCAACATAACAGATGTGATTGTGCTCCATTTCTGTGTCGTAAAGCATTGCTCCGCTGCCTGATACACTTGAACCCTATGTTTCATCGCCCTATGTGAATGGCTCGCCATTTCTGGTGTTAACCATTGTGTAGTTTTTCAGACTATTTAACTGTTTTTAAAAGTATCTTTTTACAATTGTTTTTTTATTTATTTAAAGTACATTTCCTGGCCAGTGCTAGATGCGGTTAACAGCCATTTACTATCGATGCCAATGTGTATTGGGATATGATTTGTTCTATAGCTTAGGCAGGCGGTGTTTTCATAGAAATGTTTAATGGAACAAGAATTCCTATCCCCTGGAACGCAGATCTTATCGCCTGGTACTGTGACAGATCCGTTCTGCTTCACATTAGACGTATCTCACAGTAGGGTTATGATTGATGGGAGGTGTTTCTTGCTCCTTTGTGATGAGTTAAAGACCCTTCCTTCTCTTGTCTATTTGCTAACATATTTGTATCCAATGTAAGAGGGATGCTTTCTGTAATACGAATGATTGCACAATCCGTTTGACACAGACAGCTGTAGTCACAACAAAATTTGCTTGCTTATGCAGGATCTGCATGGTGTGTGTACTGTGTGTATAAATATATATTACCTTTTAACTTTGAGCTCTTTTGACTACCCAGATGTGCTGTAAGTCATACAACATTTAATATAGTTGTCTCAAAAATGGTACAAATATATATATATATATATATTTTGGTAGACATAAATAATGGTTTCTGCCAGTTTAATGATGATCTTGTTTCTGTCTCTGGTTTAGTGCCTCTTTCAGGCAGCGAGACTGAGGATGATGATGGTCTGGATATCCCACTGGATCTCTCCTCCACTGCAGGTTCAGGGAAGAGGAGAAGGCGTGGAAATCTTCCTAAAGAATCAGTGCAGATCCTGCGAGATTGGCTTTATGAGCATCGCTATAACGCTTACCCCTCTGAGCAAGAGAAAGCACTCCTGTCCCGTCAAACACATCTCTCAACACTACAGGTATAGAGACGTGTTTTTGGAAATGACTTCTATTCCATGTAGGACAACCTTAGGAGGAATGATTGCCTTCCCATGTTTGTCGCTATTTGTGACAGTTGTATTAATAACGGGCCATAGTAAACTGAAATACTGAAATAGTGTACAGCCAAGGCCAAATGTAAGGTTTTTATCCCTAAATGAGTGAGGGCCTTATGAATTCTTTGTTTGGGGCAATGTAAGTTCTCAAGGTAATTGTTACAGGGTACAGCAATTTACATGACACATCAGCATGTGAGGTCAGTGAACCCGGTAGACGGGAGACCTGCGATTCTCAATCAATGGCGTTGTATGGAAAGAGAATCTTTAACTCGGTGTTTGGAACTTATTTGTTCTTTTTTTATGGTTGGAGAGAGAATTTTAATTAAACAATATGAGAATGTGTTTGGATTTTTTATTCAGAAAAAATTCAGATCAACTCATTTTTGTAGGAAAATGATGTATTTCATTAGCTTTCACCATTTCCTGATGTCTCGGATCTTGTTTGTATGAATTTCAACTGCCAGAATTTACTGTTGGAGTCTAAAACAGTCTATATTCCACCTGAATATGTCTGTCTGGCCCATAAATCACACACACATCCAGAAAAGATAAAGAAAGTGTGGGGGGGGGGCATTCAGAGGAGCAGTTTTAACTTTTACAACATAGTATCTGCCTTGAAGCCCCGTATCCTTCCGATGCCAGAAAGCCGGTAAGAAGGTTAACTCGCTCAAGGTCTGAGTGAGGTAATCGAGCACATTGCCGGTAGCACACAGAGTCCCGCAGCACAAGTGAGTCATAGAGCTCTCTGATCAAAAGACAAACAACATCTTGTTTCAAAGGGAGATTTCCCACCATTAGCCTAAGGTATGGGAAATAACATGCAAGAAACATTAAGAAAGAAAGGTGTTCGGTGGCTTTGTGAGTTTAAACTTCCTGGGGCATTTTTAGGCTGGGCTTTTTGTGTGTGTCGGTCTGACAGCTACTCCATTGTGTTAGATGAAAGTGGTTGGCGTATTGGCACATAATTTAACAACAAGGACCTGATTGTCAGTCCTTTTTATTAATCAGGTATTTTTATTAAAGTTTTGCAAGCAATAAAATACACCTATGGCGATAGGGACATTTCTAAGATTGACACACACACAAAGCTTCTTCTTGATTCCTTACCCAGAGTCTTGCAGAATTTGTGGTTTTGTTATGAAAGACCATTGAACAGGTGAGCCTTTCTATATGTTCAATGCAGACTACTTGTATGTGTATATAATTGTGTATCTGCCCCCCCCATTAGCTTTTAAATATAGGGATACTATGAACTGCTAATCTGTTCCAGAGATAATGACTTTGACATTTTTATTTTCCTAGGTTTGCAATTGGTTTATCAACGCTCGCCGCAGACTTTTGCCAGACATGCTAAGAAAGGATGGGAAGGACCCCAATCAGTTCACAATATCCCGGAAGGGGGCTAAAATAACTGATGTGATGCAAATGGATTCTCCAACAGGCACCAAACCATACATTCCGACTATTGATGAAAACTCGTTTCAGTTCAGTACGACAGTTTCTAACCAGAGCTCAGGGAAGTTACTGGCTAAACTGTCTCCTCAGCAGTCTCTGTTGGCTCGTCCATCCGTCATATGTCATACCACTGTAACATCACTAAATGATGCCCCTTTCAACTTCACTCACGTGTTGAACGCTGGACAAATCCCAGAGCAGCAGTTGCAGACTGAGATGAACACCTTTACAGAGACCTCATTTGTATGCCACGAAGATACAAGTAAGCTCGGACAAAACACAAGTGCACAGAGTGGACTCTTCAACACTCCGCCACCTACCCCACCAGATCACAACCAAGATTTCAGTGGCTTCCAGTTATTGGTCGACGTTGCTCTCAAACAGGCGGCAGAAATGGAGCTACTGGCCAAGCATGTGGCTTAACATCTTTCTCTGCTAAGACTTTGAAACTGTTCACATTTCTTTTTGAACTGCCCAGGTTGATATCAAGGACATATCTACATTATTTCAAACAATATATATATATATTTTTTCTATTCGTGTAATTTGCACACAGGATTGTCAAAAGTGAAGCTTTCTTGTAACAAAGGAGTCTTACCCCCTTTCAACTTACAAAGACTTTTTTTTTTATTTTGGTTTTGGGAGGGGTTCATATGCGGAGACTGTTTTCTGGCCTTACTGTCATAAACTGTGACTATATCATTGCCTTCTCAGTTGCCATCTGTGGACAAAGTTGCCATTGACTTGCTCAAAATCTTGCAGTGATTAATACAAACTCAGGGGTGAAGGTTGATACTAATATCTGTGTGTGATCTATATATATATAATATGTATATAGATCACACATATACAATGTTAGTATGTCATTCCACAGTTTCTAAAGATATTGCTACTGTAGAAACAACAGGCTTTATGTTTCTGGGTAGAGTTTCATAAATGTGAGATTTCCCAAAATTGTGACCTTTTTTTTGTTTTGTTTTTTTCTTTTCTTTTTTAAGAAAAAAACTTTTTGGTACCTTTCAGACTGTGCAATATTTAGTGAAAAGATAGACCTCTTTTTATCATTCCAGAGCAGCAGAACATGCTCGCATACTGTCTACCACACTTTTTTTTTTTTTTTTTTTTTTTTGTCCCCCACATTGTAATAAAATATTTTTGTTTAAGGTAATGTAAAGTGTTTGTTTTGTTACCTGGGAATGGCATTAGAATACTGTGTAACTGGATACCATTCCCATCTGGAATATTAACTGTTATGTAAATTTTTTGACATGTATTATTTTTTGTATGCCTTTGTAATATAGAAAATAACAAATGAAAATCCTAGTGTGGTTTGTTGTTGGGTTTTTTTTTTTTTTTTTTTTTTTTTTTAATGTTAATTTTGTTTTTAACCTGCCACAAAAACCATACATGACTAATGTACGTTAGCTGTGTTTGGGTGTATAGCCCCAACTCATTGATCCAGCCCATAGAAAAAGTGTAATTTGGTTTAAAAAAAAAATAATCACAAATTAGCATTTTTAAATTTAACCACTGTGATTCCCATCTCATCAAGGCAAATGTGAGAACAGCATAACCTGCGTACAGACTGGGGAATGCATGTGTTAGTTTATGGTGTCTCTCCCAGGGGTCACTAGCTGTGTAACATTCTTCAGATGTTTGAACATAGCGCTAGAACAGTATGTTATGTTATGTGAACAAAGTCTGGGAATCTTAAAGAGACCGTACCATCAACAAAAATATGAATTTTTCATTTAATTTGGGTATAAATTATGTATAACGTTGTTCATTCTGTTCCCCAAAATGTTTTATGTGCTACATTTTTATTTATTTGGAGATACTAAGCTTATTGTGTTAGGGATCAAGTAAGAACAGGGAAATGTTTTGTAGCAGCGAAATGAGAAGGAAGGAGGATAGAAACTAGGGATTTTATAAATTAGAAGTACTGTAGAACAAACAACATTCCCCCTCCATAGAGATAGGGGTTACAAGAATCGGATAGAGTAGAGTGGAATCAGACGTCCTAATGTAGGCTCTGCCCAGGGTGCAACCGACCATAAACTTAATCCTGTGACTAGGATGGTGAAATGCATCAAATAACTCCATGAGAACAAATGTCTAAGTCTGTGTAACACATTTAATTACAACTCTGCCCACTCGACCCTATTTCCTGGTATCTTCTACTTTCCCTTTCCAGTGACCTAACCTCTACCATAACTACTCTTGTTCTACCTGCACGGTACATCACATTTATTTATAGCACCAGCCGATTCCGTAGCCATTTATAATCGGAGTCTGTAGGATGTGTTTAAAACCACAAACAATAATAATCCTTCCCAGCCCCCTTCAAATGCCAGACCAGCTCCTAATGTGCCCTTAACACTGGATTCTACATCCCCCACTTAACTACCATTCCGTCTCTTCTCCACCTGACCTGCCAACTACTGGCACATGGAACCTACAATCACAAACCCACTTACTTTTCTCCAAGCCTTTGCTAATCCTTTTCCACTCACAGAGCCCTCACCACTAAATCAAGAGGTCTCTTCTCTGTATGGATACTTGTTTGACCACTCGCCCTTTGACACCCTGTGGTTCTATACACAAAGATTTTATTTACAAATCAGTACAATCGAGATATTTCCCTTAAAAATAAGAGATTATTTTACACATTCCCCTTCCAGTTATCTTGATTTGATTCAGATCTGTTCTTCTCCTCCCAACCTCATAAGGACACTTGGATCAAATAACCAAAGAGGTTCTTACCTAAGGGGTAGCAATGTAATGGAGTGGAATAATCATCTTAACCCTCTAAACCGAAGGCTAAAAGTTACTTCCAGTTATATACACAGAAATTCAGCTAATAAATGCTGTTGTTACAAGCTATTTTTTTAATATAAAACCAAATATTTTGAAATGTATGTATAGAATCTCTAGAAGCTGAATATTTTTACATATTAAATACTAAAGGAATTTCACAATTTAAAATGCTATTTTTTTTTTTGATCTTTTTCTGGTTATTGACGTCTATGAACCCTGGCTGTTTTACATACTTCTATAACTTTAAGTCTAACGTTTTAATGATAGCAGGACATACGTTAAACAGAGAATCCAGGAACCCAGCTGTGCAGTTTGCGCTTCTTTGTGTTCTAAAATATTATGCATTTTTCATATTTTTCATATTTTTCTTCCAAGATACATCATGCTGGTATAATCAACTAGATTTTTTTGTTCAATTATAATAAAATAAATCAATCTTGTAAAAATAAGTGTTTAACAGTGGATAATTTGAGCAAATCACACAAGGGTATGTAAGGCTGACATTATTCCGCTCCACTAATTTTCAGTTAGGATTTTCTGGGTCCAACGTACACATTCTGATACAGGTTTACAGTATTATTACTATTATAATAATGTATTCATTGATTTGGCCAAATATTAAGAGACATGCTTGTTAGCATTTAGCCATTAATGTCAGGTAAAAATACCCATAGATTTTTAAGGCAGTCTACATTTTAATTCCTAGGGTGGGATTCTTCCCATAAAGAGGACCTACCTGATTGGTCATTTCCAGTCTTAATTGAATTTCAATTGAATTGGTTATTTCCAGTTTGATTGAATTTTAGTAAGACTTTAAACCTTTTGGACAACACCGATAGGACATGTCTGCATATAAAAAAAGCAACTTACAAGATTACATTCACTTGCGATTGGTCTCACGTATTTCTCTCTTTGCGTAAGTCTGAGCACACCAGAAAATAAACCTGTACCATTTTTATAAATGACCCTTTTCGGTGTTTTCCTAGAAAATACCATTCCCGGGCAAGCTCTAGCGCCCACATCTTGGCATGTTCTCTGAAGCACTCACACACACATATCCAGTCTTTTGGACGCATCCATTCATTTGCAGCTGGTAACTGTAGTAGCAGCAGGGTTTTGGCATGTAATTAATCTTCAGTGTTCTTCAAAATCTCTGGGGATAAATTATCCAATTACCTCAGCAGTATTTGTGCCAAAATACCCTAAGATATTGCCAGTAATAATCGTCCCAACTCTGCGAATTGTTCGAGTGACCGTTCCATAATTCACGTATTTGCCTTTTACCTGAGCATCGCTCCAGCTGGCACATTCACAAACGCTATACACTGCTCACTAACCTTGGCTTCCCTGACATTGCTGATCCTGCAGCTATTTGAAATTTGCCAAGGCTGGGCACGACCATCATTCACTGCAATTAATTTGTATGACTGCAATACGTAAATATCAATGGGAAAACAAACCCATATTTATTATTTGCAAGTCAAAACTCTTGCAGATTTCGGTGTACCGTGTACCATTTTCAATGTACCAAATGGATTCAAAATGTAGCATTTAACTTCAGAGCTTGATAAAAAGCCTTGAGCGGGTTGAAACATCACCACACATTTGGAATAAAATTGCACTCATTCATCCTATTGCTGTGCGTCTTTTGAATTAATTTAAGTAAATAGAAAAGGGTGCCATAAGAGTAGGATGAGCGCTATTTAATAACCTTGTGGGATTCTTGTAGAAAATAAGATGCTGGAGGTTAACTAGTAGTAGGTTTAGATACGACACAGCACTAAAGTATAGATGTATAAATGTAAGTATGTGTATATGTCTATTATGGTTTTATCCCAGGTAATGGTTAGCCACCTTGTAGATGCAGTGTCTAGCTGTTATTTAAGTAAAATCCTCATGGTGACAGCTGATCATGGAAATTGTAGTCTTAGACCAGCTGAAGAACTGCTAGTTGTCTGTAGACCCTTAAGGGTGTAAAGGTCCATAACTTGGGAATAGGGAAGAAAATATATATTTGCTTTGAAATCTGAAACAAGAATGTTAAACGAAGCTCGCCTACAAGTGTCTTTCCTAGAAATAGACTGTGGTGTAGTTCTACAGGAAACTGGTTAACTGGAACATTAAGTTCTGCGGTCTTGGCAGTATAGACACATGAGAAAGCATGTTTCTGCACTTCTAAGGGTTCTTTCTCACTTTTTTTCCATTCAGCTGGGAACTTAGCAAACAGATGATACATAGTACGGTCCTAATGAATGACAGTGGATTATTAAAACTAGCAGTAATTTAATACAAACATATATTGTTAGATGAAAGATTGTTTTTCATCAACATCGCTTTAAAGCAAAGTATCCCTAATATGATATCTACTAATATCTGTAGAATGCCCCAAATTCAGTTGGTGTAACTTCAAAAAAAACACAATTGAATTTACTAATTCAAAGCATCTGTTTTTTGGAACTGTATCTACCAAACGAAAGTGAAAAAAGGGAAATTATAAAAAATAATAATGAAACTTTTTATTATGCTTTATGTTATTTCGAAAATGAATAGTGATATGATGCCGAGCTCTATAAAATGCTTTGTATTCGATAAACAGTAAATTGTATTCTTAGAGATATGTTATATTTAATAAGAGAATTAGTAATGTACTATGAAGGCTCAACCCAAGCAAGATTCTGTTGCATATTATTCCACGGTTTATAGTTGGAACTGTGTGTAAAAGTGATATCAACACGGGGAACGAGCCATTCAAAATTTCACAATAGTCTTTAAATACAGAAACGAATTTCAGGCAGCTCAAAACTTTCTTTCGATTCTGTGAAGTAAAACAACAAATCCTTTTTTTTTTTTGTGTATACCACGGTCCTTGTGGATTTGTCTACAGATAGGAATTCCAGACAAATAATTGCTGCAAAAGAGAACGGAACTTTGGATTTTTTTTTTTTGCTTCAATTTATTTACGTCAAACTTTTTTGTTTTTTAACAAATCATCAAAAATAAATCCAGCTCATTATTTTCAAGTATTTTTTTTTCAAGTATTTTCGGCTCTGTGGTAAAAGTAAAATGTCAATCACAAAGCTATATTTCTTATGTTACTTTCTATGCAGCATAAAACATGGCAATTCTTAATGTGACATTTAATAAATGCTTACAAACCAACTGCTTAGAATGAACTCACCTCTTCTCATTTCCTGATTCCTTCTGAAGTTATATATTATGTAACAATTTAAGAAGCTGTTATATGACTGGGGAAAAATGAGAAGATGGGGGCAGAATCCCCTTAAAATACTGGATACATGAGGACCACTCACTATACCTCCTAGAGTCTGGGGTTCCATGCTGAAGTCAACAGAACAGATGTAGGTGTACACCTTTATTATAAATATTTTAAAATTTAACGTTCATATGATACGTTAAAATATGTTTTTCGGGCTAAAATGTAAAAGAGGTGACACAGCAATCGGGTTCATGAAAGTGAAATGAAATTTCACTGTCTGAATGAGATGGTCCATGTTGCTCATCAGTATAAATCCTGCAGGAATCCATATGTATTTAGGAAACATTTTATTCTGGCCAGTATTATACTGAGAAAAAAACCCATACTTTTTAAATAGTAATTTTAGTGTCATTTGTTTGGTTAAACATTTTGTCGGAAAGTGTCTTTCCCAAACAATATTCTAAAACATTCTGAAATGTTACTTTTCATTACATTCTTTGTTCCAAAACATGAAATGTTGGAATATTCCCCAATGCAGACATATCTATTATTTGTAGGCTCTGCTACACTGAACGATTTAATAGTTGATATGTACAGCACAGAATTCTTCTAGGAGTAATATTTAGTTGAAATATTGATGCTGGTGTACGATATTAAATACAATGCAGTGTCACAGATAATAAATATACATGCACATTTAAATATATATATTTTCTTGGTGCTGGGGCCATAAAATCCCCTTCCTCAGAACGGTTACACAGATACATAGATTATGTATTTAGGTTTGTTTATTTGAATTCATTTTTGAAAGTTATCCTCATCAGGATTTCTTAATTATGTCATAGTTTGGTTAGGGAGTCAAAAACACAAATTCCTATTTCAAGGTTACATGAAGATGTAGTAGAGATACACTATATAGGGAAACGTATTTGTGGAGCTCCTGCATCAATCTCTCTTGTATTTTTCAGTATATGATAGCTAGGAGGCTGCAGCATGCCAGATATACTAAACTAAGTACACTTCACTTATTGACGCACTGTAGGTTAAATATCTATGATGACAGTTGGGACCATGCAAACCCTTGTGGTCACAATAAAAGGTGGGCATGGCAGAGATGCCTATTTTATCAGAGATGATGGATGCTCTATCCTCAGATGAGTATCCACTATCATCATGGCATCAAAATGTTTTGTGATACCCCAGAATTCTCACTGATCGCAGATAACGCCAAGGCCACCTTTTTTGAAGTCCACGGAAAGGATAGATATATAGACGATGGACATCTTGCAGTTCTTGCTCTACAGCACCAGAACTAAGAAGGCCTGAGGCTTTGTTTCCTATTCACTTGTCTGTAAGATTATATATTTGGTCGTTTTCAATATGTAAGAGAATAAAAAACATCTGACAAACACAAGCAATGCAGTATTTATTTTATTAATTTGACATTTTCCTTTTTCTTTTACTCTTTTTTTTTTTACATTATGGGAAACATTAACTTATTTACATTTTTTTTTCAATCCACACACAAACTTTTAAGGTGACCCTAAGAAAATGCTCTTCCTCGTCTATCAAAATGCTATCAGTTTTAAAATTTTAATTTTATTAAATAAAACACTTTTAAAATCACATTGGGTAATGCAAATATGTCACTCATAACATTCCAATCATGGTTTTATATATGCAAACACTAAAACAAAACAACAAAAAACTAGAGAATTCACATTTTTAAATAAAAGAAGTAGGTGCATATTCAAACATTGAAGGAACAATAACAGGAAATATATTGTAAATAAATATTTTTTGCCATTTTAATATTAAAAAATTATTAATAAACATTCAATACAAAAAAGTTCTGGAATATGGCAACCTTTGCAAAAAAATATAATACTCCATTTTAAACAACCTCTATTGGATTTTATTTTTTGTTTTTGAGCTCCAATCTCTATGTATGTGTAGCATAATATGTTAACCTAGTATGAACGTATTTCATGCATTTTTAACCCTTATGAAGATTATATCTCAAAGATTCTTTGGCGGTACAAACTTTAATTAAAGACTAAACATATTGTATATAATATATATATATATTTCACCTGGTAAGTCTGTACATTTTCATAATGTACTGTATCAACTTTACACCAAGTTATCTTTGATAAATAATCTTTCTTTATGGCTTTGCTGTGTGTCACAACCAGATACTGCAATGCAGACATAAAAGAAAAAAAATGGTTTTAATAACAGCTTTTTGAAGGAGCTATAGAAGTTTAATCCATATACAATGTTTGCAATAAATGGCTGCAAAGCCAAAACATTATGAAAGAGGCACGGGCTATTGAGAAATTCTTATGATCATGCTTGGCAGCCTAGCATAGTGGTGCAGTTCACTGCAAAAATTCAGTTGTGGTCTGGGGCACTATACATAAATATATATACCTATGCGCTTTTTAGATTTATTTAAAAGCAACATACATACCAATGACTGTCTCAAAGAATAACGCTAGATTATATAGAAACCAAACAGATATTCCTTCTAGAAGAAGGTTACTAAAGATGGTCTCTCCTCGACGTTCATTGCCTGTGAAAACATGTGAGATGCGTAGGGACCCCTGTTCTCCTGCATATGCATGTTGAAAAGAGACTATTTAACCAACTTGTATAAATGTCTGTCACGTCTTAATATCCATTTAATTTGTATATCCTGTTTTTTCATTATATTTGTGTACTGGCACGTTACAGGTCAAAATGAATGTCGGCATGCATATTACTTTTAAACAAATCAGAGTGTGCATATATTTTATTTATATATACTTATAGTGACTTAAGTTTTGTCAGGATAGCCATGTATTGTACCTCCAACTCTTTTCCATTTTGTTGTGTTCTGGGACAGGTGATGAGCAAATTCTAGCCCTGTGTATATTTTATAGAAACCACAAGAAGAACTGAATATATGGAGGAAAAATATATATAATGAAGAAAAATTTAGTCTTGCAGCACATGGGCTGCGCTTGTATATAAACATCTTCCAGAAAACACTTAAGGTGTCATTAGGCTCCACAGCGTTTGGTACACCAGGGCATTTTCACATGGGCTTATCCACCTTTGGCTCTGATATGTGATGCTTTGAATTCAGTTCAAATTCCTTCATCTATTCTCTTACACTTAAATGTTTATGTTTTGTGGGACACAAAATAACATGCTCACAGTTAATTATGTGAACAAGATATATCGTCAATCATCAGTCTAAGCTTTATCAATGATGGATCCCCACAGTTCTCATGATTTTCCAACACAGGCCAAAATTGAAGCAGCTGTGATGTTCAGCAGGGTGATATCAGAATTACAGCTCGGAAAGCGGTATGGGTTTATTTACTAAAGAGGGAGTTGACTAAAGGGAGAGTGGTGGCTTCAGCACCTTCACTTCACTAGTAATTATGAAGACCCAACAGCGTAAGTTTCTCTAGTGTGAATGGCTTTGCTGGCCCTGTATAATGGATAATTTAATGGGTAAGAAAACTTTCGCTGATTTATCTTTACATTTATAGAGAGCCAGCCGAGCTCATCCTGCAGTAGAAGCTCACGGAGGTAGGACAGTGAAGTGATGAAGTTGAAACCAAAGCTCTCCAGTCAACTCTCCCTTTGAATAGGCCCAAATATGTTTCCCTGTAACTCAGCTGGAGTTTGGTGTGTTCTCAGACCTTACTGTGCATGAAAGTTTAGTAAGTAAGTAAGTTGTGAAACCTAAGCCCAAAATCACGGGACCTGGTACATTTTGGATTTAAGCTTATTCCTAATTAAGCTCAACAGAAAGTACAGTGCTTTGGTACAGGTCTCTTGATCTGACTTGCTCCCAATGCGATGACTTCTGCCTTAACAGAGTTGGAGAAATGGGAACACAGTGGGAGAGAAGGGGGAATGCAACCGACATGGGGTTTATTTACTAAAACATGAGTTGTCAGAAGTTTTTTCAGGAAAGTTCCTTGACCTTACCATGTGATATGAAGGTCTCTCCCTTTTGTGAGTAAACCCCAATGTGACATCATCTGTGGTCCTTAGATTTTATTTTAGAGAATACAATACATCTGTGTATTACATTTGTTTAATGTAAGCTCATACATTCAGAGAGGGGAGCCATATTTGCCAGTATTGATATGTTAAATAACTTTTACTACCTTAAGAAATAGAATATATGCGTTCAAGGTCCAAGGGTTCTGCTAAGGTGTGAGTTGAGCTCAGTATTCAGGTATTCACTAGGATTTTTAAGGTAGATATATGGACTTCACTACATAGAGTAAAAGTGTGAAACTTTACATAATGCCACGCTGAGTGACTGCTCAAAATGGAGCGACCTGGTGGTACCTCCTGTTTCAGAAATGCTGCCTTGCGGCCGTACTATAAACCAAATATTAGCCACATAGGTAAAAGCCCAACATATACCAGGTCCCCTTCTAAGAAATTAAAACATGGTGAGTGATAACCAGATGTTTCATCTGATGTATAGCCCCATAAAAACTTTACATTGATGGAATATTTCAGCCTAAAGTACTTGTACTTTTGGATTGGAAAAACTGACAGAGGTATAACTGATAACCATACAAATTTGAAAACTAGGGCACAAAGTAATGGATTTGCTCTGGAACCTAAAGTCAATTGCACTTACTTCTTGTATAACTCATTTATATAAAATGTGCTGTATTTAACCCAGCGAGGCCAATGATATAAAGGATGCCTGATAAATGTCAAGGGGTTCATGCATAAAGAGTAATGGCTGTGCAAAGTGGTACAAAAAAGGAGAAATTGTAATCGCCATAGCAACCAGTGGAATATTCCTGCTGATCGCTTCATTTTTACCACTTAACGTCTGACTTACTCTTTATACGTAACCCTCATTGTATATTGCCCTGCATAGTTTCTTCCTGATATCTCCAAGAGTATTATTAAATGTAATTAATTAGATAACAATTAATGATAATAAATTAAGTAGATTTTGTTTTTAAATCAGAATAAGATATACTCTGTGAACGTTTTTCCGAGCATGTCTTTAAGGCAATGTTATTTATAATTAATAAACATTTTCTATTCCTACCTTATTACTTTAATACTGAGGATTCCTAAAGCTTTGTGCCAATGTACTTTTTTGTTATTCTCATATTTATTGCAAATTCCAGCAGTCTCTGTCCTCTGCTTCTTAATGACTACAATGTTATGAATAATTTTTAATGCAGCAGAGGAGGCACACACAAAGTTAGGCTTTATTATATATCCCTTTAACTGATCTCAGTTGCGTGATAATAGGTGTGATAAGAGTGTAGCTGTGACAGGAGTGCTCCACATTTTAAGAGGCTCTGCCATGCCAACACACCTATACATTTAAACATTTGAACAAGGAACAGGACACTGAAGCCCCCATCATAAGACTGAACATCCGCCAGCTTGGACGACGCCATATTTTATGCTTTTGCAAATTAAATACATGAATATATAACACACCCACATATGAGATCAGTGGAATAATGATCTATAACTATCTATACAAATTTTAATTTGCCTATAGAAAGTATGTCAACTAAAAATATTAGACTTGGGGTTATGTTTTTTATGGGTGGATTAAATATTTCTGAGTGTTGTTATCACCAAAGCAACCAATTGGACAATCCAATCAACAGGTTGCTATGGGGATAAGGCCACATTTAAAACTTTGCACCCAAATAATTTTTAAGCATAGTGACCAATGTTTGCAAAACATTTTGTAACCTGGAATATAATTTTATTTTTACATTGTGCTAGCTATTGGCAACAACTATACAGAAGACCAAGCGTTTATGCTTACACATCAAAGCATAAGCAAGAGTAATTATTAGTTCTAATAATATAATATGCTAATATATTAATTTAAAGCTGCCTTTAACAAGGAAAAAAAGAGCAATTGGAGACTTAAACATGTTTACTTGAACTTAAGAACACACTGCTCAACTCATATAGTTTTGTACGGAAACAAAAGTTGTCTGATCTCAGTATCAAAGTAATTATTATAATAATAATAATTATTTATTTCTGTCGTCTATGAAAAGTTTTAAGTCCTGCTACACTACACAATGCTTTGTATACTATTTACATTTAAAATAGATTTGACATCATGATCACTTCTGATTATTTAAACCTTGACTCAAGGGGAGGTCACAATTTGCATTTACAATTGACAAGTGCACTTAAGAATTTCTGATCTGTGTTGTATGTAATGGCTATATGTAATTGCATTTATACAAGGGTATGGTCGGTAAATTACATATGGAGGCTGTCATAAGGCTTTCCAGACTAAGGTGACCCGGTAACCTTTCTGATTAGAAAATAAAAATAGCTAGGGCTTGGAAATTCCACTGTAAATTTGTAAAGCTCATAGCTACAACTTTGAACTCGTTCATCTTTTTATCTATAACTTTGGAGACAGATGGAAAGGGGCAAGCGGAGAAGACACATGGGGAGAGAAGAAGCCTCCACTGGTTTTAGCAAAATAACACAGATGGTATATTTTACAGAGCTCTACAACATGTATCTTATATCTGGGTGGTATGATATGATATTGTCTTCATCTTAATGGAACAATGTGGCTGCTGAAAATATAGATATAGGCAAATTTTCCATGAGTGTGTTCAGGTAGGATGTGGACCACAGTTAGTACTGGTAGCTCAGAGTTCCTTTTGACTTTTGAAGAGACCTGTCTTAGAAGGGTATATTAATTTAAATGGAGGGTTTTTTGTTACATTTTCAAAAGTTTTCTTTTGCATGAGTAAAACAATTCTTGTCCATGTCAAAATGAACGTCCGCATCTACATTTTATCATCAAACACCTAATTTGTGTTTTGATAATTATGGTTGGTTTGCAGGAAGAGAACAGCCGACTTTAAGTAGGGCCGCCAACATATTGATATAAAATTATCGATTCCAACATTTCTCCTCCAAGATCTGGTTCTTGTAACCACCACTGACTCAACAAGTTAAAGTGCATGAAGGCATGATTTAGGTTTCTTGCTTGAAGGTAGATTGTACAAGTACTGTACAAAAATGGTACAACAGAAGTACATACAAATAATGATAAAATAAATCTTTTTTTCCCCACAAATGATCATCACTCACTGGCACTTGTTACTTTAAAAAAACTAATTTGCAACATGGGGTTCATAGTCCCTAGACATAAGCTTTTCAAACAGCAACCTAAGACTTATTCTTCACTAAGTTCTCCCATTTCGATTTCATTTTTTTTTATTGCCTTTTATCTGAATGTACTCCAGTTTAATATCAAATTCACGTTTCATCATGGAACATCTAGCTGAATCAGGGATATGTGAAATTTGCACGTTGAGTCAATTTTCACTGTGGTGAACAGTGATAGCGTGGTGAACTTGACAGTGTAGGTAAATATTCATCTTTCAAAAAGCTAGGTGTGCAAATCAAAGCCCGTGTAGATGTGATACCTGCCTTTGTTAGACTCCCTGCCTCCGGCTTTCGCCGTCATAACTTCTCTCTCACCTGTTCCCACAGTGAGAGGTGCATTTGAAACTCTGAATAAAGTGCGCCATCTGCTCTAACAACACGAAAACGTTGGGAACAAGAGCCCATGCTTCTCACATTTAAAAAAGGAAGACATTAGAGTCCACAGTACTGTATAACCTACAATTTTCTGTTTCTGTACACTAGATTGCAGACTACCGCAGCTCTAGATAAAGGAAAAACAAGGGCACCATGAGTTCTGTACAATGGAGCAAATGTGTATTTGTGGGGGGGTTTTTTTCTTTTCAAAATTTTCACCCTGTGTGTTAAAAAAGTTCAGACAGTGCTAGTTACCATGTGCAGTGGGGACATCACTGATCTGTGTCCAAAGAGCATCATCGAGATGAAATGAGCTAATGTGTACAAAAAGAATCAGGGTCATCATAGTCTAATAGGTTACAACACAACTGGGGACAAAGTAACAAAAGCAGTAGGTAGGAAAAGGGGGGGGGAAACAATAGAAAGAGAAGAGAAAATACAGGTACATGTACATGTGACTGTTTTTTTTCCACCAAACTAGAGGACATATTATATATGTTAATGAGCATTATATATAATATCTCCCCTGTCTTTCTTGTGATGGCTTCATAGCCGTGTCTGAGCCTCTGGGATGTAGATCTCAATGCTATCCGCACTCTCGGTGGCAGAATTCTGTCGGACAGATGCAGCACGCTTTGCAGACATCAGCCGTTTCCTGGCATCATGCCGCTGCCGCTCTGTACTCTCCAGAGACCTGTCCCGGACCAGTGGGGCCTGACCTTTCGATGGCTTCTTTGGCACTGGAGGAGGAACCCTTCTCTCCTGATTAAAGCAGAAGGTTTATTACATTATACAGATTCTCCATAAAAGCTGTCAAAGCAGCTCTCCAAACTTTATTTCTAGTCCCTGTTTCTATCTGTTATTTTTTAAAGCATCTACAATATGGTTGAACAATAACTGCCATTCCTTGAACATTTTACTAATTCTAGATCTATTTTAAACACTAACGCTTGACTTAAAATAAAAAGTAGCACCAAAAAACAGTAAATCACATATAACAGTTTTAACATAATTTTTTTATTTTAAACCATTTAAACCATTTTCCATTTAAAGGGGCTGTGGGTGACTAGATATTTCAGGGTAATATTAACAAATGGATATTGTTAAAGATGGTGGCTAAATTTAGGATTATATAAACAAAGGTCCTCTTTACCTGTAATTTGAATTATTATGTTATTTACTACTGTTATGTCATATCTATCCATTGTACAGCACTGTGGAATATGATGGCGCTATATAAAACAATAAATAATAACATATTCCCAAAAGATAGATAGATAGATGGACATGCAATAATATAATGGGGAAGATGTGATATAAAAGTGTGTGAGTTTGACAACCGAGATTATATTTCTGAAAGATCATATAAATAATGTAAAATTGTTTCACTCTAGTCCAATGACAAATGTTAAATGAGCTGGGCGCTGCCACTTTCTCAGTGCTATTATTCTGCGTGATGCCATGGGGCAGTAACACTGTACAGCAGCAAGTAACAACTTAGCAAGAAATGATCAAGAATAGATGATAAAACAAATGGAAAGCATTTGTGTTAGATACAGCTATACGTTTTATTTGCATTCAATTATTTGGAGGTAAAATGTTTATCATGCTGTTGCCATACATGTAAATCTTTCATGAACACTGGAATGAGAAATTAGCTATGAATTTTTATCTTCCAATATATATATTTTTAAGTGATTAGATTAAACATCACATAGACCTTACTTAACTATTAGGAAATACTAAGAAAAAAATGATCACAAAGTTTTTCAGATCGATCAGGTGGTGTTGGTCTTTTACTCAACTTCATGAAAGTTCATATTTAGCCAATATTTCTCACTTCTCTCATTATATGGAATTTAATACTCGCACAGATATTAAATGTTCTGCATTACATTTCACCAAATGGAAACTAAACTATTGTTTTGATAACAATATATTCCCAGAGTATTGAAATGCCCCCCCCTGGGTTGTATACAAGACAAAACAGAGTAAACCTAGGATGCAGAAATTTCTATTAAGCCTTTTGTTAAGGTTGACTGTGTGGTCAAGTTTTTCACGCAAATCATCACACAATGGAGGCCAGAGGGGGGCCACAATGAGTCTTTCTTGTTTTTCGTTATTTAAATTGCACGCCAAGTTTATTTGTAAGAATTAAATTACAAGGATGGTTTAAAGGTGATACATTTAATAGCTGAGACAATAGCAAATGCAGATGGGTTAGGACAACGAGGAGCCATCCTCTGGCCTGGTTAAGATGGAAACTGAATAAAATGAAAGTTGGGGTTTACTTCATTGCCAGTTAGGGCTAGTCTTCGTACCAGGAGTCCCAGGCGGCTGCCTAAATCAGGGGGTCCTGGCCAGTGGCAATAGTGAAGGCAGATAACACTAGTAACAGAGCAGGGGTTCCTTGCTGTGCCTTAGTACTCAATGAGCCAGTTGGGGAGCCCAGTGATCTACTTTGTAACTGGCCCATCCACACATCTGTATGGCCAACGGTGGAATGTTGGTCTCACCTGGGTAAAAATGCTTTGGAGTTGGGCATAAAACATTAGTTAGCAGGTCTTTGCTTTGTTGCAAATTTCATATTTACATACATTTGTATTTTTAAGTCTTTAATAAGGCTGTCCAATTTACTGATCATTCTGCTTTGCAGATAAACTTCATTAATGGTTCCAGATCCTACAGAATATTAATATGTTCCTCTAAACTTTGGTTGATATACTAGGCCATTTACTATAGTTGCATCAGTTTACATACAGACTAGACTGTTTGCAAGTAGCCATGTTTGAACGTGTCTCTCTTTATGAAGGGATGTCCCTCTTTAAGACCCTAACCCCTCTGTCCACCCTCCCACCATGTCACAATCTTTTATCTTTGGTACACACACCATAACAGAAAAAAAACATGAGGTTTGGAATCAAACAACAGCTGTAAGGGGGCAAGTTGCAGAACACTGGATGTTATCGTGACTTTGCAGGTAAATTATACACTTACTAACTTCAATAAGTAAGTAAGCTTATTGTGCTATAAGGACCAAGTCAGACCCCAATAATGCATGTTTAATGTTGGAAGATCTCTTAAGTCGCTGCTCAAATGTAACTATGCATTATGCAAGCCCATCTCCGACCAATTTGTGAATGCAGTGCCTCAATGACATGCTACTGATCCAAGCACTGATTTCATTAGTTCTCCCAGAGGCTACATCCAGGGAAACATTTCTTTCAGTTGATAATGAAGGTCTTTTGTTTGCATACAATGAGACTTTTTACATTCTAAATGAGCCGATTGCTGATTTACAAATAATATATATTTACAATGCTAGGGGCATCAAATAATATATACGAATAAAATAAATACCTATTCTTTTTCAATTCTCGGTTATAACTAGGGTGAACACGTTGATAGTTTGTTTCCAGGACACATATCATTTTCACATGTTACTGACCAGCCGGGTGAAATGCTGCCCTGAAATATGTGGGGTATACAGAAGGGAATCAGTTGCTCACACGCTGTAGAGAAGCACTTTTCTTGTGCTTGTCAGCCACATGTGAAAAGTATTCGTGCCTTTGGCGCCAATGTGGTCATCCCAGTTACAACAGGGAATTGTATGCCACTGATTGAATTTTTTTCTTGTAATCACTGATATGTTTGATTTCCAGCGTTCAATATTTTGGTTCTAAGAGTGGGATTTACCTAAAGAAGGAGGGTATGACGGTGTGTTCCAAAACTGGCTCTTCATATGTAAAATACCTTCATAGCCATTTTAGAGAACTCTTTGCATATCCATAGAGTCTAATGACAAATAGATGCTAGGCTGGGGTATTATACACTTTGCTGTAAACAGGAGGGTTTAGGAGGCAGCACAGGGTTATTGCTCTTATTAAAATCTTACTTGTTTGCCATATTTTTATTGCATTATTGCATTTATAAT
>VKOC01000006.1:29116868-29148597 GCA_009364415.1 Spea multiplicata
GTCGTCTTATACGCCCAGTCGTCTTATACGCCGGTATATACGGTAAATAAAGCTACTATAGGCATCCCGTATTTCCTATGTCATGGATTAAAATAAGTATGCTTACGGTGTGTGGAATGAGCAGCTCTACGGGATTGAATTCCAATTCTGACTTAACCAAACATCACAAGTTATTTTTTAATCATTGTACAGCTGCAATGTCAGAGAATTAGTGCTGAGGCTTACTTTTTGGACTTTTCACAGTACACCACACATGGTGTTTATATTACTGTTTATAATATTTAATGAATTTCATATTGTACAGTATGACATATTCTACAAGACCAAAAAAAACAAAAATTATAATGTACTCTATACCTATTATGACATTGAGCGTAATATTATCCTAGTAATTGCAAATGCCTTTACAGAAAAATTCAAGGAGCACATTATCACCTATCAACAGTTTGCTGACAACCCAGGAATTATTGACAATCCTAATTTGGTTGTGCGGATCCATAATAGGTGAGATCCTATATATATGTGTGTGTGTATATATTTACCTAAATGTACAGAATATCATCTTTTGTATGATTACTTTTTTTTAACAGGTATTATAACTGGGTATTGGCAGCTCCCATGATCCTGAGTTTACAAGTATTTCAGAAAAACTTACCCCAGGTAATACTATCTCCGCAGGGTTATTATTTTGTTTGTACGTTGTATTGACCTATTTGAGCAAGTCACAATGATGCATTGTTTCGTAGAATACCATCGAATCATGGATGAAAGAAAAAATGCCAAAGAAATCCGGAAGGTGGTGGTTCTGGCGTAAGAGAGACAGCATGGTAAAACAGGTGATTGTTGATGCTCCGTAAACTAGCAATGCTATGTCCTACCGGATGATTAACAATGAGCCGATGTACTGTTTACCAAAAGGCAATAATATAGGGAGTCAGTGTGTCTGTCTAATAGATTGGACAAAGATAACAAAATATAACAAAAACGAATAAAAATGGCTAATATGTCTAGAAAACATCATTTTTAAAAATACAGTGTTAGCAGTAGTCTCTAAAGGTAGGTCATTACATTAGCATGCCCCTTCTAGTTACTGAAACAGAAGTCATATTCATCAGTCAGAAATATTCTGTATTTTTTCTTTGTCAAAATGGATAACTATGGGATACTGTGGTCCAGAATTGCTCTGGTTTTGCCTTGGTGTATAATGTCCATAGTCGTCAGTATCTGTAAACATTTCAAATTTTTGTATGTTATCGTTCGTTATGTAGTTACCTCTTCTAATGACAGTTAAAATTGCAGTTTTATTATAACCTTATTGCTGATATGATCTTAGTTTAAAGTTACTATTAACCTAATGTCTCCGATTAAGAAGTGTATCACACCTGTTTCCGGGATACTTATCTTTATGGCTGCTGAAATGGCTAAAATGATTGTTGTGTACATAATTAATTTTTTTTTTTTAAAAAAAACAGCCTGACACCAAAGAGGAAAAACTGGACGCAGAATCAGCCAACGAGCAGAGACTGGAGGGAGAAGTGGAGCCTGATATCAGGTATATAAAGATGCATACGAGTTGGAGATACAAACTCCTGCAGGATTATTAGGGATACTACAAAACTGTACTTTAAATAGTTAAATATCCTGTGTTATTGCAGTTATGGTTACTTTGCTTTTCTTAATCCAATTTTCATCATTCAATGGTGCCTATCTTCTTACTTTTAAAGGTCTAACAACCTTTGAAAAGCATTAAAAAAGCAGCCAACCACTAATGTAACACCTGCTGCCGTCTGTTTTCTAGAACTAGTCAATATGACCATCCAAAGCTCTTTTTGATAACTTTGAGTGTATCCCATCAGTTCTATTGATATATATCCATTTTTACTGTGAGTGGTTCAAATACAACTTCCTAAGATCTCTTGCCTGTCCTTTTTCTCTATTCACCTATATAACAGATTTTGTTTTAATCACAGCATGGCTATTTTCTTACCTCTGTGTGATTTAGCGGATCTTTTAATGGTTTTTGTCTCCTTAAGCTTAACTCTGTATTTGTTCACATCTTTCTAATTCATTCTCCACCTATTCTTCCTAAATGCTACCATTTTCTCCACTGCTTTCATGGAGTACCGCCATTTTCAGCACTTTTAGTCTTACTGACAAGTTTGATGCAATATTCTGCTGCTTTAACAACATATTTTAAACATTTCATTTGCCCTGGCCTCAGCGGCTCACCTAAATATCTTTTCCATTTTAGAAATTGACACCTGAAATCTAGCTTGGCCTCTTTCCTTGTTGGCTTCTTTACCACTTGCCCAAGACACAATCCCTGTAAACAACTTAGGATCTCTTTACTCCTGCCTTACTCAGCTACTTTTTGTTTTTTGGTTTGTCTACAGATTAATGTCCCCTTTATTGATAGCCTCTGCTTTCATTTACATGTTGTTCACTCAAATAGCATATTATCAAACTTCTCTGCTTGGCGTGGCTCTGTATATCGCATCTATGCAAGCAACCCCTCTTACCTTGTATCAGATTAACCTTTACCCATTTCTTTTCATAAAGGACAACCCCTCCTTCTTTCTCTGCATTGTCTCCTGGTATGACACCATCCCAATCATTGTTATCATTGTACCAGGTCTCTGCAATCACCACTAAATCCACATTCTCGCTTGTTATTAATGCAGCAACTTTAGGGAACGTGTTAATCACAGTGAGCAGTCCGGATAACTGTGTGTAGCTTTATCAGAGATCCCAAGAGAGCATGTGACATTTGTTTTGAAGAAAAAAAATAATTCTTGTGGGATGTGTACTATTAAGGGAAACATGTATTATTATGCATAAAAAGAAACCATATCAGAGATGTATTTTCTGCATATGGTTAGCCTTTTGATGTAAAATTAGCACCATAAAGCAGACTGTAACCAAGAGTCTGATTTACTTTTAAAATGGGTTTGTTGGATTTCTATGTGAACTTACAGAAAAAGCAGTCAAGTACTGAGTGTGATTTAAATCTTTATTTACCACATTGTACTTCAGCATTAGTCTGGCACAGCCCTGTAAGCGGAGATTTGTAAAGAATTTTTTAGAACCGTAAAAACCTTTTTGTATTTTTTTTTTTTTTTCCTGACCATATTGAATGTCTAAATGCATAAATTCTCGTGTTTACCGAATTAACATAATACATTTACTATACACGTATATTGTAGCCATTTGTTTAATCGACTTTTTTTTTTAGGCCGCACGTAGATGAAAATTCTTCAAGCGATGAGGAGTCATTGGAATTAAAACAGATCAAAACAGAATCTCTTCTTATAGACAATCAGAGTCATGGAAGTGTCACTTCATACCGCAAAACACTGAGACTGTCTTCTGACCAAATAGTATGTACCGCTCGTTGTGTTGTGTGTGTGTGTGAGACACGATGAAATCTAAGTGTGACATGGACCATGGCTTTTGTGATATTCCAGACTGTTTAAACATTTTCTCAAGGCTAAGCCGTAGAAAAAGATGTGATCCCGGCTTGCAACAAATTCTAACCCTCAGTCGTAAATCCCTGCATATTCCAAGTTTGCTTCTTCTACTTAGTAACATTTAACCTCATTCACCCAACAAATAGAGATAAATAGAGCCAGTGAATTTGCACTTTGTATTTGTTTATCTTGCTCCAATAATGTGTTTACATTGCTTGGCTCAAGTAAGTTTCTTTCATTCTGATTGTTTTCAGGTGAGAAGTATTTTTTTTTTTTTGAAAACTGGAAAGGTTATGATCAACTCTTACCACTCAGCTTTTGCAAAACAGGCAGGGTGCCATATTATACATATACATTAACAGGGCAGTTTAATGTTCATTACACCCCCATTTAACTGCATGTTAAAGAAGTCTCTCAATGAATTTGCCAAAGGAAAACCATTACATTCATACAGCTATCTTATGCATTAAACTGCAAATGATGGCTGGAGTGTGGGATACTTGCAGTTACCTGTTGGCCAAGGTAGGATAGCTGATGTGCCACAAGACACCCCAAACAGTCAGAAAATGAAACACTCATTCTATAGTATGGTTTAATAAATTAATTTAACATTTAAGAAAACTAACCCACTTTTAGGAGATGTATCCAGTTAGAGAATTGTAGCCAGTTAGTGAATTGCAATAATGTGTTTATTGTACCGATCATTTCAAAGTAAGTTGAGTATTCTCTATATGTGTTTCTTTCAGGAAACGCTGAAACTCCGCGACGGCCCGAATGACGTTGTTTTTAGCATTACTACGCAGTATCAAGGAACGTGCAGGTGTGAAGGCACCATTTATCTGTGGAACTGGAATGATAAGCTCATTATTTCAGACATTGATGGAACAATTACCAAGTAAGTAACATTTCCATATGTTTATATACTTACCTCCAGTGTTTGCCCTTTTAAACTTGCAGTATAGACCCCATTCAGTCCTTAGAACACATATATTTGAAAGTTGTGTAAAAAATGGACTTCACAGGACCATGTGTTATCAGAATTTGTTAATTCTGATAATACATGGAGAAATGAGATCTGACTTCTCTTAATTTCTCCTGGGTTTTTTTGTTAGCAAAGGGTTCAGACTTTAGACATGGCAACAATTGTAATTTAGACTTATTTTCTCCTTATCTGTCTGCTTAGTATAGAGTTGTATTACATGTAAACATTTTTTATTTTAACAGATCGGATGCCTTGGGTCAGATTCTTCCGCAACTTGGAAAAGACTGGACGCACCAAGGCATTGCAAAACTCTACCATTCTATACACGAGTATGTATATAGCAGGGAATGCTTATAATAATGTTTAATACATATGTAGTATATCATCATAAATACAATTATTTAAGATAAGTTTACCATATTGGATATTTAGAATACAAAATATTTTTGCCAATTGTGCATGCTAAATTGTCATATGAGTGGACTTTTGGATTATTACCGTTACAACCTGTCCTAACGTACTATATATAGTTCTAGCTATACCCTATTACAACTGCTAACAGGGGAAAGTTTACACGTGATATGTTGATTTTAGACCCCTGTCTGACATTTCTTTGGCTTATACTAACAATATATATTAACAGTGTATTTCACATAGCTACAAAAATTGTAAAGCAGTAGACTGGAAAAAAAAACCCAACCCATTTATTTTTATTTTTTATCAAAAGTATCATGTTTGTGTGACGTCATTGAGCATAAAAATACTGAGTGGAATTGATCTAAACTCTTCTGAGCTGTTATCATTGCAGTGTTTGCACTTTAATGCAAACGGTCCTCAGGGTTGCTCACTAAGTGTTATGGGGAATCAAGATCATTTTTTTCTCAATTGGAACCTTAAAATCAGTATTTTTCACAGACAAATCCCAACTTAATCCTGAAATGCATTATCACCAAACACTATTATTATTGCACTCTCCAGTCATTTCCTTTTGTATATTTTTAGCGCCTGTTGTCCTATGTAGATGTTAACGTGTCTTTAATATGCCATTTAGTAATATGCAGCGTTCCAGCAGTCAGGGTAGTTTGCTCTTGACTGATATAAAAGCTTCTTGAACATAGCAGGAGATCAGTTATACCGAACTGAAAAATGTAAATGTAAACTTGGTCTGTCACGTCACATAATTAGTTCATACGCAGAAAATGTATTGGATCATTATGTAGTGTTGGCTTTTAATTTCTCCTTGATAATGTTCCCTTTGTGTTCTCCTTGTAGAAATGGGTATAAATTTCTGTATTGCTCAGCTCGTGCCATTGGTATGGCAGATATGACCCGAGGATATCTACACTGGGTGAATGACAAGGGTACCATCTTACCTAGAGGACCATTGATGCTGTCTCCTAGCAGCCTCTTCTCTGCATTCCACAGGTATTAATACAATTTCATTGTACTTCTTTTTTAATAAAGACAAGATCAAAAATATACAGTTGGCATTGCAATCTATTTTATAGTTACGACACATGCCCCAGTTATGGATTCAAGCCTGTGTGAAAATATCCATGGCTGAGCCATGAATTAAATTTAAGCTCTAAAGATAGTGCTTCGCTCTTCTTTTATATACCATGTTAACCCTTTGTGTGAGTCATTCCTCGCAGAGTCTGAGTACGTGTTTATGAACAGATATAACCTGTGGGTTATATACAAGGTTGATATGTTATGTGGCTATGTATAGGTGGATATGCGATTACACTCTTATCAGAGGGTAGTTGCCATGTCTTCTATTTTGATCCTCTTACTTATTTTTTTAATTGATAATTGTAATGTTCCTTTTAGGGAAGTTATAGAGAAGAAACCTGAAAAGTTCAAGATCGAGTGCCTTAATGACATAAAAAATCTATTCCCTTCTTATCAACAACCGTTTTATGCAGCTTTTGGAAACCGACCTAATGTAAGTATTAAACGTTGAAGTCTCTGCTTCATGTCTGCTGATTACTTTTCAGAATGTGGCATCATAATATTTATGTTGGCTTCCTGGTTATATGTGTGTCTGGTATCAATGCTTTATATGTGTATGAGTATTTTACTTTAAAATGTGTTATTTCAAACTAAAATTGCATGAAGACATACAGACCATTTGTTTTTTATAATATGACAATTCTCACTTTACTAAGTCAATGTATCATATATACGATTTTACAGTATTGTAGTGTATTTGGTGTGAAAAGTGTATGTATTGTCTTAATCTATATTAGTGTAGTCATATATGTTTGTTTTAACCTATTCAGGGGAAATTAGTAGTTTATGTAATGGTTCTGTGCTTTTCATTCAGGCAGATTTCTTATGGCTTAGAGATAAATTTTTATCCCATAAGTGGTTGCTTGGATGTTCAGAGGACACTATTTGTGCCTCTAGTGGGGTAAAAAGCAAATGCAAGATCCCACATGTAGTAATCATGGCTTCGGGAATCTGGCACAAAACTATCCAGAGTAATTGGCTGTTGAAATATTTTTAATATATATATATATATATAATATATTATATATATATACACACACACATACATTGTTATATTGGATCACTAATGTAGTGTAGAATAACCCTGCTCCTAAAGGGTTTAAAGAGTAATAAAAATATTAATAGCTACAAGTGACTAGTCGTTTTTAGGAAATCAACTTAAGGAAAATGTCAAAAAATCGATCTGAAGAAAATGTATCAACTAACAAGGGTCAATACCCATGGGAAAATTTACGATACTGCGTTCCGTTTTAGGATGTCTTTGCGTACGTAAAGGTCGGAGTACCAGACTGTCGGATATTTACTGTGAATCCTAAAGGAGAACTAATACAAGAGCGAACAAAAGGAAACAAGACATCGTAAGATTCTGTTTTTCTATCAATGCACTCTGCAGATCCCACACTCAAGTCCCCACCAACCATGTCCTCTCATGTTTACTACACCCAGCAAAGCCATAATCCTCTCTCGTTAAAAAACACGAGATCAGTGGTACACGTTGCCAGCTTTAAAAAGAACCCCTCAAAAGAAAAAAACTATGGACAATGTCACAATGGCGTTCTTTGCCCTTCGTTACATTAGCCTTCTGTTCTTGTAAGAAATGTTGTTAATACATAACTGGGCTTCAATGGTTTAAACATGCACAAGACAGACATAATGCTACACTAAATATTAGACCAATGTCTGAATAAGATGAGCTGAATCCTCTCCTTAGATTCTATGAAATCAACACATACATGGGACATACTAATATGTCTTAGGATTTAGTTACTAGAACCATATGCTTGTGCTCGCACTATTTGTTACATTCCATAAAGGAACCCAGGCTACAGTCTTTTAGCAGAGAACATACCTATAATAACTACCAAGCAGAATGAGGAAACTAAATAAAAATATCACTAATTTACACAGAAATTAAAGTCACCTGTATCTTGTATATATACAACTTTTTAGTGTTTTGTATACTTTTTCAGTCTTTATAATTCTTATCTGTTCTTTGTTTTGTAGGTACAGCCGTCTTAGTGAATTGGTTGAACATGTTTTTCCTCTACTGGACAAAGAACAGAGTTCTGCCTTCACCTTTCCAGAGTTCAGTTCTTTCTGCTATTGGCGAGAACCTCTTCCAGAATTAAATATGTCTGAATTGACATAAACGGCATGGCAAACCCTTCTAGAACTATCCATTCACATGCAATCATTTCTGTTGGCGATTGCTTACCTGAAGTATTACTGCTGCGGGAAGCTGGCACCTTATTGAGATCATTTCAAATGCCCCTATCTCACTTTGTCTTACAGTTTCTAAATCGTAGCCAGTGAAGATATTCTATATTGTTATAATGAGGGATGATGTAAAAATGTGACTATTTTAATACAATATACAACAAACTAAGTTGTGAAGGATGTTTAAAATATTTTAGTTGATTGTTATGAAGTTGCACGGAGGTATCCAGTCCCCCCCTTCTTGTTTGGCCTATGGAGATTAGACCTTCAGAGTTTGTGAGGTCCAACATCTATTGCAGGGCAATATGTTGCAGATGCCTCCCCTATGAAGGTTTTTAAATTGATTACAATAATGATGCCATGAGCAGGTATTTGCTACAAATAGTTAATATCAATATTAGAGACCTATACTCCAGTGCAATTATTTATTTTACATGTAGTTATGCATTTGTGGCTACCAAAATGTTCTGTAGTATAAAGCCCATTGCAGCGGCCTGTTTTATCATTTCTTTGTGTTTATTTAGGCTGACAAGCCTCAAATATTTTTTTCTTCTAAAAAAAAAAATTCTTAGTATGCCCTCCAGCCCTCTTAATCTTGTAACCTAGCTAGAATCTACTTTAAATATGCATTTTTAAGTTTGTTTTAAAAGTGCATCCAAGCGTGGCCAATGGTTAGTCCACCGTTGATTAATGTGTGACTAAACACTTTTTTTTTTCTTTTTAATTTCCAAAATCTTAAGTTCTGTGTTTAAAAGAATGGAAGTATGACCGGTATCATATAATTTGTAAATCTATTATTAAGCAAAACGTATGTCTAAAAGGCAAAATAAATATTTATTTGTTGTAAGTATGGTGTCAAATTCTATCCAAATAAAGCGTTCAGAATATTTATAACTCCAGCTAGTACTTAAGTTACAAAACTAATATTCAGTGAAACAAACATGTACACGCTGCGCCTGTGTATATGGGCAGCACAAAATTCCCTAGTGCTTCACATCTAGAAGAAAAGTATACAAAATAGAAAAGTGAAGATGTGCACTAAAAATAATCAAATGTCTAACTGTAAAAACACTGTGTGAGCTCATAAAAATAGATACTCCAAACTTATTTCAGCTTGTGTAGCAGGATCAGTTCTCCTTGACAAAGCATCAGAACCTCACAAGGAGCGAAAAAAAAGAATAGTATTATCTGTATCAGGAATAAGAACATATAGATGATTGTTATATTATCATATTGCAGTCACTCTTTCATGAGCATCATACCATTCAATATATTCTATATATAATAGTATACACCGACCAGCCATAACATTATGATCGCATGCCTAATATTGTGTAGATCCCCCTTCTGCCGCCACAACAGCCTTGACCCCTCAAGGCATGGACTCCACTAGACCTCTGAAGGTGTGCTGTTGTATCTTGCACCAATGTGTTCACAGCAGATCCTTTAAGTCCTGTAAGTTGCGAGGTGGGGCCTCCATGGATACATCCTGGTGCCATGTGTTCTCCAGGTAGGAGACGCACACGCACCCGGCCATCCACGTGATGTGATTCATCAGACCAGGCTACCTTCTTCCATTGCTCCGTTGTCCAGTTCTTATGCTCACATGCCCATTGTAGGTGCTTTTGGAAGTGGACAGGGGTCAGCATGGGCACCCTGACTGGTCTGCGGCTATGGGGCCCCCTACACAACAGACCGCAATACCATGTGTGTTCTGACACCTCTCTATCAGAACCAGCATTAACATTTTCAGCAATTAGAGCTACAGTAACTTGTTAGATTTGACCACACGGGTCGGCCTTCATCCCCTACGTGCATCAATCAGCCTTGGCCGCCCATGACCCTGTCGCCGGTTCACTGCTCTAACTTCCTTGGACAGCTTTTGATAGGTACTGACTACTGCGGACCAGGAACGCTCTGCAAGAGATGCAATTTTGGAGATGCTCTGACCTAGTCATCTAGCCATCAGAATTTGGCCCTTGTCAAAGTCGCTCAGATCCTTACTTTTGCCCCTGTTTCCTGATTCTAACACTTCTCCTTTGAGTATGAAATGTTCACTTGCTTCCTAATATATCCCATCCAGAAGATTATCAATGTTATTCACTTCACCTGTCAGTAGTCATAATGTTATGGCTGATTGGTGTATGTATATGTATATATGTAAGGCTCATCCTGCAACGCTCACAGCTGGAGGAGACTGATGGTAAGTATACCAGGTGGCAAGAGATGTGTTCGGCTGAACGCATTTCCTCCATATCAATTAGTGAGGGAAAGGGGAAATGTGACAAATATTTGATATGTATGTTATAATGGACTCGTACAAACAAGTTAATCTGTAAAAAAAGGCAGATCTGTGGAGCAGGACTGAATTTCCACAATATTATAGAAATTAAAAGGTTCCCCCAGAGTAAGGACAGTCAAAGAGATGCAGCATCAGCAGTACTAGTAGAGCACTGGGCCTGGGAAGACAGACAATGGCAGATGATATGAACATGCAGCCCTGTGGAGCAGGACTGAATTTCCCCAATTCATATAATATTGTCACCGATATTTACTTATCAGATAAGAAAAATAGATGAGATGATGAGCATCGATCGCAGCCTCTGCTAATCTGTCACGCTCCAACTCTCATCAGTCTCTACTGCTGCTACTGACAAGTTAAAATGGAATCAGCACACATATCTCTAATGCTTGTCCCTTCCCCTTGTAAATTATCACTGTCCAGGATGGAAAAATAGTAAGGAGAAACTCCCACAGGTTGTTGGACCCATCACTCACTGCCATAGCCCCTGTTTTCTTGGCCTGTGGTGTGAAGCCTCCTACACGCAGTCCCTCCTACTTTACCTTATCAACAAGCTCCAAAAAAGCTTGTAATGGCGGCTACAAATGGCGACAAATGGACAAATCATGACGGATTTCAGCCACATAATTGTTGGATGTACTCCGTAATTAATAAATTGACCCTGCTGCATTCCTGTCACCCTGTGCCAGTCCAAAATTCTCCACAGAGGACCAATCGGATCATCCCTTTGGGAATAACTTTGGACCAGCCCAATGGAAGCAGGAACACAGCTGGGTAACCTTATGTGACCCCCCACGGTAAAAGTTAGGTTGCGAGTGCCACAGATGCGGGCCCAGAAGCAGTTGCAACCTCTGGAACCATGGTTGTTTTGCCACTGCTTTGCAACTAGCAACAGGTCATACTATAAATGTCTATGTAGATTCTATGTCTATATAGAAGTCTATATAGATTATATAAGAAAAATAAAGCCAGATTTATAGAAGAATCCTTCTCTCCAAGTATCATGGCCAGCAGCAGGCACGTACACTCTCATTGAACTGGAACGCCTAGTGTCCCCAAAAGAGATAAACACTTGAAAACTAACAAAATGAATGGAAATAGATCTGTGAATCTTGTCAAACATAAGTGACTCATGCCGCAATGATTGGAAATGAATCTGTGAAACTTGTCCAGGACAAACGTAGAATCCTGTCGGAAAGCTGATTTTCACGTGGAACAAATCAGGAGTCAGGGATGGGTTGGTTGCAGCATGGGGAGAGTGAAGAAACTATGTTATCTATGTATTAGAAAGAGAATGACCTACTAAGTGTCCTAAGATTTATTATCTAATTTATAAGGGTCAGTAGTATTGTAACTTTAAGGTTAGATGATAGATAAGGAAAAGAACATCCGGTCTCTGTTCAGCCACATGAACCTATGTGTTTCTTTTGTTTTAAGAAACTGCACATCTTTATCTGCTTGTCATTAATCTGATTAATTTGATGCACACTTTAATATCCTTTCTGAGCAGGGGCTGAGTATACACAAAAAATCTAGACCAAAAAGAACAAAAATAAAGAACAAAAATAGTGTAATGCTGTCTCTGTATATAATTTATTATAAATAAACTCACAAACAAACATGCACTGAGGACCAGCTCAAGTGCAAAATGTGCATTGATAAAATTAGGGTTACCGGACACCTCCGTAAGATAAAGTGCTCTTCTGGAAGTATTGCGGAATCAGGTGCTTTCTGTGAAGTACTCAGGCATTCTGCTCTGTTCCAGAGTGCAATGAAAAAGTGTGAGACTCTCTTCCCAGTAACTCCGTTAACATAAATTAATAATAAACTAATATTCAATATATGTAGTGGTGTAGTTTCCGCCCTACGCGTTTCGTTAAAACTTTCTCAGGGGCTCTGTGAAACAACACCATGGTATTTTTTAAAGAGACAGTATTACACTATTTTTGTTGTTTTTGTGCTTTCTTGCAAATGTCCACCCGTGTCCCTGAGGGGGTCATCCAGTACGGCTTTACCAAGAGAGCAATTTTTGTTGAGATATTCTGTTTTTTACTGGCTGAATAAGAGTATTTGGCACCCAGAGTGGATTCTATGTCTGGCCCAACTGCCCCTCACACTTTAAAATGTGAAAACACACACTCGCTCTCACAAACTCATTCATTCCCTCTCACACTATCTCGCTCAATGTCTCCCAAGTTTCTCTGTGAATTGCCTCCGTGTCCCTGTCTCCTTTCCTGCAACTCCAGGTCTTCTCTTGCCTCTTCTTCTTTCTTCACCTCCGTAGTATCAGCTCAGCTGATCAGAAGGGCAGATCCTCCAAGCAAACCCTGACACGAAAGTGGTCAGCAGAAGAGGAAGGGAGACATTGAGAGAGAGAGGTAATTTCCAGGAGACTTGGGGCTTCTGTGTATCAGTATAGCATAAAACCATGTATTCAGAGGCGCACATGAATTTTCCAACTGATCACCAAGTACATTACATTTAATGTAAAACCAACAGTATCCTGAAATTAAATCATTATTATGTATTATATTAACAAAATTATAAGATATTCTACTACCATGGTGTAAGGTACTCAGAAAACAAGATACAATGATAGAGTTTTCTAGTGTTAGTGATTAAAAAGATAAAGCTGTGTCATGTGGTGGCCAAATACACTGCCAACATTTTGCAAAAAAAGAAAGTTGTGAAGTTGTAGAATGTATTATTCCTTACTTGGTAAATTGATGTAAAATTAATTTTGGCTCTCCGTGTGTCGTCATTGTACATGAATGAACCTCTTTTTGAGACTGTATGCATTTAACAGGGATTAATAGTTTTGTTGTGTCAGATTCAGCCTAGTCCCCTTACAATGAGCTACACGCTTACCACTTTTTACGGTCAAGGTGCAGCATTCAATCAGCTTGCTTTGATATGTGTCGCTTCATGTTGTAATACTTTGGATCTCCGTGAAAAGGCAATAGTGGTTATATATAAGAAGTTAAGATCTTATCACCACACTAACCAATGGAATGGGACACAGAAATGTACAGTTTGACAACTGAAGAGCCGTTAATGCATTTAAAAGTCACTCACTGTATTAGCCCCTGATAATCAAGACTATTTGATTGGCTGCTAAGGCAATAAACCCCCTTTAAAGCTTAGTACCTTAATCACTTTTTATACATAACCACCGGCCTGATCTTTTATTAAGGCAGGAGCAGTGATGTATTCTGGCCTAGGGTGACTAGACCTTGTATGGCAGGTCCAGGGGTCTGGCACATAACATGAAGCCAATCACCCTTTTTTGAGCAGAGCCCCATATTTCATTTCCATCCACTGCCACGTGTCTATAAAAAGGAGTCCCAAGTTACTTTTCTATACTCGGCATAGAACAGCAGATCGAGATGGCAAGCATGGACCTTTTTTTAATCTTCTCTATCATCTTGTAGGTGTTGATTTCCTGATTCTTTTTACAAATTAATTTCAGTTGATTTTTTGTGTGTGCATTATTGCAAAATCACGTGTTACACATTACAAAGCATGTCCATAATTTTTTTTTTTATAATCCGTTGTCATCTTCAGGCTCTTCCACAATAGGCACTTCATCTGGAGCTGGAGTTTCCTCTATGGCAATAATCTCCTCCACACGTGGCTCTACCACTACATCATCTGTCAGGAAAGTAAGATGATATCATCAATATTAAAATACATGCACGTTGTCCTCAGGTGGTGAGTGGCACTGTTAATTTAATTTGCAGAAATCTATTTACAATATGAACAAGGTAGTGCAGTTTTGAAAAAAATAGTTTGATGTAACATTTATAACATTAAGGAAAACATTTTAATTTAAATCTAATTTTGCCACTTGGCAAATTATTCACTAGTACATGAGTTATGGTGGGCTGAATCATTCTGTCGTAAATGCTATTAATGGTCAGGATTAAACAGGGCCAACTCTCCCATCTTTGCAGGATGAAACCACTGTGGTTGTCCATTTGTAATCCAATACTTATAATTAACAGTTTAGTGAATCAAATCATTTTCAATTTTGGAGTTCTTTTTGACATACCTGTCCTTTTAATGCTTTCTTTAACTTCTGTTTGTTTCTCTAAAAAGAAAAAGTCATTGAAAGATTAACCATATCAGTGAACAGTCATTGGGCATTTATATAGTAACGGTTACATAGTATCGGTCGGCAGGAAATAAGTGATGCTAGCTTCTGTTGACAGGGCAAAGTCCTGATCTCCTGTGCAGTGGCAAGGAGATATCCCTGCTGCAAAAAAAGAAGTCTAGACATACTTTTGTGAGATACTGTATATGTGAATACACCCCTCACAGTTTTGTAATTATTTTATTATATCTTTTCGTATTACAACACTGAAGAAATGACACTCTGCTACAATGTAAAGCCTCTATAAGAGTGTAAATTTGCTGTCCCCTCCAAATAACTCAAGACACGGCTATTAATGTATAAACCTTGGCAACAAAAGTGAGTACACCCCTAAATGGAAATGTCCAAATTGGGCCCAAAGTGTCAATATTTTGTGTGGCCACCATTATTTTTCAGCACTGCCTTAACACTCTTGGGCATGGAGTTCACCAGAGCTTCACAGGTTGCCACTGGAGTCCTCTTCCACTGCTCCATGGTAGCAATTACTTCCAAGGAAATCAGTTAAAGGGACTATGCATCTATTATATGCATTAAAGTGCATACTATGGCTGGAGTGTCCCTTTAAGTTAATGTTTCGCTCTCTCTGTTTTATCTTTATTGTTTTATTTAGTGCCATCAAATCTGCTGTACAATGGGTGGACAGGACATAACAAGAGGTATGTAACATAACAATTTGACTTACAGAGTCAGGAGGGCCCTGCTCAAATGAGATTACAATTTAGGGGGATTTAGGGTGTAAAAGTGCCATTGTTAGGGATGGACGAGCCACACTAGTAAAAGTATTGCTATTGTATAGGAGAGGGACTAGGAATATGGGAGGGCGTTAATGTGCTATGTTGTAAGCGTCCTTAAAAAAGCGGGTCCTAAGGGATTTTTAGGAAGAACCGAAGGCAGGGGGAGAGACAGATAGACCGTGGGGAACATTCCAGAGGATAAGGGCAGCCCTGGAGAAATCAGAAAAGCATGCATAAGAGCTAGAAATCAGAGGAGAGGATAGAAGGAGATCATTGGATGAGCGGAGAGACCGGTTAGGAGTGTATTTAAAGATGAGTGAGGAGATGTAGGGAGGGGAACCGCTATAAAAGTAAGGGATAATGAATCCTGAAGCGCACAGGCAGCCAATGAAGAGGGGAGAGGTGTTAGTAAAGAGATGGAAGAGGAAGATAAGTCTGGCAGCAGCATTCATGGAGGATTGTAGAAGGGTGAGACGGTTAAGAGGAAGACCAGCTAAGATAGAATTACAATAATCAAGGCGGGAGATGTATCTTTCAATTAATAATATGAAATTGTATATAATTTTATAGCAACCCAGACATGAAGACTTTATTTTATTAGCATAATAAATACCTTTCTTTAATCCTCCTTTGCCCCGAAATTTGGGGACTGCCTCTTTCTTCTGTTTCGGAGGAGTAACTGTTTCCATAACGTGTCCAGCAGCATCAGCAACATACATAGCCATTCCAAGCTCACCCATTGCACGCGTCACTATCAACTATAGCAGTAAAACAAGAACATATTGTCACACACCTAATGACATGGATATGACCATACATCTATAATTCCACTGGCCTGAAAGAAAGTGAGAATCGTTAGTATTGTTTTCCTTTCCAGAGGGCAATTTCATTCATTTTTGAACAATATATTAATATTTACATATAAAATAAAATGATACGCAAAGTGCACATTTGTCTCAAACAACCAAACAAGCATGTGGGCTCCTAAATCTCTAACAAAGTGCCATGGTGAGATGTGGAATGCAGGTAACTCCCAGTTGTTGGCACTCTTCTTCACCCCCATTTGTTTATGGATACTGAACACCTATTCGTGTTTGTTTCCTGATAACCTGAGTTTGCACAATTTATCCGTTTTTCTAGTTGAATCCATTCTCAAAATTACTTGGCAGAATTTAGGGCTTCTAGATTACTGGGAAGCAGTGAAGTGTATGCCAACTTTGTGAAGAGGGACAAAAGCTGAGATGGTCCATTCATACTGTCATATCAATATTTTTATATTTAGTGGCTTAAAAGTGCTTTATGTGTTGGAAATTGGTATTTACTCCAAAATTGTCTGTTCTAGAAACTGCATTGTAATATCCAGCTCTACATACATATCTACCTTAAAGAGCCAGTAAACATAAAAATAGATAATCAGTTATTTTTCATTTCCGTGTGGTATTTTTAGAAAATCAGGTGTTTCTGCTAAGCTACACCTCAATTTTATGTAGCTGTCCAGCTGACAGGTCATATCTGCAAATATTATCAGCGCATATCAGAGTGATTTTCTCCAGGGCTGAACTACGAATTCAAATTATCCCTTAAAATAATTAAATACCAGCCCCAAATTTCATGGTGCCATTTTTTGCCCCGACCATCATCATATCCCCAACATTCTAATTCATTCCAATACCCAACCACAATCATTATCCCCAACCACCATATTCATATTCCTCCCTACCATTATTTCTATACCTAGTGCTCTATTGTATAAAATCTGAAAATATCAAATATATAGGTGACCAGATATCAATACATCAATAATTTTAATGCAGCCCTGCTGTACACAAATTCCAATTGTCAAGTGTCCTGTGCTACACAGTTTGTTTTAAATCAACTCGTAAGTGGTCAGAATAACAAATTATTGTGATCTAGTCAAGCTTCTTTACCAAAAACGAAGATGCCATAGGCTTTTTACCTTGCTACTGTATGAGAATTAATATAGCTACAAAGGAAGTTAACGGTTAATGACAGTAAACCTGAAGATGGAGCACAGACACTATTTTACAGGTGTAAACATATACATTTGGTTTTATGATTCAATGAAAAATAAAAGTAGTCTTATACTAGATCAGTGAAAATCAGTAGATTGCACAATGATTTTAGTTACCACAGGGGTCCAGGCTAGAACAGCTAGAGGTTGTTAAGTTGTGTAGGTGACACATAATGTGATCAAAAGAGCGAGACACAGTGAAACACAGGTGGTAGAGATGGTATTGTGTGCTTAATTTATTAGTAAACAGTGAGAAGGTACATACATCAGCGTTTCAATCTTGGCAATTAACACACTAATTAAAGATGCGGTGCACAATAGTGGTATTGTGGTGTGTGTGGTTTTCTCTTTCAAAGGTATTTTAATCTACAGTACAATGTAATTTAGCTCCAGTAACTCTACTGAGTGAGGTAGTAAACATATAGTTGCTAACCCAACCAATTCCTTAAAGGGTCAATGTATATCTAGCAATATTTCCCCTCCAAATAAGTACTTACACTGAAGATGCATTTTTACTCAACCTTGTACATTTTTAGTACTTTCACATACCTCTATGTTTCTGGGGAGTTACCTTATAATAATTGTTATAGTTACAAAGGAAGCTCACAGTTAATGAAAGTAAGCATGAAGCTGGAGAACAGATATTATTTTACAGGTGTAAACATATGCATTTGGTTTTATGATTCCGTGAAAAGTGGAAGTAGTCTTATACCAGATCATCGGTGGATTGCATGATGATTTTAGTGAAATTACCTCATAGTTCAAGGATAGAACACCGAAAGGTTGTTAAATTGTGTAGGTGAGACATTAAGTGATCAAAAGAACAAAACACAGTGAAACACGGGTGGAGGTAGAGATAGTACTGTGTGCTTCATTTATTAGTGAACAGTGAGAAGACTTATACAGCAAGGTTTCAATCTTCTCAAGACAAATGAAACACTAATTAAAGATACAGTTTACAATAGTATTATTGCATTGGGTATTTTTCTTACAAACCTATTTTACTCTACATTACAATGTCGACATATAGGTACTCACATACCCATTGCGTAAAAGCTCAATGTAAATCCAGCATTCTTTCCACTCCAAAAAAGTACTAAAACTCAAGATACATTTTTACGCATCTTTGTACATTTCTACTCCTCCTTGTACATTTCTACTCCCTTCACCTACCTCATGTATCTAGGCAGTTACCTTACCAGAATTTGTATAGCTACAAAGAAAGTTCACAGTTAATGAAAATAGACCTAAAGCTGGAACAGATATTATTAACACATATGCATTTGGTTTTATGATTCAGTGAAAAGTGAAAGTAGTCTTATCAGATCAGTGAAAATCAGAGGGTTGCATGATGACTTTAGTGAAATTATCACACAGATCAAGGATAGAACTCATAGAGGTTGTTAAATTGTGTAGACGGAACATGAAGAGATCAAAAGAACGAGACACAGTGAAACACGGGTGGAGGTAGAGATGGTATTCTGTGCTTCATTTATTAGTGAACAGTGAGAAGACTCATTCAATCCTTACAATAAACACAAATGAAATGTAACGCTAATTGAAGATGTAGTGCACAATAGTAGTATTGCAGTGTGTTTTTCTCTTACAAAGCTAGTTAAGTCTACAGTACAATGTCATTTAACTCCAGTAACCTTACTGAGTGACTGGTAGTCAACATATAGGTACTCACATACACATTGCGTAAAAGGTCAATGTAAATCCAGCAATCTTTCCCCTCCAAATAAGCACCAAAACTCAAGATAAATTTTAACGCATCCTTGTACATTTCTAGTCCTTTCACCCCATGTAACTAGGCAGTTACCTTATGAGAATTTGTATAGCTACAAAGAAAGTTCACAGTTAATAACAGTAAACCTAAAGCTGGAACAGATATTATTTTACAGGTGTAAACATGCATTTGGTTTTATGATTCAGCGAAAAGTGAAAGTAGTCTTAACAGATCGGTGAAAATCAGTGGATTGCATGAACTCATAGAGGTTGTTAAATTGTGTAGGTGGGACATGAAGTGAGCAAAAGAACGAGACACAGTGAAACACGGGTGGAGGTAGAGATGGTATTGTGTGCTTCATTTATTAGTGAACAGTGAGAAGCCTCATACAACGGGGTTTCAATCATCGCAATAAACACAAATGAAATGTAACACTTATTGAAGATGTAGTGCACAATAGTTGTGCTTTTCTCTTACAAAGCTATTTAAGTTTACAGTACAATGTCATTTAACTCCAGTAACCTTACTGAGTGACTGATAGGTGGTTAATATATAGTTATTCACCCATCCATTGCTTAAAGGGTTCATTTTAATCCAGCAATCCTTCCCCTCCAAATAAATACTAACAATCAAGAAGCATTTTACTAATCCTTGAACATTTCTAGTCCTTTTACCTACCTCACGTTTCTAGAAAGTTTATTTGGATTTAACCCTCCCAGTGTCAGACAGGTCAATTATCATTTGCTCATATTTCTGCCCCTCAAAGGCTTACATTGTTTAATTTGTGCAGTAACGACCTTCCAGGATATCTTCAGGGGTTTGATAGTAAAGTCTGCTCTTTAGCTGGTGTGGGTTGTTTTTTTTTTTTGGAAAAGGGTGCAGGAGAAGCTTTTTAAGAGAACTGTAGCAAAAAAAAATATATAAAATAGCAGGACAGCCCACAGGCTATTGCGTGTTTTGGGACTTAACAACAAAAGGCTGTTAACCTGAAGTCTTTAAGTTACAAAAAACACAGATGATAAATGTTTCTTGGACTTCTGTATGATACACACTTATCTCTAACATGATGTTGTATGGATTTAATTTGTTCTTGGAGTGTTAGTGATGTGAGCAGGGTTACTAAATGTGGGGTTTATCTTGGGAAGTCAGACACATTGTGGGCACATTTGAAGAATATTTTTTTTTGCATAAGCCCATCTGTGATGATTGAAAACTAGTCTATGACACCCATATGGGGAATTGTCGCAAGGCAGCCCTGTACTAATTTATACGCATTTCTAATTAAACTAAAATCTCACAAACCTTATACAACATAGGGCAAAAAGTCTGAATCCCCCAGTTATACTACTAATAATCTCTGGTTGTTTGGTATTTTAAGAAGTTGGCGCAAATGCACAATTATGGTATATAAACAACATGGTTGAAATAAAAATATACACTACATTTTCTTGCGCGTATTCCTGTGTTATGGCAGTTCATGAAAGCTGCCCAGATTGATTTGTGATTGCATCCTAGAAGTGAGGTAGGTTAAAGGAGTTTTCAATCACTTAAGCACACAGGTATAACACTTTCCATCACCCTAACCTCCCTATTTCCTTTGCTTTTCTATTCATTTTTTCTTAGCATCTGGCTGAGTTTCCTCTTCAACCTCGTGAATCTCTGGATTAAACACACTTACAGTAAAATCATTAGTCTCAGTGCCATATTTGTTCTTTGCCCGAATGCAGTATTTGCCTGAGTCGCCGGTGGTGACCGTGGGAATAGTGAAGCTTGCATATTTTCCAGACTCGAATTTCAGAATGCAGTTGGCATCTGAAGTCAGTTCTCTCTCATTCTTTAGCCAGGTGACTTCAGGAACAGGATCTCCCCAGATATTGCAGGTAAGGTTAAGTGACTAAAGAATAATAATACAAATATAATAACAATAAATAATAATAATTTGCATTTAAAACTATATACATATTACAGTATGTATGGGAGTAGCTGGACATGTAAAAACACAAAGGTCTGTTTTATGATACAGCTACAGCTCCCCATGTTGAGAATTCCATATTCCAAATAGACATATGACACGCATATAGGGTGAAATATGCTTCTAAGCAACTAACCAAGCAAAATAATGGAAAGTATTATTATAATGAATGGTATTATAGTTTTGGGGGTGTTCTTTTTGTTTTTGAATGGTGAAAGTGCTTGCAGCAAGAGAATGAACAGTATAAATACTATATTAAAATCAGTATTACAAAAATGAATTTGTGCACCAACTGCCCTGTTTGGTACGATGGAATCTACAAGGGATGAGGGCTGTAGCCAGTCTTCGGTAATAACTTTTCACATACTAAAGTATTAAATATAAATATATTCCGTGTAAGAGATGTTTAAAGATAAAAGGAATGCAGAAATTAAGTGTGAGTGTGACCTCTTCATGATATGCAGTCATTTTTATATTTAAGGTGGTCTCCCATAAAATCAGGTCCCACTAATATTTCTCATTAGGTATGTCCAAGCTTTTTTTTGGTCATATTGCAAGCTGCATATAGTGTACATGTTACAATTTAGTGCACATTACATTTTTACCACACATAAGATGAAAAATATGATGGCTCATTATAAGTGAATTAATAATAATATTATTTCACTGTTATAAGATATCAATTAGGTTATATACTGTACCTTTCCTTCCTGTATGGTGACAACATCCGGCAAACCTCCTATTACCCTTGCACGATCTGCAGAAGGAAAAAGTAATAAGAACAATATCTTGCTAAATTTTCTGTGAAAAAGTCCCACGTTGTGTAAACTGCCATTTTAAATAGACACCACTTCACAGAATAAACAGGGATTTATAATCATAAATGGATACTGTGACTTAAAATGGAAACACGGTCCCATTGTATGATGCTTTATGTTAATCTCTTATATACTATATAAAATAATGAAAAAATTTCTAGCACAGTTCTAAAGCATCATGCATTGCCACAGAGCAGCAAACTGCTGTTGCTTCTTTTGCCAAAAACTGCACCAGTAAAAGAAAATCGAGGAATAGTATTATATATATATATACTGACAGCAAACTGATACCTATTAAGCACACACATATATTTAAGGTTTGCAACTTACTCTTTTCTGCAATCGCTGCTTGTCTGTCATTGGAGATAAAGACAAAGAAATATTTCCATATTAATAAAAATAATCCTGGTACACATGTCTTTGTTTATGCTGCCTGTTTATATTGTTTCCTAGATAGACTTGATAAGATTACGCGGAAGATGCAGGTAAATTTTTTTTTTTGAAGCATGCTGGAGCACACTGTTGCAGCATGTTTATTATTTTTTTATAAGACCATCTACATGTTGATAAAAGCCAATTAACAATTGAGAAGAAAGGATTATTGTCTCAGAGTTAAAATATAAGAGGGAAGAATATTTTAAAAAAGGAGAAATACAAGGTTGAGAAATCATACCCTAACAACAGGGTTGTATATTCACAGGGAGAATGGCAACTGCCCCATGCAACGCAAGGTGAGGAGCATAGTTGAGCTGCCCGGAAGCAATGCCAATGCCCTTCCCTCTACTTCTGGAAGCAAATGTGACTTCAGTGTAAGTTGGAACTCCAGTCCTGCCCCAGGAACCATGAACCGTAGTTACACTACCAGGACACAGACTTAGATATGCTGACAGCATAACATTACTGAGAGGGTATTGGAATTACTGCCAGCAAAAGTGTCTCAGGTCAATATAGGAATTCTAAATCAAAGTGAGATTTGTTATAGGAATATACTTGACACAAGACAAGACAGAGAATCAACTTATTGAATCAACAAATAGATGAACAGGTAACCAATGTTCGTCACAGTTATAAGTTAAAACTACGAATTAATCTCCCATTATAACATTACAAACCATTAATCCTCTCACAATTCGAATTAACTACAAACAACTTGTTCCTGGGAACATTTGACACCTTCATGGATCTGGCATATGTCAAATGGTTTTATGGCCCCTCTAACCAGGAAGTAACTGACCAAGGATGCTTTGATTGAACCATATCTGTCCATTGGATCTCTGCTAGTCCAACTAATTTACTGCTGACAGGGCTGGCCCAAGACAAAATGCCGCCTGGTGCAAAGTTTAAAATGCCACGCCCCCCCCGTTATCTACCCTGCTCGCCCGCCCCATTATCTACCCTTCCTCTCCTCCCTATTATCTAACATAACCCCCCCCCCCTTGTACTGACCTTCAGCAGTCCTGCGGCAAGTCTCCCTGCTCGGCCCCGGTGCCGGCTTGTAATGCTTGGAGCGCCGGAATGACGTCATCTTCCGGCGCTCAGCATTACAAGCCGGCACCGAGACCAGGCTAGAGGGCTCGCAGAGGAGAGAGGGGCGCCGAGCAGGTACTGACAACTTGGTAACTGAAAACCACTCGGCACCCTCTCTCTCCTCCGCTTTAAAAAAAAAAAAAAGGGGTGGGGCGACCACCCCTTCAAAAGTGCCATCTGGAGCAGTTGCCCCACTCGGCTCCATTGTCGGGCTGGCCCTGACTGCTGAACAAATTCCCCAATACCTCTGTGTTTATCTAAAGTCTTTGTTAACGTGTGAATTGTGCCTTTGTATTTAGAAAAGTCTGTTTTAGCTTCATTAATGCCTGAGGAAGAGACTTAACAACTTGGTCTCGGAAGCTTGCAATTAAACTCTCAGTTAGCCAATAAATGGTATCATTTTAACTATACTTTTCTCAAGTTAAAACTATGTAATGAAACATGAATCCCATGAAAGGGTTGTAATTCTATTTGCACTAGAACAACGAGACTGAGTAATTCTAACTATATAACACACACGCACACTGTAAGACTTACTTTAGCCTCTGGAATTCAGCAAAGGCTTCATCAAAAGCTAGAAAAGACAGGTAAATAGATATTATTAAAGTGCATTAGTGACCTGCTCTATGCTCCCATATAGTCTAACTTGAGAGCATTTATAAAATCACATATGCTTCATCAATTTGCTTTAGCAAGACATAAGTCAGTGTTGCTTAACATTTGTAATGTAGTTGATCACATACTAATGGAGGATGGAGCCCAAGACAAAATTGTATACTAAACCCATGAAGACACAACGGTAACAAGGGGCAATCAAGTCTCCCCAGTGTGCTGCAGCTGAATGGCAGCTCTCTGGGCTAGTGCAGTGCCCAAAGTAAATACACATTAGATTGAACCTATTGGCTTGGACGATAGGTTTCTAGGAGAGTTGCATCTAACATATCACCCACCACAACTTTTTTTTTAAAAACAGGATGTAGAGGTTTTTCACTAAAAATAACTGAACAATAAATGTGTCTCACCTATTTTATTGCATTTAATAGACAAATGCATCTGGATTCGTACAAATTGCAAATTTGCATATTTTTGGTAAATTTGACAATTTGTATGAAGGCCCGAAATTGAGATCCCCACCAATCGGATGAAAACAAAGCAAAAAGCTCAGAATTTTCATCTGGAATTTGTGGGCTCACTCGCACCCGCACCCTCTCATTCTTGTTTACTGTCTCTCTCACGCTCTCCAAATGTTTCCCTACCTTCTCTGCTGACCACTTCTGCATCTTCTCCCCCTTCTCCTCTCTCTTTTATCTTCAATGTGATATATTCTACATAAACCAAGGGCAATATGACAGCGCTTACGGTGATGTCCTTTCCCTGATTGGAGGATTGAGGAGAGGATGTCACCACAAGTGACACCATATTGCCCTCTGTTCAAGTCAGAGCAAAATGACAACGGTGACGTCCTTTCCCCTGATTGGAGGATTGGGCCACAAGTGCCGCAATTTGGGGGGAAGTTCCCACCGGGTTATGTCCGCGGAGATGTAGATGAAAATAGAAGACAGCAGATTGAAGGTTGAAGATAGAAGATGTGGAAGTGGTCTTCAAAAGCGGAAGTGGTCATCAGGGGTAGGTACGACAACATTAAGAGAGCATGAGAGAGGATGAATGAGAATGAGTGTGAGAGTGAATGTGGGCACTGGGAAACAAGTTTTACCATTTAACACTTTTAGAACTAATTGGGGCATTAAAACAAATTCTTTATGGTATAAACTGTGCTCAGTTGGTCATATGAAAAAGATATATTAATCTTGTAATCAAATTGTGCTCTACTAGAATATTAATTAGGGTTTAAGATATCATTAAAAAATCCTTCAAAGATGTTATCCAAGCAAATACGTGCAATCATCACCCTTAAAAAAAGGTTAAAGTAAACACCTCATGTGACTCATGTCAGGAGATTGAACAAGTACTATTTCCAAAAGACTGCAAATTGACAGGCGCCATAATCCCTGAACCAGATGGCGATATTTGCTCCTTACAATGCCCCCGTAGTAAGTTTCTTTGGCAAAACATTTGTGATGACATAAGTGGCCAAAAATATAGGAGCAATTCCACGTACCAGTGAATAACAAACAGACAAAAGATCTGAGCTTGGTCTTAATCTTAGTGAAACGTGATAGGAACATTGAATGCATCATTCTTACTAGTGTTGCCTATGCCAAGTAGCCTCTCTTCACCCGTAATAAACCTAGGCTAATTGTGACTGAATAATGTTATTGTAACAGATCTGATCACATTATAACAAATAGTTTCATTGAAGTTGTTCTAATATCTGGTATTCTGATAACAAGACACAATACCGGCTCAGTACATACTGACAATTAAATGATGAGATTAAACGATTCTTTACCTTGTCCAGACAGATCAACATCTTTGGTATGTGTTGTTTTCCCATCAAAGAGTTCCATTACATATTTGCCTTTGTCATTTGCAGTGGGTTCATTGATCTGTAGCCAAATCATTTCACCGGTGACCCCTGTTTTAACTCTGTCTGTGTATTTTATCTTTGAATCACTAACAGATAGATTCACAAAAGAATGATAATGTTAAAATGGAAGTATACATTGTCAAAATGCAATGGTATTTTTAGGAGCAGTGAAAAAAGGGCTAAAGCAAACATCTTTACAGTGCATATTTATTTTTGTTAAAACAAAACAGTAAGTTTCTAAACTTGTCCATGATACTAGTAAATATATGAGAGATGGTGAACAATAATAATTTTCACTTACTTGTGGCCCCAGCCGACTTTTAGATCATCCACATAATAATTCACGAATGAATACAATCTGATGCCTTCTTCATTGCTCTGGATCTTGACTTGTGTAGCTGATTCGGCTGTAGGCAAACATACAGAATATATATTAAAAAATATAGTGAAAAGCCATTAAAAATATGAAATACCTATTGTTGATTATTCAAAAGAGCTTTAAAAAGTTTACTTTGGGAAAAAATCTTTCGAAACCTGCTCTAAACCTGCTAGTACAACCAGGTTCATCGCATAATGCAGAGTATCCTTCACACATGTTTTGGGTTGTCAAGTACGAGCAGACTTCCTGTATTTTATTACATTAAAGTTGAAAAAATTGACAATAACATTAGCACACATTATGACAAACTGATACAGAAGGAGGATGGTACCCTCCTCTTGCAAGCTGACAATTTAATGGGAGAATAAGGGGAATTTAACATCTTCACATAAAAGAAGATGCATTAACGTATTAGAATAAAAAAAATGCTTTTTAAATACATTCAGATCAGAAACCATAGAAACCACAGAAACCATACTATATCAACAAATAATGCTTACACTTAAACACATATAGGAAGTATTATATGTGGTTACATTAAATGCTTACCAATCTTTTTGCACACGGCAGTCATGAGATCGTCAAATGCTGAAAGAGGATGAGTGGTACAATGTTAGACTTGTCATACATAGTGTCATACATAGTGGTAGATTGACTTAAATTATAGAAATCAACCTATAATACATAATCGCTATACAGTTCCAGAGTTAAAGCCATGCTTTTGCCTAGGGTATTCTTTTGATTCTTTAAATAAAGCTAATTAAGACACATAGAAACAAAATATACTGTGTGTATATATATATATATATATATATATATATATGCATGCATATACTGCATGTATCTCTGTAATATAATTTTGTTAAATTTAGTTATAATATCTGCTCAGGGTGTGGGGCTGAGCTCTTTGATAAAAAAGGTTTTATGTGTACATGAACATGTATTGTCCACGATAATGCATTAAAGATGTATGTATGGAGCCCAACAACAGATGTTTGCCGACAGTCCCATTAAAATCAAAGATTCTATCAAATCTTTGTTTGATGTTCTAAAACCCCAAAATGTTGGGTGGTCAAGAAGAACAGAGCTGGGACCCTTTGGAATTACACAAATGTCTCCTTGACAGACACATGCTAACGAAGCAATTACAGAGCAACACGTACCTGAATCCACAAGCTTGAGTACACTCTTGTCCTTTCCTCTGTCATCTTTCAGTATCACCTCGTAAATTCCAGCATCTTTCCTAGTAACCTACACAAAAGGTTAATACGTAATTAAACACGTAATACGTAATTAAATCATGCCATCAGAGCCATTGTCTATCCATATAGCAGATTTAGTTTTTGATATACACAATAAGAAAAGTACATCTTAGTCAATTTGACTCCTACGTAGCAAGCATTATATGCACATGGCACTTGCTAGTTAACCCTCACATAAAGATTAGGGATTCCCTGTTATGCAAGAAAATCCGTATAGCTATTGTATGTCAGTGGTTGTGTGCAGCAATGTACTGAGGCCTAGGCTCACTGTGTCCAGGGAGGCACAAACCCTGCTACAAAACTGAGGAAGTGATCGCCATCTTGGGAGATCAGAGCCTCCAGTGTGTCGCTGCTCAGTAGGCTGGTTACAAGGGAGATCTCTGAACCCCCAACCAGCCTATTTACACTATGGAAGACTTTGCCAAGTCAGCATATCCGTCATAGGATGCATTAAAAAGCACTGTGCACACATGGAGCATTGATATATGATGGTGAAATGAAAAAAGGTGGAAAAGAGAAAATGTACAAACCAATAATAGAATGCTTGCTTCCTCAATACAAAGGTGCATTTAACGTGTTCCATGACTGTGGGTAGTATATACCTGGTCTAAGCTGGGTTAAAGTGAAACTACATGATGTTCAGACAGGCCAAGTGCATAGACTAGAATTTATAAACATGTAAGGTGGTGTCATATAAAGAAATCTTACCTCAGTAATCAGTAAAGTACAAACACCATCCTGGAAGTCATGCTTTTCATCCACCATTATCTCCATCTCATCTTTATACCAAGAAATATTTGTTTCCTTCTTAATATTAGCAACCTATAAAAGGGTAATAAGGATAATCAATAAATCATATTATTATCTTACCCCTAGAGCTGGAAGCTGACTACCTGGTAACCATGGTCACTTACTATTTGTGTGTTTTCTTTCTGTATCTGCATTAGTATTGAGAAAGTTGGTGCCCGTTTAAGTAGATTAGCTTGTTTGAGCAGGGGGCCAGCTCAAACTTTCTGTAAGCCCAAACTGTGATACGATGCCCAACTTATTATGTCCAGTTTGCTGATTGTAGGGCACTTTTTGTGGCACTATATAAACCAATAAATACTAATGTGGCAGGTTCAGTCCACAACTGAAACACAACACATTAGAGAGGTGCAGCTCCTTGTTTTCGACTGAAGCTATGGGATGCTGCAGCTCATCAAGAATTAATTTAACTGTATGAACAGCTTCAACTCCAGAGGCAATCGAGATTACCAACTAGATGATATAAACACAAGCGGGCAGAGCCGTGTTTCTTGGTGAGTCTATTTAGCTTTAGGGGCTTGTGGTGGACTGTATGTTCCTCTGTCAACCCTTTGCAGTCAGCTGGCTCAATGACACACTAGCAGGGAGAGGCATTAGAAGACCATACCAAGGTTGAGCGGGTTCACACTCCACAATGAATTTGAGTACCAAGTATACAGAAATAATTTCAGGGAAGCTACTCAATTAAATGTACTCCCTAACCGCTGAGGGAAACATCTTATTCTATGTTGATGTCCAGTACACACACACACATTCTTAATGTATAGTTCAGTTCTTTATTTTGTGTGTGCTCATTCTGCGCTATGAAACTGAAACATCTGATGTTATGGAAATATTTACCATTTTGTACAACAAAATCTGAAATGTATATATATATATCACTGTGTGACGATCATTTATTGTTATGTTTCAATTCCAGTTTCCATACCTTGCTTTTCAACAACACATTGCATTCAGGTGTTACTTCCCATCCAAGGTACTCTACAAAATGAGGACCTATTAGGCAGCAAAAAAAACAACATATTAATACACTTAATTATGCAAATGTATAATTCACTTCAGTTGTTAAAACATGTGTATTTTTCTTTGAAAACACCCTTAATATTGTGGAAGAAGACAAGTTAAGTGGCGCTACAGTATTTTTTAAAAAAATATATAATGGCAAAACTGTATTTATCCATAGTTTAAGAGTTTAAGGATTATGAGAGAGTTTTCTGTAAAAATTGTCAATTCTTTTTTCCATCCTGCAATAATGATAACTGTTTAGATAATTTACCTTGTTTGCGGATCCATTCATGTCTCTGGAATCTTGCTTCCTTCTGCAATTTATCAAACACTGTGGAAAATAAATATATTTAAAAATTGCCAAAACAGTCCACCGATGTAAGTTTACCTTAATCAGATTAATAAGAGCTGAAGCATAAGAGTTAATATACATTTTCCTCACTTCCTCACTAGTCAATGAAATAGGGAAGAGAATATTGAAACTAACCATTAATTGCAAGTAACTTCAACTCCCTAAAAAAGTTTTTTTTTTTTTTTTTACACAATTTATCATTCACTTAAACAGTAAGACCCAGAGAGATTCCTTTGATGCACTCATTCTTACTCTATGGAGCTTCATTTTCAAAGTGATGCACGGATTCCATGAGATAAGACTGGCAAAAAGCTACCAAGTGGAAAAAAAAAACTCTCTCCCTCCCTTCTAAACAATATATCTCACCATCTCCGATCAAAACCAGGCTGGACTGGTTGGTGGCTTTTCCATCTTGGAGCTGGAAAGTAAAGGTTCCTTCATCTTCATCTTCTAGTTTGTCCATGATCATCTCCACAATGCCGGTTTTAGTATCCACATTCATTTTGTATTTCTTAAAAATACAATATTGAAAAATAGACTTCTTACAAAAAAACGTTATCCACAAAAAGCACAAATTACATTGTGTTTTCTACATGTGATACATCTAAACAATTGCATTGTAAATCTTAAACCCACTTATGAGGTAGAAATAAAGCAATGATAAAAACAAGTAATGTAGACGTCTACTTAGTTTTTGTATTTTTACGTATTACCGTATTTGAACAAGATTTTTATAAATGTAGAAACTCTCCATTGTTTTTTTACAAAAGAAACATTAAAAAAAATGTGACTCATTCATATTTATATTTTTCACTTACTTCACCGTTATGGATTTCCTTGTCATTGAACACAAAGTTAGCCTTGCTATTAGGGGATAGTTTCTCAGCCTGCATCCAAAAGCGAACCTGTCCCTTCTCCAGAATCTCAACAGCCAAGCCTGACTTGAGTGGAATAACTGCAAAGATGTAGGTGAATTTTGTAAGTCATCGTGTTCTAGACTGAGGTCTAACCATTTGCCAAGGTTTGCAAACATAGAAAAATCAGCGGCCAGTTGTAAAGAACAGTACTTGTGGTTACTGTTACTACAAATGTCTTGAGGAATAAGTTAACACAGTGTTCTAATCTACACTAATTAATGTAAAATGTTTTTGAGACATATTGACTTTAGTGGACTCAGTAGGGCATACTGTTTAAAGGCAATAATGTCTTGGTGTTCCTCAGTGAATAATTTCCCCTATAAGTGTATCTGGACTTCCATTATTATACTCTTATATAGACTGCACAGACTGGCCATCCTATTTTTTAAGTGATTTGGGAGTGTTTAGGTTGTCTTCATCATGTTCTTGCTTTTAAGCTACAATCAATAAAAGTTGTTTTGCTATATGGTTTATTTATAGTGAGAATGGCATATGGAATGCAATAATATATGCCCAGTATGTGATTCTCTTGTGGCACCCCAGTTTTTTTAATTTTGTTAATGATACATCTGTACTGGAGCAAGGAACATGAACCGCCAGCCCAGCATTCTGATCTCACCTTCCCTAAATTTGTTTTGATCACCACTTACTTGGAAATTTGTTGTCGTGACTGAGTTGTAGCAGACGTCTCAGCTCTGCAAAGGAGACATGGATGAGTTAGTTCAAATACAGGCTTTTTACCTTTTTGCACTTCTTTTCTTGGATTTAAATACATATTTTTATTAATATTATTACATTTTATTGAGAGGGTACCAACATATTCTGTAACCTTATTAGAGTGAGGGGAGAGTACAAGTGGAAAATGTAAATTAGCAGTAACAAAATTAACAATAACAGCAACAGTATTCAAACTTAATATGGGCAGGATAGAGAAGCACAGATGCCGGTTGATGTACTCATACAAACCTCTTAGATATATATATGTGTGTGCTTTTTTGTTTATCCAAAATATGAGTACATGTGCTTCAACTGCTTAATTATATATATATATATATATAATATATAATATAAAAT